>JARQOD010000003.1:553223976-553375447 GCA_033576555.1 Oophaga sylvatica
TTCTAGTGGGATCTGTTCAGGGTCAGAGGGAGGTTGGCGTCTTCACCCGACGTGGCTTAAAGTGGTGGATATGGGCGGAATAACCAAAGAACTAGAGCACTTCTTCCAAGTGAATGAGGGGGTGCGGAGACCACAGTGGTGTGGGAGGCTATGAAGGCATTTATGAGGGGACTCTTTATAGGTGAGATCTCGCGGTGTAAGACCAAAACTAAATTGGCAGATCAACAAATAAAGGATGACTTGACAAGGGCAGAGGCAGACATGATTTTGACGCCACGAGTGCAGCTCACAATAGACTAAAATTGGCACAGGAGGCAGTTAATAAACTGCACATGATGCAAGCTGAGAGGAAGAGGGCATTTCAGCAAGCCCAATTCTTTGAGGAAGGAGAGAGAGTGGGTCACTTGTTGGCGGTGATATCTGCGGCACAGAGGGAATCTTCCAGGGTGTACAGGTTGAGAGACCAAACGGGACGACTCTGACAGACACAAAGGATATATTGGAGGTCTTCAAGGAATATTACATGGCACTATACAATTCAAGAGTACGGGACACGGAGGGGGCCGTAGAGGAATTCTTGGAGGTCATCTCACTGTCTAAATTGTCTGAGGAAGATAGGTTAAGGTTGGATGAACCTGTGAGTGTGGAGGAGGTGGAATGTGCAATTCTGTCTATGCCCAATAACAAATCACCGGGTGCTGATGGTCTACCTGGGGAGGTGTACAGGGAGCTGGTGGAGCTGCTGGCCCCTAAACTGAAAAATGTGTTTGAGGAGGCTTTGGTGAAGGGGGCGCTACCGAGATCAATGGAGGAAGCGGTGATAGTGGTTCTACCAAAGGAGGGGAAAGACCCCATGGATGCGGAGTCGTATAGACCCATATCGTTGTTGACAACGGATGTCAAAATACTCGCTAAGATCCTGGCCACCCGCTCACCGGGTTGCGCATACTGTTATTCACGAGGACCAGTCGGGCTTTATGCCCAACCGCTCCACGGCTGTTAACTTGAGAAGATTATTTCTTAATATGCAGCTGCCTGCTGATAATGGGGGGGGAGAATAGTGATGTCATTGGACGCTAGAAAAGCATTTGACAGCGTGGAATGGAAATATTTATGGAAAATCATGGAAATAATGGGATTTGGCCCCGCGTTCATGGCCTGGGTGAAGTTATTGTACTCATCCCCAAGGGCGGTAGTTAAGGTGAATGGTGAACGGTCCGGGATGTTTGACCTACATAGGGGCACAAGGCAGGGGTGCCCGCTGTCCCCGCTATTGTTTGCGGTGGCTGTGGAGCCCCTGGCGGCCAAATAAGAGCTGAGAGAGGAGTGGTCGGATTTAAATTTGGGAGGCTGGAAGAAAAAATATCACTGTATGCCGATGACATCCTGTTATTTCTGGAAAGTGCAGGAGAGACATTAGGGTGCACCATGGATGTAATTAAACACTTTGGGAGCATTTCGGGACTGGAGATAAACTGGCATAAGTCTTATGTCATGGCTGTAGATAGACCAATAAAAGCGGAGGAGATAGATGAGAGGGGGAAGCAGCTCCGGCTGGTTTCACAATTTAAATACCTTGGGATATGGGTGGCGCTTTCATTGACACGATTCACGGATCTTAATTTAGTTCCTCTGCTAGAGAAATTTAAAAGAAAATAGGCGCATGGTGCCGATTGGCTTTGACAGTGACGGGTAGAACTAACCTGATTAAGATGGTCCTTATGCCACAATTAATGTACGTTTTGCACAACTCACCGATATGGCTACCAAAGAAACGGTTTCAGGGTATTGATTCTATCTTCAGATCCTTGATATGGGGCAAGAGGCAGGCAAGGATTAAATTGGAAACGCTGCAAAATGGGAAGGAGGAGGGAGGATTGACCGCACCCAATCCCTGGGTCTATTTTTTGGCAGTACAGGGCCAGCATGTCAGGGGATGGAGAGAGCCCGATTGTGGAGGGGCAGCTAGCCGGGTGCTGGAACATGTGTCGGGGAGACGCCCACTGGTCCAGGCGTTAGAGGATGGTACCTTTAAGAAATTGGGAGCAATATATCCTACCTTAGGCTTGACTCAGAAGGTATGGGACACTATTAAAAAGATCAGGGGGGTGGACGGGCTGACTAGATACTCACACGGTGTTGGGCAATGAACATCTGCCGGAACTTAATAAGCTGTGTCAAATGGGCAATTGGAAGGCGCAAGGAGTGAGATATGTGTGCCAGCTGCAGAGTGGAACGGACCTGAAGACCTTTGAGAAATTGAGAGAGGAATTTGATTTGCCTTTGGTATGGGGATTTCAATACTATAGGCTTCGACATGCTTGGAGGGCACAGTGTGGATTGGGAGCTATGACGGTTCAGAGTGACATTGTACTAGACTTTGTGTGTATGAAGGGAGGGACGAGGGGAGTCATATCGAGCTTATATCATGACCTACTGCACTCCTATCTGGGGGGAAATCACCTCATTGCAAAGAGTAAATGGGAAAAGGAGGTGGGTACCCTCACGACAGAACAATGGGAGGCGATTCTAGAATATGTCCCGAAGATCTCTCTAAGCGAGCAGGCACGGCTCTCCCAATTATACATAATACATAGGACATACAAAACACCGTTGCTTCTGTACAAGGCGGGCTTGAGGGGAGATTCCAATTGCCCTAGGTGTGGCATGGACCAGGCCGGATTACTGCACATGCTATGGTCGTGCCCACGGCTGACGGCTTATTGGTTGGTCGTTATTAACAAAATTGAGAGGGCTTATACATGTACAATTGACGAAACCCGGTGCTGTGTGTTTTGGGGGAGGTGGATGGTATACCTGTCTCGGAACATAACAAAGTGGCGATAGCGCGATTGCTATATGTGGCACGCAAATTAATAGCACGAAAGTGGACAGATTTGGAACCCCCCACTAGGAGGGAATTTATTGCTCAGACACGTACGGTAATGCATTTAGAGGAAAGCATTTACGGGCGGAGGCATGGAGAGAGAACTTTTGGGAAAATATGGTCCGCATGGATGGCGGTAATATGATTGTCAATGTTCCCAGGTATGCCCGGCATAAGGAGTATTGGCGGGAGGGGGGAGAGGGTTTTGACTGTATTATTACACGTTATGTGAATTGTTATATGTATATTGATAACTGTTTGCTGTTAATTTTTGAAACCTAAATAAAAATAATTGGTTTAAAAAAAAAAAAAAAGAGATGTAGTTATGAGAGCGCTGCACAGGTGATGGTGCAGGATATAGTAGAGGTGTAGTTATGAGAGCGCTGCACAGGTGATGGTGCAGGATATAGTAGAGGTGTAGTTATGAGAGCGCTGCACAGGTGATGGTGCAGGATATAGTAGAGGTATTATGAGAGCGCTGCACAGGTGATGGTGCAGGATATAGTAGAGGTGTAGTTATGAGAGCGCTGCACAGGTGACGGTGCAGGATATAGTAGAGGTGTAGTTATGAGAGCGCTGCACAGCTGATGGTGCGGGATATAGTAGAGATGCACTGATGAGAGCGCTGCACAGGTGATGGTGCTGGATATAGTAGAGATGTAGTTATGAGAGCGCTGCACAGGTGATGGTGCAGGATATAGTAGAGGTGTAGTTATGAGAGCGCTGCACAGGTGACGGTGCAGGATATAGTAGAGGTGTAGTTATGAGAGCGCTGCACAGGTGATGGTGCAGGATATAGTAGAGGTGTAGTTATGAGAGCGCTGCACAGGTGATGGTGCAGGATATAGTAGAGATGTAGAACTAGAGATGCACTGATGAGAGCGCTCACAGGTGATGGTGCAGGATATAGTAGAGGTGTAGTTACAGAGGGCTGTACAGGTGATGGTGCAGGATATAGTAGAGCTGTAGTTATGAGAGTGCTGCACAGGTGATGGTGCTGGATATAGTAGAGATGTAGTTGAGAGTGCTGCACAGGTGATGGTGTGGGTATAGTAGAGATGTAGTTGAGAGTGCTGCACAGGTGATGGTGCAGTATATAGTTAGAGATGTAGATAGTAGAGATGCACTGATGAGAGCGCTTCACAGGTGATGGTGCAGGATATAGTAGAGGTGTAGTTACGAGAGGGCTGTACAGGTGATGGTGCAGGATATAGTAGCGGTATAGTTATGAGAGCGCTGTACAGGTGATGGTGCAGTATATAGTAGAGCTGTAGTTATGAGAGTGCTTCACAAGTGATGGTTCAGGATATAGTAGAGGTATAGTTATGAGAGCGCTGTACAGGTGATGGTGCAGTATATAGTAGAGCTGTAGTTATGAGAGTGCTGCACAGGTGATGGTGCTGGATATAGTAGAGATGTAGTTGAGAGTGCTGCACAGGTGATGGTGCTGGGTATAGTAGAGATGTAGTTGAAAGTGCTGCATAGGTGATGGTGCAGTATATAGTAGAGCTGTAGTTATGAGAGCGCTGCACAGGTGATGGTGCAGGATATAGTAGAGGTGTAGTTATGAGAGCACTGCAGAGGTGATGGTGCTCGATATAGTAGAGATGCACTGATGAGAGCACTGCACAGGTGATGGTGCTGGATATAGTAGAGGTGTAGTTATGAGAGCGCTGCACAGGTGACGGTGCAGGATATAGTAGAGATGTAGTTATGAGAGCGCTGCACAGTTATGGTGCTGGGTATTGAAGTGTTGTCACGTACACTGCACAGCTGCTACAAGCTCCACAGACTGTAGTCAGATGACCAATGTATTGTATGTGCTCCAGTGCCAACGATACATTCAGACAGGGTGACGAGCTCTAAAAAGTTGCAGGACATTGCAGGTTTTTAATCTTCGGCAGAAAAATCTCTTTCAAATGTGTAAGCCATGAAGCAACGTCTGGTGTTTTAGGGGCAAGTGGATGTCCAGGTCTCACAATCTCGAAGCCCAAAAAGCTGAAGGTCCGAAGTAGCACAGGCCATCTGTACTCTAAGGTCGGATCACACGTGACAAAAACGTCTGACGCTCGCATGTGAAATCCCAGCTCTGGCGCCGGCACTCGGGAGTGACACATGCACATATAAATACATGCAGCCGCGCACTCCACTCCCGAGTGCCGGCGCCAGAGCTGGGATTTCACATGCGATCGTCGGACATTTTCGTCGCATGTGTGATCCCGGCCTAACCCTGGAAAACCACTGTAGGCATTGTATCCACATCTGTAAACCGAAACCATAATCCGGTTTCTTGAGTCCGAAATAGCACTAACATAAAGCAGAAGCCAATAATGCTAAAGTTCAAGTCAGGAAAATATTAATCAAAGTAATAATTTAACTTTTATTGGATAACAAAAGACAAAACGGTTCATAATTGTAACACAGAGGACACAGTTGACACGTGTTGGTGGGTGAACCAAAGGGAGAAGAGTCCCTGAGAATAATAATCCAAGTAGAAAGGATAAAGCTTAATCAATTCAGAATGACACATGCACATTGAAAATAAGAATCACATGCCAGGGGGAAATTGTATTGAAGTAAAAACTCAATTAATGTGGGGATATAAAAGTATACATCCTGGCAGCCAAGATGAAAGGGGCTCACCCACCAAACACACTCGACACGCGTTTCACTCATGCTTCATCAGGGGTCTGCAGCATGCCATTCTTATTTCCATTGTGCATGTGTCATTATGAATTGATTGCACTTTATCCTTTCTACTCGGGATTATTACTTCCAGGGTTCTTTTCCCTTTGCTTCACCTACTAACACCTCTCAATTGTATCTTCTGTGTTGGGACAACTACCATTATGAACTGTTTTTGTCTTTTTAATTGTTTTTTTGCAATTAAAGTTATTATGTTAATATTTTCCTGTTTGGGACTTTATCATTATTGGCTTCTTCCATGTCCCACATAGCGTAAGTGCTGTGTCTGTTTTTGGGCAGAAAATTTGCTATTTCAGCTGCAGATGGAAGGAAGAGAGCCACAGTATTCATTACTGATGGGTAGGCGGAGCCCCAGATCAGGATGTCACCTCAGATCAAAAGAGTGCTGACTGGCTGGCCCCTCCAGCTCGGGCTCCTCCTACTCAGCTCCAGTCTAAGATTTGAGGTCCAGAAGGATGGTCGCTGCTAATGCAGCTCCTCAGAAGATTTTATTATTTTATATTCGGACAGGAGACCTGGATCACTAGTTGGTCTAGAGGTCTCAGGGGTACCAGCGCTGCTGTACCCAACCTCTCCCTTGGCGGATCTGTACTTACTCAAAGTCCCTGCAGAATCCTTGCCGGCCCTGGGGGATGAGGAGCTTCCCTGGCGGGACGCAAACCACACGTGCGGTCACTGCGTTCCTCGCCCTGGGGGGAAGCATGGGCACAGCGCCAGAAACCCCTGAGGGTCCCTGTGGCGCCTTGGCTGGTGAGTACTCCACACAAAATGTTATTATTAATGTGTGAGTGCTTTAGCGTCTGATGGCAGCGCTATTACATGTATATCAGTATGCTTCAGCGCTGCGGTGACAGCGCTATTACATGTTTATCAGTGTTTTTTCACCAGCCTCTCCCTTGGCGGATCTGTAATTACATAATGGTCCCTGCAGAATCCTTGCCGGCCCTGGGGGATGAGGAGAGTTTTCCCTGGCGGGGGCGCAAACCACACGCTGGGTCACTGCGCTTCCCGCCCTGGGGGGAAGCATGGGCATAGCGCCAGAAACCCTTAGGGGTCCCTGTGGCGCTGAGCTGATGAGTTTTCCACACAAGTTTTATTATAATAATGTGTGAGTGCTTCAGCGCTGCGGTGACAGCGCTACTACTGTATGTCAGTATGCTTCAGCGCTGCTGTGACAGCGCTGTTACATGTAGATGTGGTGATCTTTTGTCCGCAGGCAGATACCTGCAGGACAGAGAGGGAGCAGGAGCGGGGGAGTTCACGCTCAACATTTGAGCTAGCAGGGGGCGTGGCCTATCTATCCCGGTCTTTTGAGCAGGAAGACGCGCGCTCTGGCGTTTCTCCTGCGACTCCCTCACTGTGGCGGCCATTACACAGGCTCCTGGGCTCCTCAGACCGCTCCTCTCCTTATAAGACACCACGGCCAGCTGGGTGAGTGTTGATTCCTCACCCTGCAGCGCAGCGATCGCTATCCTGCAGCTGCAGTCTCATTAGAGACATAAAATTGGCTGGGACTCACACTTCATATATATATGTTGTGGTGAGTTTGCAATATTAACCCTTCTGAGGGTTATTTCTACCAAAAAATTTTTTTGACTGAATACCGCTGGGGTAACCCTGCCTGGGGGAGCGTTAACCCTTCAGCATATATAAAAAAAAAAAAAAAAAAAACGCATAGTTTTTGCTGGTATTACCGCTTTGACCTGTTCATACAGGTGAGACATGTCTGAACAGAGTTCAGATGCCGCGGACCATGTCCCAGTGCCATTGCGGCAATCAGATACGCAGACCTCCACAACGTCTAGCGCTGCGGTCGGCAGCGGTGAAAAATTGGACGATATCGCTCGATCAATCAACAACTTGTCTGACCTTTTAGGTCAATATGTGTCTGCTAATTCTTCTCAGAGGAAGCGACGCAGGCCGTTACCGGCCTCTATACGGAGCGAGTCAGACGTATCTGATATTGGGCAGAGTTCCCCTTTAAATTCGGATGGAGAAATATCCGATCCAGATGCGGACGAGCCGCAGGGGCGTTCCTCTATGGCGAAGCGTACGGAGGCATTAATTGAAGCCATGAGAGATATATTACAGTTACCGAAGGAGGTAACTAGTCGTCCTGGTAAATCAGCACGCATGTTTCAGGAGTCCCGTGCTTCGCGTACAACATTGCCAGCTCTGGATGAGCTTAATAGTGTAATAGAGGAGGAACGTCTATGTCCAGATAAGCGTTTTCATGGAACGCATTTCTTGGATACACTTTATCCTTGCTCTGCGGAGTTAAAGGCTAATTGGACTTCTGCTCCTGAAGTGGGTGTCTTTATCTCAGCTTAATAAATCCTCACTACTCCCTATTAAGGGAAAAGCGAGCTTACAGGAGCCTTTGGATAGAAAAGCAGAATTGGCGGCAAAAGCAAGCTATGAGGCTGCGGGTCATGGATTCCGAGCAGTGCTAGGATCCATGTGTGCTGCTAGAGCTTCTCTAAGTTGGTTGGCACGTCTGAAGACGGAGTTGCACAATGAATCTCCGTTATCTGAGATACGGGAAACTTGTGAATGGTTAGAAACGGCAGCCTGTTATATCTTTGATGCCGGTCTGGATACGGCATCTCTGCTGGCCAAAGCGCAAGCTTCAGCGGTCACAGTCAGAAGAGCTTTATGGCTCAGACAGTGGGCCGGGGACGCAGTTTCCAAACAAGGGTTGTTGGCCTTACCTTACAAGGGTGGCCATCTTTTTGGATCTGACCTCACAGAGCTGATTTCCAAGGCTAAGGCGAAGGAATCAGCATTACCACAGCGTAGGGCCATGGCCTCGGTGTCCAGTAGGCCTGGTGTCTCTAGTGGTCGGCGGTCCTTTCGGGGCCGAGGACGATCTAGCTCCTCGTGGGGATCGGGTCGTCCTTCCTTCTCAGGAAAGAAATCCTCTCAGAAAACTCGTACTTCCTGGAAGCAGAGTTTCCGCCAGGACAAGCGGGAACTTGACAAGAAGCCCGCAAAGTCTAATTGACGCCAGGGGTCCACTCGAGGATTCTCGAGTGGGGGGTCGCCTGCTTCTTTTCAAGGCGACTTGGATGGCTCGCGTTCCAGATTCCTGGGCAACGCGGATTGTGTCGGCAGGCTATTTCATAGAGTTTGCTTCTCGACCCCCAAATGTTTTTTGTCAGTCTCGCGTTCCGTCGGAACCCGAGCTTGTTGTCGCTCTACAGCGAGAGGTCGAATCTCTGCTACAAAAGGGTGTAGTGATACCGGTTCCGTCAGAGGACCGAGGAAAAGGTTTTTATTCCAACCTTTTTATAGTTCCCAAAAAGGAGAACAAATTTCGCCCGATTCTGGATCTCAAGCGATTACACCGGCATGTCCATGCCCGGAAATTTCGCATGGAGTCGCTTCGTTCCGTTGTGGCAGCTCTGTCACAGAACGATTTTCTGGTGTCAATCGACATTCGCGACGCCTATTTGCATATTCCCATCGGAAAGGCTCATCAGCGCTTTCTTCGATTTGCCATAGGTCAGAATCATTACCAGTTAGTGGCTCTGCCGTTCGGCTTAGCCTCAGCGCCAAGGGTCTTTACAAAAATTCTGGCGCCTCTCATGGCAATCCTTCGAAGACAGGGGATTACGATTCTCCCTTATCTGGACGATCTTTTGATCATGGCTTCCTCGGAGGAGGAGGCGTTGACGGCTCGGGATTTGTCTCTTCAGTTTCTGAAGGACTTCGGTTGGCTGGTCAATTGGGAGAAGTCGTCCCTGGAACCATCGAGGACAATCCTCTTTTTGGGAATGCATCTCGACACGTTTCGGTCGGTAGTTTCCCTACCACCAGACAAACAGTCATGTCTTCTTCGACATGTACAGATTATGAGATCCTCAACGGCAATGTCTCTACGGAAGTGTATGCGTCTTCTAGGACTGATGGTGGCGTCCATGGAGGCAATTCCTTTTGCCCAGTTCCACTCCAGGACTCTTCAAAGGTTCATCTTGAGTCGATGGAATCAGTCGCAATCGCTGGATTGCAGTGTCACCATTTCTCGCGCGGTGCGGGATTCTCTAGAGTGGTGGTTACGTCCAGGGGCATTCTCCCTGGGGAAGTCTTTCCTCCCTCCGAAGTGGTCAGTCATAACCACCGATGCCAGCCTGACGGGCTGGGGGGGTGTTTGGAACAATCTCTGGATTCAGGGGGTATGGTCATCGGAAGAGTCTGTGCTTCCGATCAACATCCTGGAATTGAGGGCGATTTTCCTTTGCCTCCAACATTGGACGGTCCGTGTGCAGACAGACAATGCGACGGCTGTCGCGTATATCAACCACCAAGGTGGGACAAGGAGTTCCAGACTCATGGTAGAGGTGTCCCGAATTCTGATTTGGGCAGAGGCCAATGTACCAGCCATTTCGGCGATTCACATTCCAGGGGTTCAGAATGTTACAGCGGACTTTCTCAGTCGCAGAAGGATGGATTCCGGGGAATGGAGCCTCCATCCGGATGTGTTTGCACTACTGTGCTCTCGCTGGGGAACCCCCCAAGTGGATTTGATGGCATCCAGGTTCAATGCCAAGTTACCGACATTCATGTCCAGGTACAAGGATCCGAAGGCGGTGGCGGTGGATGCTCTAGTGGCTCAGTGGGATCAGTTCGAGCTGATCTATGTATTCCCGCCGATATCCTTACTTCCTCTAGTACTGCGTCGGATCAGACTAGAGAGAATTCCAGCTATTTTGATAGCTCCAGACTGGCCAAGAAGGGTGTGGTTCTCGACAATAATGTCGCTGTTGGCGGCACCTCCTTTTCCACTCCCTCTTCAACCGGACTTGTTGACTCAGGGGCCCGTTTGTCATCCGGACTTGATGTCCCTGCGTTTGACGGCGTGGCTCTTGAGACCGAAATCTTGACCCGTAGAGGTTTCTCAGCCGAGGTCATTGCTACCCTTCGTGCTGCAAGATGTCCAGCTACTACTAGGATTTACCACAAAATTTGGGAAACCTTCTTTTCGTGGTGTTTGGGGTCCTCTCGGAACCCGAGAAAATTTTCCATTCCCAACCTGTTGGCTTTTCTACAGCATGGGCTAGACAAGGGTTTGGCAGTAAGCACTCTGAAAGGTCAGATTTCTGCTCTGTCCTTATTGTTTCGGAGAACCATTGCTTCAAATAGAGACGTGCTCTCCTTTTTCCGAGGTATATCTCGTAAGTTTCCGCCGCGGAAGGCACCCGTGTCTTCTTGGCGGCTCAACCTTGTTTTGGAGGCTCTTCAGCATAAACCTTTTGAGCCTATGGTTTCTGCTAGCCTTTCTTTACTTTCTTGGAAGGTGGCTTTCCTTGTTGCAGTCACTTCCTTGAGGAGAGTTTCTGAGTTGGCAGCTCTTTCTTGTTCACCTCCTTTTCTGGAGTTTTTTCCGGATCGTGTAGTGCTTCGCACTCGGGGTGATTTTTTGCCTAAAGTGGTGTCACAATTTCATGTCAACCAGGATATTGTGTTGCCTTCATTCTGCCCGGATCCGAAGAATGTGAAAGAGCGAGCTTTACACACATTGGATTTAGTGCGGGCCTTGAAGTTTTATCTATCTATTACTCAAGGTTTTCGTAAGACGGACTCCCTGTTTGTGGTTCCAGCAGGTCGTCGGCGTGGTCAACGAGCTTCCAAGGATTCTATAGCTCGTTGGATCCGGTCAGCTATTTTGGAAGCTTACCGTCTTCGGGGTGAATCTTGCCCGATTAAGATTCGAGCCCATTCTACGAGAGCTGTGGCCTCATCGTGGGCTTTTCATCAAGGTGCCTCGGCAGTGCAGCTCTGTCGAGCGGCAACTTGGCGCTCTGTCCACACGTTTACAAAGTTTTATAAAGTGGACGTCAGTGCTTCCGCTGATGCAGCCCTCGGACGTAGGGTCCTGCAGGCAGCTGTAGTTTAAAGTTCTGGTTGAACTTGTGTTTAGCGCTGGTTGCGCTTTGTTGTTAAGGTTGTTGGGTTTCTGCCTTTTATTGGTTTTTCCCACCCTTATTTTTGAACTGCTTTGGGACGTCCCATCAGTAATGAATACTGTGGCTCTCTTCCTTCCATCTGCAGCTGAAACACGGATTTTGGTAAGAACTTACCTGTAAAATCCTTTTCAGCGAAGGAAGGAAGAGAGACACAGCACCCTCCCAAGGCAGAAGTGTGTTGATGTTTTCAGATGCAGCGCGACCCTTATCTGATAGCGATTATCTGGGCTGAGGTCAGCGCGCTAAGGCTCTGTTCCAGCATCGCCAGCTCATCGCAGTAGTCAGGTTCCGTGAGTAGTACCTGGAACTCTGTGGTTTTTGGCTTTCTTTGCATGCATAACCTGTATCCTTGTGTTTTTTCTCTGAAGTTCCTTCAGAAGGGGTTATGTTGCTCCGCTGGTGATCTTGGCTCTTTTCCTCAAAGCTTTGGTACGACTGGAGCTGAGTAGGAGGAGCCCGAGCTGGAGGGGCCAGCCAGTCAGCACTCTTTTGATCTGAGGTGACATCCTGATCTGGGGCTCCGCCTACCCATCAGTAATGAATACTGTGTCTCTCTTCCTTCCTTCGCTGAAAAGGATTTTACAGGTAAGTTCTTACCAAAATCCGTGTTTTAGCAGTTTTAAAGCAAAGTGGATGAGATATTATAAAACCTTGTGTCAACTTTAATTTTCAGACGCCGTTGAAATGTGCGTTTTCTGATGGGTTTTGTTCGTACAGTCTTCTATGGGAGACAGCCAATAGAAAATAACTCCTCTGAGCACAACATTACATAATAATCAATCTTCATTAAACGTATATCCCAAAAATAATAAAACCGATAGAAAGGCTAAATGCAGAATCAAATATCTCAGTGTTACCTATTTAGTACATCAATGTGCTTCCTTAAAACATTCACTCTATGGCTAGAGATGCCTCAGAACATATTTACCAAAATTGTAATATAGCCGACATAGAGAAATGTATGGGATTAGCTGGAAGAAAAACAGGGATTTTTGTGTACTCACCATAAAATCCTTTTCTCCGAGACGCTCATTGGGAGACACAGACCATGGGTGTTATGCTGCTGCCACTAGGAGGACACTAAGCTAATACACAAAGAAATTGGCTCCTCCGCCGCAGTATACACCCTCTGCTGGCTCTAGCCTGAACCAGTTCGGTGCAAAAGCAGTAGGAGAAGATTACCCTCATATCAAGGTACGATCATTCACATAATATTAGTGATCACCATATGGAATGAAAGAGACAAGCGGAAGTCGTTAGACTAAAAAGGGTGGGTGCTGTGTCTCCCAATGAGCGTCTCGGAGAAAAGGATTTTACGGTGAGTACACAAAAATCCCTGTTTCTCCATCGCCTCATTGGGAGACACAGACCATGGGACGTCCTAAAGCAGTCCATGGGTGGGAAACAGCACGACAGTCGAAACCTTAATATTCGCAGCGAATAATCTGGTCTACAGATGCGCTGCTGTCGATTGCAGAAATTATCTGCTAAGGGTAGCCTCTGAAAAGGCTTAAGTGTAATGGTTAACTAACGTGAGTAGCCTGGACCAAGTTGCAGCCCTGCAACCTTGCTGTATCGACGTCCGGGGCCGAATGACCCAGGACGCCTCCATTGACGTAGTGGAGCTTACACTGAGGTTTGCAGGGATAGGAGACCTCAGACTCTGAAAGCTTCTTAAATTGAAGAGCAGATATATCTGGGTACTGTAGTTTTTTTTTATATATATATATATATAAAAGACAGGTAGGCCTTTTCTGTGTCGCCCTAGAACCATAGAGAGGAAATCCGATTTGGAGAAAGGCGCTGTTTTGAAAGTGTATTTCCTGAGTGCTCTTGTCTGAATCCAAAGTGTGGAGAGCCTTTCTAGTACGACGAACCGGAGGTGGGCAGAGCGAGGGCAAGAGTATGTTCTTATTCGGAAGAAAAGAAGAACAACATTAGGCAAGAAGGCCAAAGAAATTCTTAACACCACCTTGCCCTGTTGAAAAACAAGAATGGAAGCCATGAATTCCGAAAACCACGTGATGTTTGTGACAGCCACAAGAAAGGGGACTTTCTAAGAAGGAAGAGTGAAAGATACATCTTACAGGAGTTTGAAGAAGTCCACTTGTAAAGCACCTGAGATTAGATAAAAAATCCCCAGGGCTTCCGGAGCCCACTTGTAGGGAGGAATCAAGGTGCAGCACTCCCTGTAAGAAGGTCTTAACCTGCGATTTGGAAGGTATTCTTTGAAAACAGGATGGATAGCATTGAGCGAAGACAGTGCCAGGCTTGAATGGAAACCTCCTGGAGGAACTCGAATATGGACGAAATGGCAAACACAAGTGGGAAATAAACGTGGTTGTGAAAACACCAAGGAAAAAACTTTCTGAAATATGGTGGTAAATACGCCTGAGAGTAAATTTCTGGACATTGACGATAATGGTGAACGCTACGTGTGGCGTTCAATGCAAGGTCGTTAAGCCCAGCCCTATCAAGTCCTGGCGGGAAATGGGCTCTTGAAAAGAAGAGTTGGTAACCGCAGAAGTAGGGGTCTAGGTTCACTAGAACCGCGTACCACGCTAGCCGTAATCAGTCTGGAGTGACGAAAAAACAGAGGAATTCCTTCCGCGTTGAACTTCTGGAAAACCTTGGAATTAGCAGAAGAGACGGAAAAAAGGAATGGAAGTGAAACTGATGCCACTGAAGCACCAGGTCTGACCCGAGGACAATTGGGTCACAGAACGGATCTAGAAATGCCGGGACTTTGGCGCTTAGCGTAGAGGCCATTGAGGTCTATATGCAGCATTACCCAGCATTGCCAACTGCGCTAAAAGGCTTCCAGGGAAATGAACTAGTGTCCTGAGATCAGGCCTTAGCGGCTGAGGAAGAGTGCTCAATTTTCTATCCGTAAAACATGAAGTGCCTGCAAAAAAAGGGTAAATGGTTTGTATTGGCCCCTTGCAGAATGCGAGCTATGTCAAGCATAGCTCCTGTGCTTCATGAGCCCTTCTGACTACAAATGTCTGCCACAGCCGTGGCGTGGATTGATTTGATCCAGAGGGAATGGCCATCGGGAAGTAGGCAGGAATGCTGGCCGACGATCTGATTGCCCGGATCTCAAGAAGATTGATTAGGAAACCTGATTCCCAACGGGCAAGCGTCCCTGGACTGTGTGGAAGGGGAGAGCAGTCTCCAACCTAGGAGACTGGCGTCAGTGGTCAACACCAGCGCGGGATCAGGAAGAAAGTACTTTATCTGAATCAATAAGGACAACAACGTCCACTACCTCAGAGACCGCCTGATCCGAAAGGACTGGTTTAAAAATAGCGGTCCCGGGAGGATAGATATCCGTCGTTTTAGACCTGCATTCCAGACCGCAGGAAAGGGGACAGCCGAAAGGAAACTTCTGAGCTTCCTGGATCAGTGAAAATCTTTCCTGAAGGGGGAAATATCAACACTCGGGAAGTGTCCAGTCCTGAAACGAAGATCCTCTGAGATGGGGCTGAAAAGGAATTGCGCACGTTCTCTAACCGACCTAGACGAGTGAGAGTGTCCCGGTGATGGTGACCCTCTCTGAGCAGGCTTGAGGGGAGGATATCTTGAAAAGTAGGTTGTCTGGGTAGAGTGGAATGACTATGCCCCAAGAGCACGGAATAGAACTAACGACTGCCATGACCTTGGAGAACAGGCTGGGAGCAGAGGCGAGACCGAAGGTTAAAGCCATGAACTGAAAATGGTTGACTGCGCTAGCGAAGCGGAAGAATCCTTGTCTGGCTGAGAAGGATTGGAATGAGAGGTGATAACAAGGGAAAAATTCCATTTTGAAATGGCGCAGCTTGACAAACTTGTTCGTCCGTTTTACGTCTAGGATGGGACGCACGGTTCCGTCCTTCTTTGGAACCACGAATAGGTATAGGTAAGACTGTTTGAACCCGTCTGAGTGTGGGACCGAGACACCGGTTCCATAGATGCGGAGTACAAGAATGGCCTTAAAAGATGGGGCCGTTTGATCCTTTTGTCCTTAAAAGACGGGACCGGAGGAAACGAGTTGGCGAGGGGAACAGAAATTCTATGTCCGTATCTGGAAACCACTAGAATTCCGACCCATGGTTGAGAATAACCGCCAGCCAGACCTGATAAAACAGGAGAAGACGGATGTCTACCCTTCCCGAGACTTTCAGATACTGTAGTGAGTCATGGAGCAGAGAAACTTGATGGAAGGGGTACCCCTGAGCTTGAACCGTGATGGTCTGCATTTCCAGGAAAGGAAGAGCTTAAGGAAGTTAGAGAATTCTTTAAAGCGGAATTTGCTCGCCACTCTCGGAGCCATAGGGCTCTGCTGATGGTAATGGCGTTGGAGCTATAAAAGCGTCACAGTCTGCTGTATCCAGGGATGCCTGTAACAATGATCCCCGGCGCAGGCTATTTGGGAATCCAGACTAACCACCTAGTGAGGCAAGCTATTGTCTTGACTATTCTTGACTAGGGCCCTAGTCCAAACCAGCATGGCTCTGGCCACTTAGGTGACGGGGAGGGAAGAGAGTTGCCTCAGAAACCTCAAAAGACTGACCGCGAGCCAATAGGACGGACAGTGGGGATTGTAATAGACAAGCCGTGAGTCAAAGACAGTAGAGGTTAGTAAGCGAGCCACAATATAGGATCCATTGTTAGATACTTCGTCCACTCTCTTTTTAGAGTGTGGCCAAAAGGGTAACGTGATTAAACGGCCTTAGCTCAGAGAATCATTCATCCAGCAACTGCTATAACTCTGACGTATGTCAGAAACTCAGGGAGATTCGTAAAAGAAAAAACCCTGTGATGCCGTTTGGTCCCTGTGAAGGTCTCAGTGAGGTAGCGACTAATTTTTAACACTTGTACAACTCTCAGAGCTCTATTAACCGGTTCGATGAGTGCATCTAAAGATTCCTGGTAGTCTGGCGAATCCAGATATACGGCCACATGAGACTCCTATCCTGAGTCAGGTTTGCTGCAATCCCCAGTGATTGGGGAGCTAGGAACGGAGCATGCGTACACCAAAGCATCAGAATGCCTAGTGGACGAGTTACTGAGACGTTAGCAGAAAGTTGGGCATTCTGTGTTGCTCAGTCAGTCTGAAGACTCGAAGGGGCAGAGGGGCCTTCCTCGTAAGGTACTGAGACCGGAAGCATTGGCCATTCTTTGGGCTCCTGTGAGAAGATGGAGACTGCACAGATTGCAGTGGGGAGCCTTCGCGGCAGTGGGGCATTACACGCAGTACACTAGGCGTAAGCATACGTTCTATGACTCAGTGCTCCCAGGTCATATGTCCGTGCCGCCAGAGACGGCAGACCGCGTAGCGGTGACAGAGGAGTAACAAAGGTCACAGTAGAGTGGAAACCACTCGCCATCCTCACTGATTATCTCCTCAATCCACAATCCCTTTCATAGGGAGGTGGAGAGATTTTGTTAACCGCCAGACACCATCCAGTTTTGGGGCAGTGGTGATATAGTGGGGCCGCCCGGACGCCACATGGAGCCTCAGGATGTTAATAGAGCCTGGAGACACAGGAGTTGATAAACACTCGCCAACCACACCGATTATCTCCTCAATCCACCATCCCTTTGATAGGGAAGTGGAGAGGCTGCTGGGAAGTGGTTAAGCGCAGCGCAAGCTTACGCAGGGTCCTGTGTCCTGCCCATCAGGAGAGGAAGGCTGTATGGGTTTTCTGTGTCGCCCTTCTGTCAGATGCCGTTTTTTTTTTTGTTTTAGAAGATGCGGTGTGAATAAAAATGGCGGCTGGGACTGAGTTGGCGCTTCTCGTTTCCGACGAGAAGCGCCAGAACAGTGGAGAGCGCCAAAAAAGGCATGGGCGGAGCTAACCGGAAGGATGGAACTGAGGCCTACCCGGCCCAAAAGCTGGGGACTAAATTAGAGGGGCAGGCGCGGCAGACGGATGGAAGCCGCGGCCCAAGCTGGACGGCCGCGACGGAGACCGTGTGGGCCGCCGCGGCGCAGGTGAGGCGCAGGAGCTCCTGAGGAAGACGTGGCGGCCGCAGTGACAAACCGCGGCCGCAAAAAGGAGAGACTGCGGCTGCGCTGCAGACAAGGCCGCAGCGGCGGTTGCGATGAGAAAGGCTGTGGCTCCTTTGAGGAAGCCGCAGCGGCGGGTCCTGCGATGTGGTCGTGGCAGCGGCGGGTCCTGCGATGAGGTTGCGGCAGCGGCTCCCGAGACAAAGGCCGCGGCTCCCCGGGGAGGCGGCACGCATAAGGAGACCGCGGCGGTTGTGAGGGCCGCGGCAGCGCTGCTGAGGAAGTCATGGCGGCCGCAGTGAGAGAGCGGCTGCGCGGTGCAGACAAGGCTGCAGCGGCGGTTGCCAGGAGAAAGGCTGCGGCTCCTTTGAGGAAGCCGCAGCGGTGGAAGTGGGGAGCCTTCGCGCGGCAACGGCTCCCGAGACAAAGGCCGCAGCTCCCCGGGAAGGCCGCGGCGGCAGCTCTCATAAGGAGGCCGCGACGGCGGCAACTATGAAAAAAAGGGCCGCGGCTGGATCAGGGATCGGCCTGGCGATGCCAGGACGTGCCCAGGCTCTCACCGCAGATGCAGTTGACTCCTCAGTCCGCCATCCCCTCAATAGGGAGGTGGAGAGGATAAGCTACCAGCGTTAGGGGAGGGGGGGGATATTCCCCGTGCCAACCAGTGGCTGTACTCACGGCACCGAAATGTAGCAGAGTCTGGAGCGCTGCGTACCATCCATCCTCAATCCACCATCCCTTTGATAGGGAGGTGGAGAGGTCTCTTTTGCCTCCAGTCACCATCTGCTTTCTGACAGTGATGGTGCAGTGGGGCCGCATGGAGCCTCTGCATGTCACCTGAGGTAATTTTCCTGTCAGAATTGTTGAGGCAAGCTGGCATGTCCGGCTGAAGAACCTGGCTCCAGAAGGGGATACTTGGGGGCGACACCCGATGTTCCCGTCTGTTGGTGGTGTGGGGAGAGCGGACCCATTGAAGGAATCCGTCGCCCTGATGGGAGCCCAGGCAGTAGAAGTTGCAGGAGGGGTACGGGGAGGCGACACTCCGCGTTCCCGCCTGTTGATGTTTTTGGGAGATCGGGACCTTGAAAGGCCCCATCGCCCGTCGAATCCATGAAAAAAAGGATAAAAAGTAAAAATAAAATAACAAAGTCTGGGTCTGAAGTCAGACCCTAGTGCCTCCTAAGACACTAAGCAAGAAACTGGTTCAGGCTAGAGCCTGCAGAGGGTGTATACTGCGGAGGAGGAGCCAATTTCTTTGTGTATTAGCTTAGTGTCCTCCTAGTGGCAGCAGCATAACACCCATGGTCTGTGTCTCCCAATGAGGCGATGGAGAAAAGTTATCAATCTGACATAATGAATAATACGATAATCAATTTATGTACCGTACGGTATATCTGAGAGGAATGTCTCCCCCTAGTGGGGGGATTAAAAGTAACACTAGTATACCTAAATAATGATACTATACAGGTACATAGATTAAATAAAGTTAGTAGTAGATCCAGCAAATCTATATTAAGCTAAGTGCAATGATTGCTTTACAGTGATATTTCAATAGCATGCAGACACCGAATGCTGAATAAGCATTATAACCATAGAAGACGATAAAGGGCATAAAAGGGAAAAAAATAAGCACGCAATAGTTACCTCCGGACCCCTGATGCGTGTTTCGCATTGTGGTTTCTGCATGCACTCTGAAGAAGTCATAGTGGGAAACGCGCGTCGGGGTACGGTGGTAACTGTTGTGTGCTTATTTTTGTGCTGGCTGTCTCTTGTCTATTTTGTAAACTCCTATTAATATGTATAACCATCTTTGGGAGTGTAGTCTTCTATGCAGAGCCTGAAGGGGGGAAAAAAAACAAAATCTGCATTTTTACATGCTTTTTTTTCTAAGTGCAGAAACCTACTGCTTGTACACTGAAAAAAAAATGCTGTTTAAAATCTGCTATTGAACCAGGGAAGAAGATGCATAAGAAAACCAACAATAATGTAACAAGCACATTACTGTTCTCTATGGTACAGACCCCGGCAGATAAACAGCTGAATGAAAAATTAATGTTTTTGTATGTGTGAACACTGTGTACATGTTCCAAATAGTCTGAGCAGATGTTGATGTCAACCTCGTATGACGCCATTATTGATTTATCCGTGTGATTTTTCATTTCCCTCTGTCTAGATGCCCCATGAATCCACCGTGGAGCATATTCATGTAGATATTAACGAGTCTGAGTCCCCGATGGCCACACGGAACCGCTCTTCATTGGACTTCAAAGATTCCGACTTCAAGCGGCACCATCTTACCCGCTCCATCAGCGAAATTAAACCGCCCAACCTGTTTCCCCAAGCTCCACAAGAGATCACACACTGCCATGATGAGGATGACGACGAAGAAGAGGAGGAGGAAGAAGAGGAGGAAGAATAACTGTTATCCCGAGGAGCTCACTGTAATATTGTACAAGGAAACTTCTGTTCTTTTGGAACAAATTTCCTTAAACACAGAAGAATACATTTTTTTTTTCTCCCAATTTTTGTTAATCCCGTCCAAAAGTTATGAATTTATAACAGGCGATTGCTAGCGATTACTGCAGGTCACGCATTTCTGTCAGAGGGGACTGATACTGATCAGACATGTCACAGTGTGTACCAGCTAATTTTTGGGATTGTATTTTTTTTTTCTTTTTTTTTGTTAAGCATTCTGCAAAATGTCTGAACAATAAGGCAACCCCACCTTACCCCCAAAGAGCACAGGTCCTCTATGCACAACTGCAGCATCGTCGTATCTGCTCAAAGGCTGAGCGAAAGATCCCTCCCTTGTAGTCAGCAATTTTTCTTCACGGCACAAGTCTGATCCACCGGCTGTACTGAGAACTGCAGCTTGTGAATAGGGCTGAGGTTTATGTAGCTGCCGACCAGACCCTGACAATGAAGACATCATGTGGCATCACTTCTACTATAATGCCCCTAATGAAGCCGGGGCTTTCTCTCCCTTTTAATGGTTACATTTGGTGCCTCTTGCGCCATTTGACAAATCTGTGAACGTAAATTAACCCCATTATACGTTTATAACATCACAAGCTCCCAAGTAATCTCTAGCTTCCCCATGTGGGCCGACTCCGCTCATTTCATGGCTCAGTCCGCTCGTCTTTGTACACCGCTCCGCCACTGACAGAGGTGTCCGTTCTGTATTTTAGAGCAAAAAGTTTTCGTTTTTTTAAAAGCTGTGATTTTCGCTTTAATGTACAAAAAGCGACTATTTTATAAGCTCAGAAAAGCTTCTTCTGTTCCCTTTTCTGCTAGAATTACTGCAAGGTTTTATGTTCCAGCGCATACTGTCTTGTTGTTTTACAGTACTTCTTACAGGAGCAGCTCTATACAAGGCAGCATCTGACCGTATATTTGTAGACTCCAGGCCTGATGGTGCCCAGCGTCAGCTGAGCTATTGTTTCCCCATGGCAATTTTTGGTCATCTTGATCAATGGAGAACACAACAGAGTGAATGGCCAACGTTTGAACATCATTCTCATTCTGCCCTTTGCTTTTTATTTAATACAAATATTTGTATTCATTAATGTTTTCATATTCCTTCATACGAGCCTCCAATCCCCAGCATAAATCAAGAACTCAAAATATATAATTATAGCTTCCCACATCCACCACTAGAGGGAGCTTACTGTATACAGTGTCATTAGTGCGCTCTATGTACAAACAATGCAGTTAGCTCCCCCTAGTGGGTACTATAGGTAACTAGTTTTTTTTTCTTTTGTTAGAGGGGTTTTCAGCTAAATATATTTATCACCACAGTGTAAGTGGCAAATGTATGATTGTTGGCATTTGGCTGATTGGACTCCCACTACATTTCCACAGTGAATTTTGGGACCCCTATTCCCAGGATTGAAGGGAGTCCCAGCTCTCAGACCAACAGATATCATTCATATATTACCTATTTTTTGGATTGCTGTATATGGGTGATTACAAAGGAAATGGAATTCCGAACCCTAGGAATATTAATATATTTATGGAACTACGTGTACAGATCTGGTCACAGATGTTCTCCTTATATTACCTGGGATAAAAAAAAATCCCAAAGGAGCCATTTGCCCTGGGGGAGGCCTGAAGGAGACACAGGGCATTTAAATATTGTTTTTCCACTATTGATCAGGGGCCAAGTGTGTGCCCAATCATGGGGGACTGTCTATAAAAACAAATACCCATCCATTAATGGTCGGATATCAAAGGTCGTGACTACAGGAACCAACAGGGTTATGATTGTGGACGACCGTACATTGGGGAGATTTCATAAGATTTCATAAAACATCTCGTGAAAACACTACTCTGCCCATCGTCCTGCCATTAGGATGACTCGTCACGACCTGCTGTCCTTGTAATAATGTACATATAACACGATTTGTTTTTTCTTTTAAGGTTTTGTGTGTTTAATGATTGCAGGTATATGCTCTGCCCATAGATCTTTTCCTTCCAGGGCATTTTACGACATGTTAATCCGGTTTGCTGAATTATTTTGTTTACTGAAAGTGACCAATATAATATAGTGTATTACTTCATGAGAGCAACGCTCTGCAGCCTGAAGACCTTCAACAATTGTAGAACTACAGCGCCCAGCATGGCCTGACACATCAGCTGGAGGGTCGCAGGCAGCGGACCTCTGATTTAGAGCCAGGACTGTAGGGCAAATCTCACTTATATTCCCATAGTATCTTTTATAATAAGATTATTCCTATAAAGGTGTATGAAACCTTGTAGTGTTTTGGTTTTGTTAATAGTATTATTGCTTACCTGCCAGGCATGCTGGGAGTTGTAGTCTAACAACTGCTATAGAGCTGTTTTCCCGTAAAAAAGTTCACTTCTGCCTTCGGCCCATTACCTTGCACGATCCAATGATGACCTACACTGCTACTGTATATTGTCCCATGCAGGTACAGAGGATTTTTTCTTCAGCTGTGCTGTCTCGGGACCTTAAAGTGAATGTCCATGCTGGACTGTAATTTGTTTTTTTTTTCTTAGTCTAAATAATTTCATAATACACTTTTATAGTTGTCAAAACTTTTTTTTTTGTGATACAACGCTCCAAGTCCCTGCAAAAACATAGATTTGAGAGAGTTCACGTATCCACCACTAGAGGGCGCTTGCTGTATACGGTGGAGTTGGCTCCTAAGCTCCCTCTAGTGGTGACTACATGCAGTCAGGATATGAAATGTTAACCTGTATGTCTATGCAGGGATTTGGAACTCAGTAATAGAAAATAAAATCTCTGACCACTATAAAAAAAAAAAAAAAAAAAATTAAGAAATTTAATCCATACAAACCTATGGATCTTAAAAAAAAAAAAAAAAAAAAGAGCCAAAGCGCTTTTTTTATGGCATGTCAATCATATTCCACAAATAGGGTTCTGCTAAGATGAATGACAGAGAGGCTGTCTATTTCCATATTTTCTTTAATGGTGCATGACCCACATGCATGGGAATGAGGCCTTCATCACGTGCTCGACTGTGTACGAGGAGCCTACATTGTGTCCCCTCCACGTCCTGTCACAGTTGTAGCTTGGAGACTTAGTTTTGCAGGATTGTCTGATCCCACAGCTCTGTCCTCTCCGTTCTCAGCGGTGATCTATAAAGCACAAGTTTGTGAACCCTGCACAATGGAACTGCTTTTCTATGTTCTCCAACATTCTGGGATGAAGGAACGTGCGCCGGGCCCGGTGTAATGTGACATGCTGGAGCCGCGCTCTCTCTACGCTGCACCCACGGCATGCGTCTGGTTTAGAACACGGATAGTGTTTGTTTTTTCTCTTGTTTGATATTTTAATCTGGAATTGGTTTATTTTCTTTACTGGTTTGTAAATCGCATTATACTGTATAATCAATAAATTTTCAGAAGTTTACCTTTTTCATGGTTTTTCCATCTTATTGGAACAACAGGAAAAAACAAACACACTCAGGCCACGTTCATACAGTCAGTATTTGGTCAGCGGAACAGTATAATAGAAAATCGTCACCACTTCTGTATTTATCACCCACTCCTGGTTTTGTCTTACAAATGCTGATGTAAAATACTGACCAAATACTGCTGTGTTCTGGAGCAGAAACTCCTTTTTTTTTTTTTTTTTTTCTTTCCATTTTTTGGCCGTTTTTCGTTTTTGAGGATCATTTGCAGAATTTCCACTCAGTTTCTGCTTAAAAAATGTGATAATCCTAATAGCAGCATGTGCACACGGCATCTTTTAAAGACGGGCGAACCTATTGAGCTTTTACAGCAGAAGATGTTTCAGGAAACTCCAGGAATTTTTTTTTTTTCACGTTTTGTCGTTTTTTTTGGTCATTTCTTGAGTATTTTTCCAATGGTTTTGGCCACCTATGTTTTTTTGTTTTTGTTATTTTTACTGTCATTTTCGAGACATTTGGCTAAACAGTCTGGGCATCTCTTCTCTTTTTCCATTGGCTTGTAAACTGTAGAGCATCTTCTGAGCGGAAACGCCATAAGAATGGAAATGTCACTTTTAACCTCTTCAGATTCCAAAGACACCAAGAGGTTTAAAGGAAATTCGAAAGCCTGAACATCTGCCGGGGAAATCGTTTTTACATAGAAATATACATGTTCATTCTTTAGTGTTTTTTATAAGTTTTTCAGGCTTTTTCTGCCTTTAAAAAGACATTGTGTTCACATACCCTTAGAGATTTTGGCATTAAAACCAATAGAGCCCAAGGCTTTTGTCTGAATGAGCCACCAAGCCTCCATTTGCAACAGCAACCTGTGCCTATCGCCACCTTGTGGCAGGTTGGGAACACTTTCTATCCGTGCACAATACATCTCATATTATTGGATTTCCTCCAATTAATACAAGAATGGGTTCTAATAGATGAACAGAAGTTTTCCCTTAATCTGTTAAAGCTGATGCAGACGTCTGTGGAAATCGGTCCAAGCACGAACCACAAAGCACAGACCGCCCATGGCTGATCCAAGCACGAACCGCAAAGCACAGACTGCCCATGGCTGATCCAAGCACGAACCGCAAGGCACAGACCGCCCATGGCCGACCCAAGCACGAACCGCAAAGCACAGACCGCCCATGGCCAACCCAAGCACGAACCGCAAAGCACAGACCGCCCATGGCAGACCCAAGAACGAATCACAAAGCACAGACTGCCCATGGCCGACCCAAGCACGAACGCAAAGCACAGACCGCCCATGGCAGACCCAAGAACGAATCACAAAGCACAGACTGCCCATGGCCGACCCAAGCACGAACGCAAAGCACAGGCAAAGCACAGACCGCCCATGGCCGACCCAAGCACGAACCGCAAAGCACAGACCGCCCATGGCTGATTCAAGCACGAACCTCAAAGCACAGTCCGCTTATGGCCGACCCAAGCACGAACCGCAAAGCACAGACCGCCCATGGCTGATCCAAGCATGAACCGCAAAGCACAGACCGCCATGGCTGATCCAAGCACGAACCACAAAGCACAGACCGCCCAAGGCCGACCCAAGCACGAATCGCCCATGGCTGATCCAAGCACGAACCGCAAAGCACAGACCGCCCATGGCTGATCCAAGCACGAACCGCAAAGCACAGACCGCTCATGGCCGACCCAAGCACGAACTGCAAAACACAGACCGCCCATGGCCGACACAAGCACGAACCGCAAAGCACAGACCGCCCATGGCTGATCCAAGCACGAACCGCAAAGCACAGATCGCCCATGGCTGACCCAAGCACGAACCGCAAAGCAAAGACTGCTCATGGCTGACCCGAGCATCATAGCCTTGTAGAAATATATGAAGCTTTGACGCTTGGGTCCGGAGCGCTGTGGACAGTCCGCGCTTTGCGGTCTGTGCTCACACCGATTTACACTGATGTCTGCATGAGACCTTACAAGCAGAGTCTAGGTCAGGCCTGGGCAAAGTGCCCGCCCGCTCGCTGTTTCCGTGTGCGGCTCTGTGCTGTGCCTCTGACTCCTTTGGTGGAGGAGGGGCCACCAGCCACTTCATCAATCAACGTGTGCGCGGAGGCAGGGAGAGAAGCAGAGCGCCAGGGAACGGGACGAGGTATGTTGTGGTTTTTTTCATGTGTATGGGCTGTTTGGGTGGGCATGGGGAGGCTATCGGGGTGTGACATGCTGCACATGGGGAGGCTATGGGGGCTTATGCAGTGTATATAGAGAGGCTGTGGGGCTCATGCAGTGTATATAGAGGCTGTGTGGGGCTTATGCAGTATATACGGGGAGGCTGTGGGGTTCATGCAGTGTATATAGGGAGGCTGTGTTGGGCTCATGCAGTGTATATAGAGAGGCTGTGTGGGGCTCATGCATTGTATATAGTGGGGCTCATGCAGTATATACGGGGAGGCTGTGTGAGGCTCATGCAGTATATGCGGGGAGGCTGTGTGGGGCTCATGCAGCGTATATAGGGAGGTGTGGGGCTCATGCAGTGTATATAGGAGGCTGTGTGGGGCTCATGCAGTGTATATAGGAGGCTGTGTGGGGCTCATGCAGTGTATAAGGGAGGCTGTGGGCTCATGCAGTGTATATAGGGAGGATGTGGGGCTCATGCAGTGTATATAGGGAGGCTGTGTGGGGCTCATGCAGTATATAGGGAGACTGTGGGGCTCATGCAGTATATATAGGGAGGCTGTGTGGGGCTCATGCAGTGTATATAGGGAGACTGTGTGGGGCTCATGCAGTGTATATAGGAGACTGTGTGGGGCTCATGCAGTGTATATAGGGAGGCTGTGTGGGCTCATGCAGTGTATATAGGGAGGCTGTGTGGGGCTCATGCAGTATATGGGAGGCTGTGTGGGGCTCATGCAGTGTATATAGGGAGGCTGTGTGGGCTCATGCAGTGTATATAGGAGGCTGTGTGGGGCTCATGCAGTGTATATAGAGAGGCTGTGTGGGGCTCATGCAATGTATATAGGGAGGCTGTGTGGTGCTCATGCAGTGTATATAGGGAGGCTGTGTGGTGCTCATGCAGTATATAGGGAGGCTGTGGGGCTCATGCAGTGTATATAGGGAGGCTGTGTGGGGCTCATGCAGTGTATATAGGGAGGCTGTGTGGGGCTCATGCAGTGTATATAGGAGGCTGTGTGGGGCTCATGCAGTGTATATAGGGAGGCTGTGTGGGGCTCATGCAGTGTATATAGGGAGCTGTGTGGGGCTCATGCAGTGTATATAGGGAGGCTGTGTGGGGCTCATGCAGTGTATATAGGAGGCTGTGGGGCTCATGCAGTATATAGGGAGGCTGTGTGGGGCTCATGCAGTATATGGGGGAGGCTGTATGGGGTCATGCAGTGTATATAGGAGGCTGTGTGGGGCTCATGCAGGTATATAGGGAGGCTGTGTGGGGCTCATGCAGCGTATATAGGGAGGCTGTGTGGGCTCATGCAGGTATATAGGGAGGATGTGTGGGCTCATGCAGTGTATATAGAGAGGCTGTGGGGCTCATGCAGTGTATATAGGAGGCTGTGTGGGGCTCATGCAGTGTATAGGGAGGCTGTGTGGTGCTCATGCAGTGTATATAGGGAGGCTGTGTGGGCTCATGCAGTTATATAGGGAGGCTGTGTGGGGCTCATGCAGTATATAGGGAGACTGTGTGGGGCTCATGCAGTGTATATAGGGAGGCTGTGTGGTGCTCATGCAGTGTATATAGGGAGGCTGTGTGGGGCTCATGCAGTGTATATAGGGAGGCTGTGTGGGGCTCATGCAGTATATGGGGAGGCTGTGTGGGGCTCATGCAGTGTATATAGGGAGGCTGTGTGGGGCTCATGCAGTATATAGGGAGACTGTGTGGGGCTCATGCAGTGTATATAGGTAGGCTGTGTGGGGCTCATGCAGTGTATATAGGGAGGCTGTGTGGGGCTCATGCAGTGTATATAGGAGGCTGTGTGGGCTCATGCAGTGTATATAGAGAGGCTGTGTGGGGCTCATGCAGTGTATATAGGGAGGCTGTGTGGGGCTCATGCAGTGTATATAGGGAGGCTGTGTGGGGCTCATGCAGTGTATATAGGGAGGCTGTGTGGGGCTCATGCAGTTATATAGGAGGCTGTGTGGGGCTCATGCAGTGTATATAGGGAGGCTGTGTGGGGCTCATGCAGTGTATATAGGGAGGCTGTGTGGGGCTCATGCATATATATAGGAAGGCTGGGTGGGGCTCATGCAGTATATATAGAGGCTGGGTGGGGCTCATGCAGTATATATAGGGAGGCTGTGTGGGGCTCATGCAGTATATATAGAGGCTGGGTGGGGCTCATGCAGTATATATAGAGGCTGGGTGGGGCTCATGCAGTATATGGGGAGGCTGTGTGGGGCTCATGCAGTGTATAAAAGGAGGCTGTGTGGGGCTCATGCAGGTATAAGGAGCTGTGTGGGGCTCATCAGTGTATACGGGAGGCTGGGTGGGGCTCATGCAGTATAAAGGGCTGGTGGCTCATGCAGTATACGGGGAGGCTGGGTGGGCTCATGCAGTATATACGGGGAGGTGGGTGGCTCATGCAGTATATACGGGGAGGCTGGGTGGGGCCTCAGTATTCAGGCTGGGTGGCTCAGCATATATATAAGGCTGGGTGGGGCTCATGCAGTTATGGAGCTGGGGGGCTCATGCATGTATAAGGGGCTGTTGCGGCTCATACATATACAGAAGGGCTGTTACTCAGGTGCAAACGATATATAGGGAAAGTCAGCATTCTTAATTCTGCTCAATATGAAGTGATACAATTAATATTAATAAAATTATCAATAATATAATAATTATAGTATATCAATATTAATATTGAGCAGAATTAATTTCGGCCTATTGGTTTGGCCCTCCGCAACAGTCACGGTCTCTCACGTGGCCCCTCGGGAAAATTAATTGCCCAACCCTGCTCCAGATCGATGTCCCAAAACTTGGAGACTTTATTTGTACCTGTCTCCCTCTAGTCCTCACCAACCCGGGCCACGTATCAGGTCTGGACCCTTCACTCGACAGCAGTAGCTTATTCTCGTATGAGGGTGACAATAATAACTAATATTTTCCAGAAAATAGAAGCTTGGGACCTACTTCTTCAGCAATACACATTCCCTGGGTGGAGCAATTACAGGTGCTTCTCACAAAATTAGAATATCATCAAACAGTTAATTTATTTCAGTTCTTCAATACAAAAAGTGAATCTCGTATAGTATATAGAGTCATTACACACAGAGTGATCTATTTCACGTGTTTATTTCCGTTAATGTTGATGATTATGGCTTACAGCCAATGAAAAACCCAAAAGTCATTATCTCAATAAATTAGAATACTTTATAACACCAGCTTGAAAAATGATTTTTAAATCCTAAATGTTGGCCTACGCAAATTTTTTAGATGATTTTCTAATTTAGTGAGAAGCACTTGTATAGTCTCATCTGAAAACCCTCAAGCTCCAACTCTTCTTCTAGAGATCATCCTCCATCTTTCTCTTTTGGCTGTGTACTCCCAATGCTCTTCTCTCATATCCATTCTTAAATCACAAGGTCTCAACTTCTCCGCCCGGTCTCTGAACCACTGAACATGCATGGTGCACATGCTGGTAATTAGCTGAGAGACCGTTCTCTCTCCTCTGTCTCTTCCCTTTCCCCTTGTGTTCTCCAGAACGTGTACAACGTGTAGCGGCCACCACCAGGTACTGCAGAACAGCTACTCTCGAAAAGCTGTTGTCCAAAAGGATGGGATCTGTTCTGCTTTACCAGGCAGAAGCTGCTACATACGGGCTGCGTCTGCAGAGTGTCGCTCCATTCCATATGTTTACATCCGACCACCGCTAAAGCGGTTTTTCACTGTCCTACTGATAGGTCATCAATATGATGTGACTGTTCACACAATGCATTTGCAGTGATTTTCCAAAAAAAACCCGTCAAATTGATATTTTACTTTTTTGGAAAATTTGTAGCAAAAAAAAAAAAAAAAAAATCATGTGAACAGAATTTCTGCTTCAGTGGGTTAATAAACCAGTGTGAAATTAGTGCAGAGCTTTCTGGATAAAGGGCATTTACTATGTACCAATCACTTCAATATACTCAGTCGCACAAATACTCATGACATCATTGAAAAAGTAGTATTCGATATACCCACCCAGAGGCGCATTATGGTCCTGATTTTCACAGAGCTACTATACAGGTGAGCGAAGTTTGTACTGTAGGTCTAAAGCCACGTTCACACGTTCAGTATTCGGTCAGTATTTGTAAGACGAAACCAGGATTGGAACAATCGGAGGAAAAGTATAATAGAAACCCGTCACCACTTCTGTATTTATCACCAATTCCTGGTCTTGGCTTCCATATACTGATGTAAAAACTGACCAAGTACTCAACGTGTGAACGTGGCCTGAAAGAAAAAAAAACCACAGCGTGTAATCAGTGCTATGCAAACTCCGTGGCATGCGCTATTTGTCTTGTGATATACTTTGGCTGTGGTAAACTTCATTTATAGAATTTATGAATTAGGTAAGCAGCAGGCATAAATTCTATTACTTAAATGTAGCAAAATGGAAATTGCACATAAAGCAGTTGCCGCTAGGGGGCAGTATCGCATAATACATGGGGATTTTCGGCTGTCACTTTTTGAAGCTACAGACTGTGGATGGCCTTCTCAGTGTAGATCTGTCTGCTTCTTCAGGTTCACAGCCCAAAAAGTGTACAAAAAAAGTAAAATACAATTATTACAAGAATAATATGTAAGTGTGGCACTGTTCAGAACTAAGTAAATATCTAAATATTATCATTGACTAAAGGAGTTGCCCACTACTCGAACAACCCCTTCTGGTACCTATAATTTCCCCTTGTAAAATAATAACCGGCACCGTTCACGTTCAGGATTTGGTCTGCATTTTTCATCCACTCCAGGTTTTGTCTTAAAAATAGAGAAGTGGTGACGTGTTTCTATATACTTTCCCTCTGATTGTTCCACTTCTTTTTTTTGGCTTACAAATACTAATGTAAAATACTGAGCAAATACTAAAAGTGTGCATGTGGCCTTGTACTTACCTCCTGCGTCATTTCAGCGGTGTCGGCACTGGCTCTCCCCGTGATTGCGTGACATTATGTAATGTGATCCCTGGGGTCAATAAATACTGGCTTCACTCTCGCCACCTTCGGACGAATCGCGTACATCCGTAAAAAGTCAGAGCTGCTGTTCTCTCACTTCCTCTAGATGACTTGAATTGTCAGAAGGAGGGAAGAGTGAAACTAGCACAGATTGACCGTAGGGATCATGTGACATAACACTGTCACGCAATCTCCGGGAGAGCCAGTGCTGACATCACGGGAACGTCGCCGGCACAGAAGGAGAGTACAGATCTCACTATTTTACATAGGGGAAACAAAGGGATTCAGAAAGGGTTGTCAGAATAGTGAATAACTCCTTTTAAAGTTGTGAATTATTTTTCATTCCTTAAAGCACCACTGCAGTTTTTTTTTTTATTTTACAACTGGAGTGGTGCTATTAATCTAAGTTTCCTTCTCCTAGTATCATACTTTGGCCAGGATCACACTTGCGAGAAACTCGCATGAGTCTCACACCTTAATACCCGGCACTTGGGAGCAGAGTGTGCAGCTGCATAGAAATACAGTACATGCAGCCGCACACTCCGGTCCCGAGTGCCGGGTATTGAGGTGCGAGTTTCTCACAAGTGTGACCCCGACCTTACCAGCCACTCTGGTCCGTCTCATGCAGATTGTGACCTGCCAGATCGCTCCAGTGTTTGCTGGGTGAGTCAGCAATACTCAATAGAAGGCTATGAAAGCCAGAAGGTTCTCATAGACTTACACTGAGAGGTTGTGACCGCTACCTCTGACTTCTGGTCAGTTAGAAGTTGTAGTCACAAGATGGCGGTTCGGTATCGCAGCTGGGAAGAGCTGAAGATGGCAGCTTCTGAGCATAATACTAGGGGCAGGGAACATAAAGAGAACCTGTCAGCAGGATTGTGCTCAGTAACCTACAGACAGTGTCAGGTCAGCGCTGTTATACTGATTACAGTGATACCTGGTGATGAAATCCGTCTTGTGGTTGTTGTTTAATCTTTATTTTCAGTTGTGAGTTAATGATATGCTCGTGCTCCGGGGCGGCCTGTGGGGGGCTTCATGTGGTGCTCTGATTAGGTATTCATCTGTATGGCTTCTGACAGGTCATTGATCCCTCACTGACCTGCCCCCTAGTTTACATAATGATATTATATATATTTTTAAAAAATCGCCTTCTGCAGGCCAGCGGTGGTAGCGGCGCCTGCGCTGAAGCATAATCGCATGTGTAATGTGCAGTTAACTATTTTTTTTAAGGTATACATTAATTCATTAAAAAAAAAATCAGTCTGAAAATGGCACCAGCCGCTCCTGCGCAATAGCAGCTATCGGCGATCCGGTGAGGGATCAGTGACCTGGCAGCAGTCTGCATTATGAATACCTAATCAGAGCATCACATGAAGACCCCGCAGGCCCCCACAGGCCGCCCCGGAGCACGAGCATATCATTAACTCACAACTGAGAATAAAGATTAAACAACAACCACAAGACGGATTTCATCAACCAAGGTATCATTTTAATCAGTATAACGGCGCCGACCTGACACTGTTCAATCCTGCTGACCGGTTCCCTTTAAATTAATGACACCACTAGGCACTGAAATTAAAAAGAAAATAACTGTTGGAGTGATGCTTTAAGGCTGTGTTTCCATGGTCAGGAAACACAGCGCATTTGACGGAGCGGAAATTCCGCTCTGTCTAAGCCCCGCCCCCTTTCTGACGCACGCTCTTTCCGGAGGTGTTCAGGACACCTCCGGAAAGAACGCAGGGCTACATAGCCCTGTGCTAAGTTCCGTTGCGGCGACGCAGCGTCGCCGCAATACGCTAGGACATGCTGCGGTCTGAAAAGACGCGCCGCATGTCCGGATACGCAGGTCTTCCGCCTGCGTGTTGTTACGCATAGTGGAGACGGGATTTCTTGAAATCCCCTCCACTATGCTGTAACATCTGGACACTGCGCCAGCGCACAGCGCCAAACACGCAGCGATTCCTGACCGTGGAAACTCACCCTTAGGCCTACATTTCTGATAATCATACTATCACAATTCTGGGAAAGTTGGGACACTGTGTAAACTGTTAAAATACAAACAATACCATAGAAACTGGGGGGCAAACAAGCGCAATAGGGTCTCAACTGGAAACAAAATGAATTAGAAACAGGAGTGAAGACCATTTTGCCTCAGTTCGTTTTAAATGAGCTTTGGCCCAGAGAAGACGGCAGCGTTTCTGGATTGTCTTGTTATATGGCTCCTCCTTTGTATGATAATTTGTTATGATGCATTTCTCCAGAATCTCAATCCTTTGATTCTATGTACTGTAAGATGCAGAATTTTCAGTCTGTTATTTTATAGTGAGGAACATTTTTCTTAAATTGTTCCACAATTTTTAGACTCCGTTGTTCAGATTAGTGAACCTCTGACCATCTTTGCTTTTTAGAGACTCTGCCTTCTAACATGCTTTTAGAAACAGTCATTAGTTGAAAATTGACCCTCCAGTTTTTCTTTAGTACCAGTTATTTTTCAGCCTTTTGTGGTCCCTGTCCCAACTTATTTTGAGTTACTGCCATCAATTTCGAAATATTTTATTTCATTTGATAAAAATAACAATATCGAACTTTCCATTTCTGATCTGTTCTATTGTAAATAAAATATGGCTATAAGATTTTCAAATCATTGCAATCTTGTTTTCTTTACATTTTACTCTTCAAATCTAACTTTTTAGGAATTGGAAGTTATTATATATAAACAAAAAATTGAAGTTTTTAGTCATCCAGCAGGTTAAAATCTGTAATGGTACATTCACATGTAGCAGAAATTTGATGCTTCTCTGTCTGAATGTGCTATCGGAAAACTGGGGAAATCAAAGTCTGCAGCAAACGCCAACTGCTGCTGATTTTTCAATAATAATGATAAAAAAACTCTTTTCTATTGATTTTCTGTCCAAAAAAACAAAACATAGAAGTAGGTGCTTTTGAAAAAAAATATATATTTTTTTAAAACTAAAAATACATGAGTCATTTTTAAAACAGAAATTTTATTTTGTCTCCTGCCATAAAGGGACTTTCATTTTTTAGCTATAGGATTTGGTATCCCTACCTGCTGGCTCAGCACACTCAACTCTCATCCCTGTCATTCAGCCGGTCGGCCGTCTGCTAAAGCATCACTTGACTGTCATATTTCAGGAGTCCTGGCTGGATATTGCAAGCAGGAGGGAGGTAAGACAGCAAGAGGTCAAAGAAGAACCAAGGTCCTGGCACAATTTACATTCGGCCAAGTTCACACATATCAACTTAGCTGCAGAAATATTCGCTATGTAAAGTCATATCTGTAAAATAGGATGGTGTCAAGAATGGGAGGATGTAATGGCAGCTTACAATCCTCCTGAAAACATAGGCAACTGTTGCAGGAAACCTGGCTCAGCAGGTGGACCAGCCTTCTCAGATTCAAAGAAAAAATTAACAATTAACAGCGAGTATCTAAACTCCTACAGGAAGACCTTCTGTGGAGCAAATGCAGTGTAGCAGCTTTGTTCAGACAGGATTTCATAAGGAGAATATGGACTTATCGTACGTCCTAGCCACACACCAGTTACATTTTTGAGATCTCTGGAATAAGCAGAACACCTTCCAGGGTCTCGGTCTGTTCTAGCATCCCAGGGTGGGGGCGATATGTAGAATATGCTGAAAAAGAGAATGGACAGCACCTCCAAAAATCATAGTCATCTAATACTGCTAGGCAAATATATAACTGAACATGAGATTCTTAGTTTAACATTCTGATCAGACTGTATGAAGCCCACTGCCACGTCACAGCAAACCACTTAGTGGGTCACTATCGCCCTAACAGAGCGGAGTCGTGCACTGACCACCAGCGCAGTGACAATGCACCGGCAGGGCTGATGGCCTGATGCCTCACAGCACCCATGCTGCAAAACTAAGTCCCCATGACTCCAGACCGCACCACCAGCACAAAGCCACAGCAACAATGGCCGCCACATAGCACCAATACCAAATGAAAGGAGCATTGAAACTCACCTTCCTCAAAGCTCTCCAGTGACAGCAAAAATGGGCTACACCCCTTTCTTTACAGTCTCCTAATTTAAAATCAACTGCGCCAAATGGGAGTGCACATCCAAAGGAAAAAAAAAGGACAGATCATGCAATATGCTCAAAAAGAGAATGGACAGCACCTCCAAAAATCATACACTGATCTAATGCTGTTAGGAAAAAATATATAACTGAACATGAGGTTCTTAGTTAACATTCTGATCAGACTGTATGAAGCCCACTGCCATGTCACGGCGAACCTCTTACTGGGTCCCTATCGCCCTAATATGTATATATGCAGAATGGCCAGGTAACAATTAGTAGCAGGTAGGAGTCAGGTAGAAAAGCTGTGTTTGGTCTCAATGCGTAGCAGGAGCCCGGCTGGATCCGATGGCGTCAAAATCGCCTCTCTAGGACCATCCATTAAGGAGTTATTATGATCCATCTTAAGTTTTTGCAGTTTGTAGCCGCTAGATGCAAGGGGAGGGGATTTAGGTCCAGCCAAGGGGGTGGCTGGACGGGAGTGAGCCCAAGGGGTTAAATGCTTGTGTAAACCATAGCCTTATTGCTTTTTTCTGGGGAGGTCGCGATGACATATGTGGTGAGAAGTCAAGGAACAGAGAGGACCACCAGCCTCCCATGTAGCAGCCCCTCCTCCACAAGCCAGGCCCTTCATCTGACATAGTCTGCATACTTTTGTCCTACCACTATTGTATTTGCATATCTGACCATAACCTTGGGCTGCTCTTTTATCTATATCCATGAATCCACGAGTTCTCGGCTCACCTTTCCATGCTACCGGGACTGGTTTCTGACCCAATATACAGGTGCTTCTCGCAAAATTAGAATATCATCAAATAGTACATTTATTTCAGTTCTTCAATACAAAAAGTGAAACTCATTATATAGTCATTACAAACAGAGTGATCTATTTCAAGTGTTTATTTCTGTTAATGTTGACGATTATGGCTTACAGCCAATGAAAACCCAAAAGTCATTATCTCAGTAAATTAGATAAATTAGAATACTTTATTATTTGTAATGAAGAACTAAAATAAATTAACTTTTTGATGATTTTCTAATTTTGTGAGAAGCAACTGTACATACTAGGATGGAGGACATATGTTATCTATAAAATCACACTCTAGAATCATAGAATGGTAGCGTTGGAAGGGACCTCCTGGGCCTTCTGGTCCAACCCCCTGCTCAAAGCAGGATTCTCTAAATCATCCCAGACAGATGTCTGTCCAGCCTCTGTTTGAAGACCTCCATTGAAGGAGAACTCACCACCTCTCGTGGCAGCCTGTTCCACTCATTGATCACCCTGTCAAAAAGTTTTTTCTAATATCTAATCTGTGTCTCCTCCCATTCAGTTTCATCCCATTGCTTCTAGTCTTTCCTTGTGCAAATGAGAATAAAGATGATCCTTCTACAATGTGATAGCCCTTGAGATATTTGTAGACAGCTATTAAGTCTCCTCTCAGTCTTATTTTTTGCAAGCTAAACATTCCCAAATCTGCAATCGTTCCTCATAGGACATGGTTTGCAGACCGGTCACCATTCTGGTGGCTCTTCTCTGAACTTGCTCCAAAACAGATGCCCAAAACTGGACACAGTATTCCAGATGAGGTCTGACCAAAGAGGAGTAGAGGGCAATAATGACCTCACGTGATCTAGACTGTATGCTTCTGTTAATACATCCTAGAATTGCATTTGCCTTTTTTGCTCCTGCATCACACTGTTGACTCATGTTCAGTCTGTGATCAATTAGTATACCCAAGTCTTTTTCACATGTGCTGTTACTTAGCCCTATTCCTCCCATTTTGTATATGCTTGTTTCATTTTTATTGCCCAGATGTAGTACTTTGCATTTTTCCCTGTTAAAATCCATTCTGTTAGTTGTTGCCCACTGCTCCAGTTTATTTATATCTTTTTGAATCCCTCTCTCTCTTCTCTAGTATTAGCTACCCCTCCTAGCTTTGTGTCATCAGCAAATTTGATCAGTTTACCCTCAATTCCTTCATCTAAATCATTGATAAAGATGTTGAACAATACAGGGCCCAAAACAGAGCCTTGTGGCACCCCACTTGAGACATTCTTCCAACTGGATGTGCAGCCATTTACGACCACTCTTTGGGTCCGATCACTAAGCCAGTTATGAATCCACCTAACAGTTGCCTTGTCCATTCCATACTTAGTCATTTTTTCAATAAGGATTGTGTGAGACACTTTGTCAAATGCTTTGCTGAAGTCAAGATATACTATATCTACAGCATTTCCCTGATCCACCCAGTCAGTGATTCTGTCATAGAAGAAATTAAGTTAGTCTGACATGACTTATTAGTTACAAACCCATGCTGACTCTGTTTAATCACTTCATTCTTATCCAGGTACTTGCATACATGTTCTTTAATAATTTGTTCAAAGATCTTTCCTGGTATAGAGGTCAGACTCACCGGCCTGTAGTTCCCTGGGTCCACCTTCTTCCCCTTTTTGAAGATAGGAACAACATTTGCTCTTCTCCAGTCTTCTGGGACTTCTCCTGTTCTCCAAGAATTACGCCACAGTGTATAAATATATGTGTGGCAGTACAGAGGACTGGCACATGACTTATTCCTTTCAAATACCTTACTAAGCACCAGGGGGCACTCATTATGGGTGGAAGAAAGGTAATTCCGGCAGCTAAATAGGAAAAATGTTCTTTACAATTAGAGTAATCAGAATGTAGAATGCCGACCACAAGAGGTAGTAACGGCCGACACTGACAGCTTTTAAAAAAGGGCTGGAGGATTTCCTGACACTGTCAACGTGGCCATACTACTGTGCGTCATCTCCTCCATTGCCGGTGTCCGCGGTAAACTCCTGTGCTAGCCTTGCTGTCTCAAGCGGTGGCAAACTACACCATGTGCTGAGTTCTGCTGCACCTTAAGGGCTCGCTCACACTGACGTTGATTCTCTTGCAAGTGAATTGGGATGATTATACTAGTAATCGAAGATCAGCCCTGCCCCATAGTATAACATTGGGCCGTGTGCTATCCAATAAAACATCGGCTAGCACTCGGCTGTGACTATTATATTTTTAAAAAATAATTAAAAAAACCCAAAGAATACCAAACTGCACCCAGGGACAAAGAGTAACTGAAAGGGAACAACCTTTTTAATGGTAACAGATTTAATATTTATAGTTTGGGGATTTTATGTAGCATATTAGCCTGCCCTAAAAAAAAAAAAATAATAATAACAAAAACACAAAAGGATACCAATCATTGTTTATCTAAAAAGAATACCAAAACAAAACCAAAAAAATACATTAAAAATGAAAAATCACAACATATACAAATGATACAAAATAAATAGGATAGATTGCAAATCTACAACACAATTTGATAAATTACAATCTCAATTTGGAGAACACTTAGCCCACGAAAATGGATACACTTCATTTGTATTTTTTTTTTTGTGCTTAAATTAAAATGTATATACAACACAGTTTTTGGATACCACAGTGCGAATATACGAAACTGTTCCGATAGGAAATATTGTACATATACTACATGATACTGTAACACAACACTTGGATAATACAGAATGTCGGTAAATCATAGTTTCTGATTAGAGAGCACGTTCCTGGGGCAAAAATTCGGAAACATAATTTGCAGATGATTTGAGCCAATTTTTTTTTATATACTGTATATTTTTACAAAACACATCTGCTTAACCCAAAAAGCATTTTAAATAGATGAAAAATCAGTGAATTTTACATAAACGTTATTCTAGGATCCATCCTTAAAACTCAAATTTTGCAATTCAATGAAAAAAAATAAAATGATATCATTGTTAAATAAAGTATTCGGATTATACCTTTCTATTGCATAATTTTTTTTTCAATATATACATATATATGATGATAAAAAAAAGAAAACCTCCCTCATCTACCTCTGTGGTCTTTACAGACGCACAAAATTGCATATTAAATTGCTATGAAGCTAGAAAAGCTCTTAAAGGCACATACATTCACGGTAGCTCTAATTAAAAGAAGAAAACCTGAAAAAAAAAATTACAAAAATTACTTCCAGTGGAGAACAGAATTATTACGAGCAAGTAACATTAACTATGAAAATTTTTTTAAAAGAAAAAAAAATTAATTTTTTTTTACCTCTGCCTATACCCATGGTGACACTCAGAGAGGTGAACTACATTTCAAATCATACCATGAATTCTCAAAGGAATTAAATCATCAAGCAAAACCATTAATTTATTTAAAAAAATAAATAAAATAAATGGTTACCACACTTTTTCTACATATTTTTTGAAATATGTGAATTTTTGAGATGGCCAATTTCTGGTTTTGATGTCTAAAATTTGATTTTTAAGAGATTGAAAACAAATACAGTATATATTCTATATGTACATAAGGCAACTAGTAACATCTCACATGAAATCTATTTTTCATTATTTTAAGAGAACCTGTCACCAGGTTGAGAATGTTAAACTGACCCCATCATGGAACAAATCAAATTTCTTAGTTTTTAATTCCTCCTCTCCAATGCGGAGCTTCTGAATCTCAGGTTATAGTTTAGGATAAGTCCAAATGGGTGTTACCAGAGATTCTTCTCTGGGAGGGACATGTACTCCTTCCCAATCTGAAGACATCAGCGCCCGTCTTGGCAGTTCCACTTCATTCTTGCGTTGAAAACAGGAGAGTTGGAAGATGACTCAGTGTGCGTGGAGATTGTCTAGCTGGCTCATTTCAATAGCTAAGCCAGCCCCCTTCTCAGCCTATACATAGGAAGTAACAAGAAACGGGACTGGATTTCTGGCTTCTTTCAATAGCTAACCCAGCCCCCTATCATGTATCTTATGTGTAGAATGAGAAGGATGGCTTAGCTATTGAAAGGAGTCCGATATATAACCCCCTTTACTATTACCTCCTAAGTATAGGCTGAGAAGGGGGCTGGCTTGGCAATTAAAATGAGTCAGTCTATACAGAGGAGGTGACAGGAAAGTGGTCTTTTCAAAAGCTAAGCCAGCCCCCTTTCCGGTCACCATATAGACTGAGAAGGGGGATGGCGTAGCAATTAAAAGTAGTCAGTCTATACTTAGTAGGTGACAGGAAAGGAGTCAGGATATCTGGCTATGTTTAGACTGAAAAGGGGGCTGGCTTAGCTACTGAAAGGAGTCAGATATACAGACCCCTTTCTTTTCACCTCCCATCTATAGACTGACTCATTTTGATTGCTCCGCACTCCCTTCTTAAGGGTATGCCACACTAAACAATATCGCTAACGAGATCGCTAAAAAACGTCACTATTTAGCGATCCCGTTAGCGATATTGTTCAGTGCGGCAGCTTCCAGCGACGAGCTTCCTGCTGTGATCTCGCTCGTCGCTGGAATCGCTCCGGACCCTATTTCATCGCTGGAGCTCCCGCTGGGTAAGTATGTTATCGCTGTGTGGCACCTTTTCTTAGCGATTTAGCGGTACTTTTGTACCGCTAAAGTCGTTAAGAAGATCGCTAACGGCGATAGCGTCGTTAACTATATCGCTAAATGCGGCAGCATTTAGCGATATAGAAACAATCCCGCTAGCGATCTCATTAGTATGCAACGCTAACGAGATCGCTAGCGGGATTGCTTAGTGTGGCAGTACCTTTAGTCTACACATAGGCGGTAACAGGAAAGGGGGCTGGCTTAGCTACTGAAATTAGTCAGATATCCAGACCCCTTTCTTGTCACCTCCCATCTATAGACTGACTCATTTTGATTGCTCCGTCACTTCCCTTCTTAGTCTACACATAGGCGGTAACAGGAAAGGGGGCTGGCTTAGCTACTGAAATTAGTCAGATATCCAGACCCCTTTCTTTTCACCTCCCATGTATAGACTGACTCATTTTGATTGCTCCACACTCCCCTTCTTAGTCTACACATAGGCGGTAACAGGAAAGGGGGCTGGCTTAGCTACTGAAATTAGTCAGATATCCAGACCCCTTTCTTGTCACCTCCCATCTATAGACTGACTCATTTTGATTGCTCCGTCACTTCCCTTCTTAGTCTACACATAGGCGGTAACAGGAAAGGGGGCTGGCTTAGCTACTGAAATTAGTCAGATATCCAGACCCCTTTCTTTTCACCTCCCATGTATAGACTGACTCATTTTGATTGCTCCACACTCCCCTTCTTAGTCTATACATAGGCGGTAACAGGAAAGGGGGCTGGCTTACCTACTGAAATGAGTCAGATATCCAGACCCCTTTCTTTTCACCTCCCATGTATAGACTGACTCATTTTGATTGCTCCACACTCCCCTTCTTAGTCTATACATAGGCGGTAACAGGAAAGGGGGCTGGCTTACCTACTGAAATGAGTCAGATATCCAGACCCCTTTCTTGTCACCTCCCATCTATAGACTGACTCATTTTGATTGCTCCGTCACTTCCCTTCTTAGTCTATACATAGGTGGTAACAGGAAAGGGGGCTGGCTTACCTACTGAAATGAGTCAGATATCCAGACCCCTTTCTTGTCACCTCCCATCTATAGACTGACTCATTTTGATTGCTCCGTCACTTCCCTTCTTAGTCTATACATAGGTGGTAACAGGAAAGGGGGCTGGCTTACCTACTGAAATGAGTCAGATATCCAGACCCCTTTCTTGTCACCTCCCAGCTATAGACTGACTCATTTTGATTGCTCCGTCACTTCCCTTCTTAGTCTATACATAGGTGGTAACAGGAAAGGGGGCTGGCTTAGCTACTGAAATGAGTCAGATATCCAGACCCCTTTCTTGTCACCTCCCAGCTATAGACTGACTCATTTTGATTGCTCCGTCACTTCCCTTCTTAGTCTATACATAGGTGGTAACAGGAAAGGGGGCTGGCTTAGCTACTGAAATGCTTTCCTGTGTCCAATACAGGGCCGAAAGTAGAGCTTCATAACTGGGGACAGACACAGATATCAAGGTAAGGTGGACAACTCTAGTAACCATATTTTTCTTATTTTACATAGTCACAAAGGCTTCTACTATTCTTAAATCTTATAGGTTATACTACAACAGATTTATTGCTTTGGTTGGTTTACAATATTTTACATGATTGTTCAAAACTATTCAAAGCAACAGCAGAATCAGACAAAAAAAAGAGCAAATGGAAGCAGCAGATGTGAGAAAGTCAACGTTATAATGAATGTAATACAAAGGTAACTTTATTAAAATAATACTCCTTCATTGTTACGTATATTACAATACTTGAATCAGAAGCCAAAAAAAACAAACAAGAAAATAGAAACCTTTGTATAATAAAATTAGCTCCTGCTACATACTGTATATTACACACCGTTTGTCCAACAAACAAGGATTTGCTTGTTAGATTGAGATTAGACGAGGAGTCTGGGGGTAAATGCCGAGGGTCTCAGTAAGATTTTTCATTTCAGGTCATGACAAACCTTCGGAGGGCTTTCCAGCATTACACTGAGCCGCAAGTCCTTCTTGTCCACCTCGCGTTATTCTAGACACAAAGAGCATAAAAGCTCCGGAAACGACCCTTACGTACAGAAATGCCGCTTGTGCACAGTCGATAAATACTTTGGCAATGCCCAAGTTCTCAGTAACTAGCAATAATTGAGGCCCTCCTGAAATGGAGAGCGAGGAGCAGGCGTAGGTGGTCTTCACAGTGGTCACTAAGACGTAGCGTCTAGAAATGTATTGTGCAAATAACATAAGGAAAAAAACATAATAAATACAACGCAGTTCTATGGGGTAACGGTAACATTTCATTGGCAGCAAGACAGTACCATACTAAATAATGGGTGTATCGGGGTTTCCTGCTCGTGGCTTCATATACAGAATTCCAAGAAGAAAATGAAGAGTACCAAGTCTGACAAGACCAAGAACAGACTACTCATGAATCAGTCGTGTCAACAAACGTTATTGACCTGTGGGTTAATAGCGCTCTAAAGGCGTGCGACTGCCGTATCGAAGGAACTTCATTTTTTCCAGCAGCCTCCGGCTTTCAGTCATGGAGGTGGGATTTCAGTCACCGCTCAGTTCAGCTGAGCTTTCAGTGCGTGCACCGGGCAGCTTCAACAATTAATAGCATTTTTTTTACATGATAGGTTCCCTTTAAAGGTGTCATTAAATAACATTTAATGTGCGGATCATAAAAAAATTAGCGTGTCACATGCGTTTAAAAAAAATTAGGACAGATCCTTACATAGTCATCATCTGGAGAGCAACATGTGTAGCTACATGCATATCTACCTGATTAACGGAGCGCTGCTGGACACTCTCCCCATAGTTCTGTGCACAGCAGCCAACAGAAAACACTTTCTGTCCTGTTAGTCATGGAAGAAGCAGAACCTCTGCCGTAGAATGGCACTGTAGATGAGAAGATACCTTCTACTGGAGAAACCACTATCAAAACATGTTTGGGAGCCTCTAGAGTCTCCCTGAAAGAAGAGGTCAAGGAAGCATCAGGCATGTTGAATTTTAATGACTCATCCTCTTGTTCCGTCAGGAGATACACCCGACTGAAAACAGCAATGCTCAGCCGAGTGTGCATGTTTATGGGTGGGGTCGTCAAGAGAGGTGGCTAATGTCGCAACAAGCATTCAGCCCACATTATCTAAGCCTTAAGGAGTGTAAGCTATGAGCTGCCAGAGGGGGAAGGACATCAAGTCCAGTAGAGTGTATATTTATGCTAGAAATACTGCAAATTACTCAAAAGCTACTATTAAAGGGCTTTTTTTTACAAAAATGAATCATGCTAACTTTTTGAAAATATAGAAAAGTAAAGCAGATTCCAGAGACATGTCTAAAATTAAGCTTTTAAAGTAGATCTCCATCCGTATACTTCAATTTTAACCTGTTTTATGGCAAAGGGGTCCCGATGAGCCTTGGTTGGAAAGTTAAATTCTATAAAAACCGGTTAAAATAATATCAGCTGTCAATCTTGGGGCAGGAGTGGGCCAGTTCTAGAGGTTGTCCAGTAGGAGAACATTTTGTCAAGGGTTCTTTTAAGGTTGGAATTTACAACGCAACTCAACACTGTTAACAATCCACACAAACTGAAGCACAAGAATTAATCCTGGAGACACTTACTTGCATCATCCTACCTCTTGACCATGGATAACATACAAGGAGAGGAAGGTTGTAAGATCCCTCTACAGTCTATTTTTGGTAAAGGACCCAGCTTAAGCACAAATGTGGTAAAGATATTATGGAATTTCCTTCGGTTCTATGTAGTTTAGCCACTGTACATACAGAGGATCTTGCGTCTAGCCTGTGCAGGTTTATTAATGGAGCATATGAAGCTTTGGTTCAGCTACTGAACTCGTAGCACCGGTTACGATACAACAACATCCATTAGAAAACATCGAGAACAGAGAAGAGTTAAACATGTAACAAAATGATGTAATTTAAGTAGCAATGAAACATGTCGGATTTTAGCTGCCTTTATACTTTCAAACTAATGTTATAATCATCGCCAACTCTACAATTGTCAAACCGTAGATTCTCCACTGTGCTTTTCCTTATTTTTCAGTTTGCTTTTATCAAATAGAAAGACAAATACTTATTTGGAGACAGTGAACAATCGGCTGTTGACGGTTTTGTTCTTTTTATTATGTCTTTTTAAGCACTTACAGTACACAATAGTGAACTGTGGCTACGGCCATAAAGTTACACGCAGAAGTCTGCAGATAATCCTATGAATACCTAAAACCTACACAGGATATTCAAGTGTTCTCTGAGCTGAAGAATGGGATTTGTCAGCAGGTACTGACCTGCATGATGACAGTTTCCAGGGAGCAGCGATGTTTTGTAGACGGCAAAGAGCAAAACTGAACGAATACTAATCCTTCACAACAACAAATGTCAATGTGCTAAAAGGGAGCAAAACTGAAATGCCGCAGACAAGCCCCATGAAGAGTGGGATTTAGGTTTCAGGACAAATTACTAACATTTCTAAATCTATAAAAGCACCCCCAATAATCATGATATTATAGGATATCCTAACTATATGCCTTAACACTTTAGGATGGGAATGCCACATTACATTTAATACAGAAGATTTCATTTTCAGCAAGAAATGAAAGCCATCATCATCAGAAATTATTTTTACAGCTGGTAAAGTGCAAGAGCTATTCCTGCTGGCACCATGAAATGACTTCATAAAATAGTCCCAAAACAGACGACGTATAGACATTAGGATGTGGCTGTAGAAAAGGTCAATATTTTCTTTATTTTTTCTAAATTCTATAGAGAAGGCTATGCACAAAAAACACTTAAAAAAAAACCTGGCAACTTTTCATCTGATGAACCTGGTATGGATTTTTTTTTCGTGGTTTTTTTTTTTTTTTTATGTCTGCTGCTCTCTTAAGTAACCTATGTTTCTGGATATTCTTCACACAGTTCCAGAGATACAGTGGTCATATATATATAATATATATATATATATATATATATATATATATATATATATAAACACACACATATACACACACACATACCAAGAAGAATCATTTCAGAACGGTTTCCACCTTTAATATAGGGCTGTGGAGTTGGAGTCCATTTTGGTGGAGTCGGTATAAAATGGACCAAATCCATTCCATTTGGGAAAGTTATGAAATGTCCTAGAAATGTGTGTTCTGTTCCTGATCTAAGGATCTCGGCTTTTAGAGGAGATGAATCTGTGCTGCACTTTATGTACATGCTCAGTACTGACCAGTGCTGTGGAGTCGAAGTCAGGAGTCAGGGAACTTGAGGAGTCAGGTTTGGCTTACCGACTTCACAGCCCTGTTTTAATGTCACCCAAAATCTGTACAAATCCATTAAGAATAAAACTGAAATCATTTTGAGGGGAGGGAAAAAAAAACTGTGTTTGCATAAGTGTGAACACCCTTTTATATTTGGGATGTAGTTGCATTCAGAATTCCATAGTATTACACAGCTGCCATCATTTACAGCGATTCTGATTACCCCCATATAAAGTTCATCTGTTCTGGAAGTATTTTCCTGACTTTTCCTTAGTTGTTCTTTACAGCATAAGCCATTCTCATAAATAGCTTACAACACAGCAAAGGGATCTCATTGTTGAAAGTTACAAGTAAAAAAGAAAAAAGGTACAAAAAAATTCCAAGGCATTATAGATGCCATTGAACACTGAAGACTATCATTAAGAAGTAGCTTACATTTGGCACAACAGTAACATTACCTGGGACTGGACGTCACTAAAAATTTGATGAAAAGACTAGAAGAAAATTGGCCCGGGAGGCTGCCAAGCGGCCTACAGCAATATTAAGGGTCTATGCATACGTTGCAGATTGTGCTGCGGATCCGCAGCGGATTTGGCACTGTGGATCCGCAGCAGATCCGCAAGTCATGTACAGTACAATGAAAGTAAATGGGAAAAAAAACACAGTGCACATGCTGCTGATTTAAATCCGCAGCATGTCAATTCTTTGTGCGGATTCCGCACCGTTCTTACACCTATTCCATTATAGGTGTATAACCGCAGGGCAAATCCGCACAAAAACAGCAGCAAATCCGCGCTAAATCTGCAGGTAAATTTACCTGCGGATTTAGGAAAATCAGCGGGGAAAAATCCATAAGTGAATCCGCAACGTGTGCACGAGGCCTAAAGGAGCTGCAGGATTTTATGGCAAGTACTGGTTGTGTACTGCAGGTGACAACAATCTCCCATATTCTTTATATGTCTGGCCCGTGTAGTAGGGTGGCAAGCCGGAAGCCTTTTCTTACTAAGAAAAACATTCAATCCCGGCAATGTTTTGTCAAAATCTACATCAAATCTGCCAAAACGTGTTATTGTCTGATGAGACCAAGGTTGAACTTGGTCATAATTACAAAAGGCAAGTTTGGTGTAAAGCCAACATTGCACATCACTAAAAAACATCATACCCACAGTGAAGCACCTTGGAGGCAGCATTATGCTTTAGAGCTGGTTTTCAGCAGCTGGAACTGGGGCTTTAGTCAAGGTGGAGGGAATGAACAGTTCCAAATATCAGTCAATTCTGCAACAAAACCTTCAAGCCTCTGCTGAAGAGCTGAAGATGAAGAAGAATTTCACCTTTCAGCTCAACAAACCTAAGTGATCTCAAAAATCAGCAAAATAATGGCTTTGCCAGTAGAAAATCAAAGTTTGGGAGAGGCCCAGCTAGATGTCTGACCTGTATCCAATTGAAAATCTGTGGGTTGACGTGAAGACGGTGCTGTACACATGAAATGCCCTCACGATCTGATAAACCAGGAGGACTACAGGTAGAGGGAACAAACAGTGATAATTCTAGATGTGTCATGCTGACAGACGCCTACTCAAAATGACTGAAAGCTGTCATAAATTCAAAAGATACTTCAACAAAGTAATAGTTTAAGGGTGTGCATATTTATGCAACCACATTAATTTTAGTTCTTTATTTTTATCCACCTCAAATGCTTTTAGTTTATTTTTCAATTAAATTGTACAGATTATGTGTAAACATTAAAGGTGATCAGAAATTGTCCTTCTTGGTATGATTTCTGATGTGATGTTTTCTTTACTCCCCTGTAGATTTTTCAGTAACATCTAGCTGCAGGATCACTGACTGACCATACCAACGAGGTCCACCACCAAGACCCAAATCCCTGCTAATAAGAGTAGGGGTCTTGTGTCCCCCATTTGAATGCCGAGCTAGCCACGCAGGCACACTACTGCTCCAGTCTATGGGTCTGACAAAGACTAGCAAGAGACTCATCCGCCATCTCAGTCATTCCCATTAACAAGGATAGGAGCGGCAGCATGCATGTGTGACCACTGCGTCATTCAAAAGGGGGATGCAGGACCCTATTCTCATGATTGAAGAGGGTCCCAATAGAGTTACCCCAGAGATCATACATTTATTACCTATCCTGTAGGCAATTAACAGTCTTAAGTAGCGATATACCAAAGGTACATTAAAAAAATGTTGAAAATACACTAAAATAATCAGTGACCATGTGAAACAATTCCATCATCAGTCACGGCCTAATAGATAGCTTAGAAGGGAGGACGGCCCATTCAATTCCAAGCTCAGTATGCTATAGAGAAGAGCGATCTAGGCACACATCAGCTTTACCTCTATATAGCAGCATTACTTCTCCGGTAGAACATATTTCAATGGCATCTAAGAAGAAAATACGGAGCAGAGCAACAAGTAAGTGTTCGTGTTTTCTCATCATTCTACACACTAAGCAGTTTAAAAAAGGCAAAAACTAGCACATTATTATCAGTCCTGAAAATCAATGGGACTTGCTTTTATCTATGATCTAAAAATCTTGCATTGGTTTTGCTGTACAATTTGGTAATTTTTAAAAATATAATTCTAAGGGTTTTTTTTTTTTTCGTTTAAAAACCGATCCATGCAGTTTACAAGCATTGGGAGTTGTAGATATATATTTTTTTCTTATATTAACAGCCAATACCATAACGTTAAGGTGCAGAAAGCATCAATATCTAATGGGATTGAGTAAATCGGTAAACCAGCAGCTGGGCTCATCACCGGTCAGCACTGGTCCCTTGTGAACCATCAGGCAAAGACAAAGATGAATTGGCAACTTCAGAGGCGGGATTGGCTAAATCAAATTGTGGCCAACCATTACCCCAAGTGTATGAAAGGCTAACCGCCTACAAATGGTGACGTCGGAGATGTATCCAATGGAAAATTGCTGTCCGATTGGTAAAATATTCAGTGACACTTAACACTGTGATGTAACTGCATTGTGATAGGGTTCCTGCAATTGCTTATGACCATGACTCAAAATCAGAGTTGAGCGAATATGTTCAGAAACGATCACCGAATCCGAATTTGCCATATTGGTACCTTATCGGTGCTGAATTTATGTTTGACGATCGATTCCAAACATATTCGCTCAACTCTACTACCACTGACTCCAATGGCGTTCGGAGAATATTGCAAATACAGTGTTCACCGGCGATCGTAATCCGAATCGAATATTGAAAAATTCAGTCAACTCTATTCAAAATCTTAAGAAGCTGAAGGCCAACATTTTGGTGTTTCCAACACTGATGCGCTCACACATCATTCACAGAAATCTGGGTCTGAGATCCCTAAAGAGCTATCCCAATCCTATAGCATTCCCCCGTAGGTAAAAGACATGGAAATTCAACATGCCCAATATCACTGGGTTGGGTTGGGTTGGTTGAGCCTAATACACATAAGACCTTAGGCTGATGTTACCAAAGTTATTGAGCTAAACCCACTTTTATCTCACGTATATGACCAACTGAGGAGCACAAAAGTTCAAAAACACAAGGGCACTGACTGACATGACGGAAAAGAACGGGGCAGATGGGCAACAAAGTCATTTTGATCTTTTAGAACATGTCAATCTCTTTTGGATACCTAAAACCAATATTTATGAGAAAGCAGATCACACCGATTGAGCTACAGAGTTGTCACGGGTTCCTACAGAAGTCCGTATCTTCATGCAATTTGATTGCTTGTCGGCATACATTGGAGAGACCAATTTTGACAGCTGGTCCAGTATGTACCGTATTCATGTTCGTGGAACCACAGTAGATGGCTATGATCTGTGAGGTGAAGATGGCTGCACACATCCGGATTTCACAGTCGTATGAACCGCAACGTCTGGTCCGGCCATTGGTCTCAGGACCCAAACTCAGAAGCTTCATAAGCATATACAAGACTGTTTGATTCAGGTCAGGAAACCAACAGCCCAAGATTACATTGTTGTCCGGACCGTCAAAATCAGATGTGCTGAACCAACCTTAGTAATAAGATCCTACGAATTTCAGAAGATGCACTTGATCTTTGTGAACAGACCATGTTCTCATGAACATTAGTTTAGCCTACAACATGTCTAAGTATTTTAACACATCCACCATAATGTATGAATCACCAGTGATCAACGTGCAGAACATAGAAAATATGGAGAAAGTAAATAAAATGTCCAAAACCAATTATTAATACATGTGGTAACATGGGCCAATTGACTAGCAAATGTAGACAGCTTAGATGTGGCACAGACCACTGCAATCTCCAATAATTTCCTTAGAGTAGTTTTTAGGGACTTTTTTTTTGCCCTAAATAGCGCCACTCTTGTCCAATGGCTCAGCGTGGTATAGCACCACTATTCACTAGATTAACCAGGAGCTGCAACATCGGCAGAACCCAATGGAAAGAGTAGTACTATTTCTGGAAAAGTATATCCGCTTTTCTAATCAATGAAATACATTATTCCTACCAGACTTTAAGAATGTAGCAGAAATCTTACAATTAGTAGAAATGGTGGTGGGGGTAGTGAGGTTTTCATTTGGAGCATTTTTTGGCAAGTTAGCGCGACAGATTATGGGTTTCTAGATCTGGCCATTTTGTGGCAGGTCGGACAAAATGGCTCAATTGAATGTAATAAGATTACAATTTATTTTACAAAGGATCATCCACACTTATTCTGCTTGTATAATCAGCACCATTCTCAGGGTTGTGACCCAATGCTCATCATGGGCTGGACTCCATTAGGTCATGTCTGGAACACCAGCAGTTTTCCGTTGAGTGGTAAATGCTGCCTTATTTAATAGAAAAAAATAATAATTACATATTATCTAAAAATATATATATTACTTTTGAGCACTTTAATGTTTGTATTGTTCGCTTTGCTTTTGTACATTTTTTGTATCTTGGTAATAACTTTTCAGTTAATTGCTTCCAAAACTATTAGACACCGAATTGTCAATGTACCCCAATGTCAGCAGGGAATTCCCACGCACGACCCCTACTAGGCATTCACACCACATATTTATAACAGTACATTTTTTTTTTTTAAGTAATACATTTACGGAACAAAGCAACTGCAATAAAACTGAAGTGAATTTCCAAAAGTGGGATAAGAAAAAAATATATATATTTCTTTCCAAATTTCTAATTTTTTTTTTTTTTTTGGTCTCATACATCAATCCTTATCTGATTATGTGTTCACTCCTACGAAGCGCGTCTCCCCACGCCTTCATTACAAGCTCATCAGATCCTGCCGCTGCTGGGCTCGAAATCTTTGGTCTCAGGTTGCTGGACGATACGTGGCAGGTGCACGTATTCAGAGGCAGGAATCCAGGAATGGAGCTGGAGTATGGAGTGGAGATAGTCCTGAAGTTTAGCAAACTGCATGACGCTGGCTCAGATGGGTCCTTCATTGTGCATACTGTGGTTGGACTTGTTGTGTGAAACACAGTTCTGTTCATTTAGCAGGTTCGCCGTTTCATCGGCTAACCCGTCATGGAGCTCTGTTAGAGTCATTTCAATTTTAGTGGTTTCACTGTCTGAGGATTGTGGGGTTTTGTCCATTCGTGATGCCATTAGGGCATTTTGGTATTGCTGTCTTGTAATCTATCGTGCAGGTGAAAAAAAACACAAGAGAAAAAAAAAAAAGATGAGTAAAAGCAAAGACTAAAGGAAAATCTCACAATAATAATATAAAAAAAGCTTTACTTGCAACTTGAAGAAAGTAAATATCGTATAGCAATATAGCGGTATTGAGACTGCTGAATACACATCGCACAGGATACACAGACTGCTATATATACATTATATAGAAGACACAGACTGCTGTGTATATATCATACAGGAGACACTGACTGCTGTGTAAACATAATACAGGAGACACTGACTGCTGTGTAAATATCCAATAGTATACACTGAGGCTACTGTATACATCACATAGTATACACAGAGACTGCTGTATACATCTCATAGGATACAGACTGTTATATACATGACAATATACTGCGAGACTGATTTATTCACATCACATAAGAAGCACCGAGACAACTGTATCGAACAAGATTCTACAGGTAAACAACTGCCTAGGTTGATGGTGCAATCAGCAAGGATTTGGATTTCTGGATCACAGAGTGAATTACCTATACAATGGACTGCTTGCAAAAGATGGACTGCACCTTATTAAGACTGGAAAACACATATTGGAAGTCGCCTTGCTACACATCAAGAGCTTTAAACTAGAAAATTGTGGGAAGGGAACCAAAATGTCAAGTAAAGCCATACAGCGAGCAAATGCTATTGAGAATTCTGTTATTAGAAGTGGAAAGGAAGAACAAGGACAAAATAAATCAGAATAAAAATATTGGAGAAAGAGAAACCGATCATAAACAGATGTTTCCATACAAATGCACAAGCATGTGCAACAAAAAAGGGGAATATGAGCAACTAATGCAGGAAAGACGGATTTTGGTAAGAACTTACCTGTAAAATCCTTTTCAGCGAAGGAAGGAAAGGAGACACACTAGTCATTACTAGTGGGTAGGCGGAGCCCAGATGGGATAGACACCTCAGATTAAAAAGAGTGTTGACTGGCCCCTCCAGCTCGGGCTCCTCCTACTCAGCTCTCCAGTCGTACACAAGCTAAGGAAGAGCAAATATCACCAGCGGAGCAACATAACCCCTTCTGAAGGACTTCAGAGAAAAGACAATAATACAGGTTATGCATGCAACAGGAAAAAACCACACAGTTCCAGGTACTACTCACTGAACCTGACCACTGCGATGAGCTGGCGATGCTGGAACAGAGCCTTAGCGCGTCGACCTCAGCCCAGATAATCGCTATCAGAGAAGGGTCACGCCGCATCTGCAAATACAACAACACACTTCTGCCATGGGAGGGAGCTGTGTCTCCTTTCCTTCCTTCGCTGAAAAGGATTTTACAGGTAAGTTCTTACCAAAATCCGTCTTTCAGCAGCAGAACGGAAGGAAAGGAGACACACTAGTCATTACTAGTGGGACGTCCCAAAGCAGTCCAAAAATTAAGGATGGGGAAAAAAACAGAAAATGGCAGAACCCAACAACCTAAGTAAATGCGCAACTAGCGCTAAACACAAGTTAACGAAAACTTTAAACTACAGCCACCTGCAGGACCCTATGTCCTAAGGCTGCATCAGCAGAAGCACTTACATCCACCTTATAAAATTTTGTAAAGGTATGGACGGAGCGCCAGGTCACAGCCCGGCAGAGCTGAGCTGCCGAGGCCCCTTGATGAAAAGGCCCACGATGAACCCACAGTCCTCGTAGAGTGAGCTCGAATCTTAATCAGGCAAGGTTCGCCCTTTAGTCGGTAAGCCTCTAAAAATGGCCGACCGGATCCAACGAGCTATAGAGTCCTTGGAAACTCGTTGACCACGCCGACGACCTGCTGGACTCACAAACAGAGTCCGACTTCCGAAAACCTTGGGTAACAGACAAATAGAAATTCAAAGCCCGCACCAAATCCAATGTGTGCAAGGCCCTTTCCTTCGCATTCCTCGGTCCCGGACAGAGCGAAGGCAACACAATATACTGGTTAACATGAAATTGTGACACCACCTTAGGTAGGAAGTCACCCCGTGTGCGAAGTACTACGCGATCCGGGTGAAACTCCAGAAAAGGAGGCGAGCAAGAAAGAGCCGCCAACTCAGAAACCCTTCTCAAGGAGGTGACCGCCACTAGGAAGTCAACCTTCCAAGAGAGCAACGAAAGGTTAACGGAGTCCATAGGCTCAAAAGGCCCGTGTTGAAGAGCCTCCAAGACAAGATTGAGCCGCCAAGGAGACACAGGCGCCTTCCGCGGCGGAAACTGACGGGTTACTTCCGCGAAAAAAGGAACGTACGTCCCTACGCGAGGCGATAGCCTTCCGGAAAGCAAAGACAGGGCAGAAACCTGACCCTTCAGAGTGCTAACTGCCAAACCCTTGTCCAGCCCGTACTGCAAAAGGCCAACAAATTGGGAATGGAAAGAATCCCGGGTTCCTTGAAGAACCCGAACACCACAAAAAGAAGGCTTCCCAAGACTTGTAATGAATCCTAGTAGTAGCCGGACCTCTGGCAGCCCGCAAAGTGGCAATGACTTTGGCTGAAAAACCTTGACGGTCAATATTTTGGTCTCAAGAGCCACGCCGTCAAACGCAGAGACTTCAGGTCCGGATGACGAACAGGCCCTTGGGTTAACAGGTCCGAGCGAAGAGAAAGTGGAAAAGGAGGCGCTGCCATAAGCGACACCAGTATCGAGAACCACGTCCTCCTTGGCCAATCTGGGCTATCAACATAGCCGGGATTCTCTCCAGTCTGATCCGACGCAACCCCAGAGGAAGTAAGGGTATCGGCGGGAACACATAGATTAGCTCGAATTGGTCCAACGGAGCCACCAGAGCATCCACCGTCACAGCCTTCGGGTCCTTGTACCTGGACATGAAAGTCGGTAACTTGGCATTAAACCTGGATGCCATAAAATCCACTTGGGGAGTTCCCCAACGGGAGCACAGCAGTGCAAAAATCTCCGGATGAAGACTCCATTCTCCGGGATCCATATTCTCGCGACTGAGAAGTCTGCCGTGATATTCTGAACTCCTGGAATGTGGATCGCAGAGATGGCTGGCACTCTGGTCTCGGCCCATACCAGGATCCGAGATACCTCCACCATGAGCCTGGAACTCCTTGTCCCGCCTAGGTTCGATATACGCGACCGCCGTCGCAATGGCTGTCTGCACTCGGACTGGCAGACCGCTTAAAGGGACCGTCCAGTGTTGGAGGCAAAGGAAAAATTGCCCTCAATTCCAGGATGTTGATCGGCAGGACAGCCGACGACAACACTCCCTGAATCCAGAGATCGTTCCAGTCCCCAGCCCGTCAGGCTGGCATCGGTGGTTATGACCGACCACCTCGGAGAGAGGAAGGACTTCCCCAGGGATAACGCTTCTGGACGTAACCACCATCCTAGCGAATCTCGTACCCTGTGGGAGATGATGACCCTGCAATCCAGCGAAGCCTGCGATCGATCCCAACGGCTCAGAATGAGCCTTTGGAGGGCCCTGGAATGAAACTGGGCAAACGGAAGTGCCTCCATGGACGCCACCATCAAACCCAGAAGGCGCATACAGCTTCGAAGGGACATTGCTGTCGAAGATTTCATAACCGGTGCATGTCGAAGGAGACATGCTTGCTTGTCTGGAGGCAGAGACACCACTGACGTACCGTGTCGAAATGCATCCCCAAAAACAGGATTGACTGCGACGGTTCCAGAGACGACTTCTCCCAATTGACCAGCCACCCAAAGTCCTCCAGGAGCTGAAGGGATAGATTGCGAGCCGTCACCGCCTCCTCCTTTGAGGACGCCACAATCAAAAGGTCGTCCAGGTAGGGAAGAATTGTAACCCCCTGTCTTTGAGAGGTGCTAGAATTTTTGTAAAAACTCTGGGTGCTGAGGCCAACCCGAATGGTAGGGCCACAAATTGGTAGTGGTCCTGACCTATGGCAAAACGGAGGAAGCGTTGGTGGGCCCTTCCGACGGGAACATGCAAATAGGCGTCGCGAATGTCGATTGACACCAAAAAATCGTTCTACGACAGGGCCGCCACAACGGAGCGAAGTGACTCCATGCGGAATTTCCGGGTGCGGACATGCCGATTCAATCTCTTGAGATCCAGAATGGGGCGAAATTTGTCCTCCTTTTTGGGGACCACAAAGAGGTTGGAATAAAACCCTCTTCCCCGGTCCTCCGGCGGAACCGGTACCACCACACCCTTCTGCAGAAGGGAATCGACCTCTCGCAGTAGAGTGGCAAATAGCTCGGGCTCTGACGGAATGCGAGATTGGCAAAAAAACTGTCCGGGGTCGAGAGAAAATTCTATGAAATAGCCTGCCGACACAACCCGCGTCACCCAGGCGTCTGGAACGCGGGAAACCCAAGTCGATTTGAATTGGAGCAGGCGACCCCCCACTCGAGAGCCCTCGAGTGAAAACCTGGCGTCAGTCCGCCTTAGCGGGCTTTTTGTCAGCTTCCCGCTTGTCTTGACGGAAACTTTGTTTCCAGGGAGTGCGGGATTTCTGAGAGGTCTTTTTTCCTGAAAAAGTGAGACGACCCGATCCCCAAGAGGGCTGACCGAACCGTCCCCTGGACCGAAAGGACCGCCGACAACTACCGGCACTAGTCCTGCCAGACGCAGAAGTCACAGCTCTGCGCTGCGGTAAAGCTGTTTCTTTTGCCTTGCCTATCAGCTCCGTGAGGTCAGATCCAAAGGCTGACCACCTTGTAAGCTAAAGATAACATTCCTGCTTGGAAACCGCATCCCCAGTCCACTGTCTAAGCCACAGTGCTCTTCTGACTGTGACTGCCGAGGATTGCGCCCTGGATAGCAGTGACGCAGTATCCTCCAACAACTTGAAAAGCCCATCTACCTCGATAGAGGGGATCCATCTTGCCACGCCGTCCGTAGACGGTCCAACCGGCTCAGGGAAGCTTTACAAGCACACATGGATCCTTAGTACTGAATCCATGACCCGCGGCCTCGCAGATGGATATTGCTGCCATCTCCGTTTTTCTGTCCAGCGGGTCCTGCAGACTCGCTTTCCCTTTACAGGAAGATTTGCTAAGCTGGGATAAAGGGACATCCACTTCAGGAGAAGGGATCCAATTATCAATCAACTCCGTAGAACACGGATACAGTGCCTGAAAACGTTGTAAAGCTGATCGCGACCTATGCGACTCCTGAAACATCCGGGCCGACTTACCAGAACGTCTAGTTACCTCCTCCGGTAACTGTAACGCCCTCATGGCTTCAATAAAAGCCTCTGTACGGCCCAAAAGAGAGGCAGAGTGTCCCTGCTAATCCTCCTTGTCCGAATCGGACATCTTCGTTATGCGGGAAGGAAGGCACCGGCTTGTGTTGCTTCCTTGTGTAGCGGATCTGGGAGACGGTCCGCATCTGACATGTCCTTGCACAGTATATGGCAGGTTAAACCTGTCAGTAACTAAAACAGTGTGTTTCTTAAAGAAAAAACGAACGCTGAAGGGTTAAAGCTCTTAAAGAGAGAGCTACCCCAGCTGTCCCCCATTAAGAGTTAACCGCCTAAGAAGGGGTTAAAGTAGCAGACTCCCCACAACCTTGATAATGAAAAGGGTGTGCGAGCCCCAAGTGCCTCTTATAAGGCAGCAGCTGCAGGGCAGCTATGCCACACTAAACAAGAACGTTCAACGAGATCGCTAAAAAATTGCGCTGTTTTCGTTCCAGATTGGCAGCTACTAGCGACATTAAAACGATCACACAAACGATCGCATTAGTATGCGTCGTTATCGGGATCGTTAGCGGGAACGCATAGTGGCATTAATGTCGCAGACTCCCCACAACCTCTTTAATGAAAAGGGTGTGCGAGCCCTCTTATGGGATAAAAGCTGCAGGACAGCGCTGTCTGCCACTCATTTGTGCTTCAGAAAGGCGCCCGCGCTGTGGGGGTGAGGGGGTTAAGCTTCTGCCCAGACAGGTAGAAGCGACTCACCCAGCTGGTCACGGTGTAGCGTCTTGCCGGGAGGGGAGGAGTGAAAGGCCCGAGGAAGCTTTCAGCCTGCTTCAGTAATGGCCGCCGTGCTGTGCCTCCGATGTGCTCCATGAGAGAAGCTGGAAAAGGAGACAGCAGTAAAGCGCGCGCTCAGAGCGGCGTGAAAATTCAAATAAAAAGGCGCGCAACTCCTCTCTCCCCCGCTCCTATGTCCTGCAGGCATCTACCTGCGGACAAAAGACACCAGTCACCGACATGTATACTGTAACAGCGACTGCCGCAGCAGTCGCTGAAGCACTCAAAACACATTAACATGTTGAGTACTCACCCAGCTGAGCGCCACAGGGACCCCCAGGGATTTGTGGCGCTATGCCCATTGCTTCACCCCAGGGCGGGGAACGCAGTGACCCCTGCAGCGCGGTTTGCGTCCCCGCCAGGGAAGCCATCCTCATCCCCCCGGGCCGGCAGGGTTCTGCAGGGACCACCATACAGGGTAATACAGATCCGCCAAGGAAGAGGTGGGGGTCCAGCAGCGCTGAGACCCCTGAGACCTCAAGACCCTGAGTCCAAGTCTCTGTCTGATAAAAATAAGAAAATCTTCTGAGGAGCTGCTTCAGCAGCGACTATCCTCTGAGACCTCAAATTTTAGACTGGAGAAGCTGGAGTAGGAGGAGCCCGAGCTGGAGGGGCCGGTCAACACTCTTTTTAATCTGAGGTGTCTATCCCATCTGGGCTCCGACTACCCACTAGTAATGACTAGTGTGTCTCCTTTCCTTCCGTTCTGCTGCTGAAAAGAAATATGATGTAACTTGGTGGAACGATACATATGATTGGAATACAAGGCTAGAAGGATACAATTTATTTGCAAGAAATAGACTTAAAGGCAACCTGTCAGCAGGATTGTGCACAGTAACCTACAGTGTCAGATCGGCACCGTTATACTGATTACAATGATACCTTGGTTGATAAAATCCATCTTGTGGTTGTTTCTTAATCTTTATTTTCAGTTTTGTGTTAATGAGATTCTCGTGCCCTAAGGCGGGGTTCATGTACGTGGTGCTCTGATTAGGTATTCATAATGCAGACTGCTGACAGGTCACTGATCCCTCACTGATCTGCCCCCTAGTTTGCATAATGAATACCATCACATACTGAATAAAAAAAAAACAAAAAAACAAGCTTCTGCAGGCAGGTGCCGGCCATGGCAGCATGATCACATGGCGCGGGTGGCGCCATCTTGGTTGAGGACACTTTTTTTTCTTCTCCAGCACCTGCCGGCAGGCACTTGCCTCCAGAGGTGTTTTTTTTTTTAATTCAGTATGTGATGGTATTCATTATGCAAGGTAGGGGGTGGGTCACTGAGGGATCAGTGACCTGTCAGCAGTCTGCATTATGAATAGCTAATCAGAGCACGAGAATATCATTAACACAAAACTGAAAATAAAGATTAAGAAACAGCCACAAGACGGATTTCATCAACCCAGGTATCATTGTAATCAGTATAACGGCGCCGACCTGACACTGTGTGTAGGTTACTGTGCACAATCCTGCTGACAGGTTCCCTTTAACAAACGGGGAGGAGGTGTCGCATTGTATGTTAGAAAAGCGTATATCTGCACAGAGATTGAAGCTTCAGAGACTGGGAGTTCTGTGGAAACTGTTTGGGTAAGAATACAAGGAGAGAACAACGGAAAGGACACCATTGTAGGCATTTACTACAGGCCGCCTGTGCAAGCTGAAGATGGCCAAATTCTCAAAAAAATATGACGCATGGATCATGGGAGATTTCAACTATCCAGACATTTGTTAGGAATCTCTCTCAGGCAAAAGTAACAGGTCCAGCAAATTCTTATCCTCTCATGCTGACAACTTTATCTAATGCAAGGGTGGCTGGGACCCTAGGAGGCAGTAATCATGTCATCGTAGAACTTTGTAGAAGTAAAGGAGGAAGATCTGTGAAGACTCAGACTTCAAGGTTGGATTTCTGAAAGGCAGATTTCAAGGGACTCAAAGAGGATAGGAAAGGTCCAATGGCTGGATGTCCCCAAGGACAAATGTCCAGGAAGGATGGGAAATTTTGAAAAATGAGATTCTCAAAGCACAATCGTTAACAATCACTCAAACAGGGAGGAATAGGAACCATTTAAGGAAACCAGGATGGAGGAACACAGAACTTAAACACATGCTAAAAGGGAAGAAAAATGTTTAACAAATGGAAAGGGGGAGGCATATCTAAAGAAGAATATAATGCGGTCTGCAGGGCAAAAATCAGATTATCTAAAGCCGATAATGAATTAAAGATTGCAAGAGACGTTGAAAGCAATAAGAGGATTTTGGGGTATTTCAAAAGTAAAAGAAAAGTCAAAGATGCTATAGGATTTTTACAGGATAAAAGGGAGAAGCGGTAAAAAATGACGTTGAGAAGACCAAACTTTTAAATTGCTATTTTGCATCTGTTTTCTCTCAGAAAGGAAATGTAATATCAACTGATCTTCACTGTCCTACTGAAGGAATAGAAGAATCCACACTATGTATAAACTGAGAGATGGTGAGGGAACATTTGGCTAACATACATGAATTCAAGTTTCCAGGTTCAGATAAATAAAAATTTAATGAGGGACTGTGATTTTTGCCATACAATTCTTTGATTGATGCAATTTCACTTTACTCAAATGTCATTCTATCTGGATAGATAATCTGCACAATCCTTAAATACCATCATCTTATAATTGCCTGAATCTACAACCTGCATCACCCTGTAATATTTTGGATTTTTATTATTTCTGGTTTGCATTATTACCTTGTTTTTATACGTTTGGCTGCTAGCACCTTGCACTTTGTTGAGTGTTATTTATACTTATGAATTTTTGGTAGCTACATGCTGTTTTTTTTACTCATCACGATATGTTATTTATAATTATTGTATTTTTTGTGAGCGCCCTCTGTGCCACCATATGCCCTATGTTTCTGAAATAAAGGCATTTTTATTAAATTAATGGTCTTTCTATCCAAACAAAATTTTCTGACCTCATCTCAGCATATTTTCTTTGATTTGTTCTGTTTAATCCGAGTGGTTTCCACTTTTGTCCATAGTAACAATCAGATACAGAATATACAATGAGTTGATTTAGCATATAACCATTCATATATATTTATTTATATATCTGCAAGTGTCATTTCTTGTCCTTTTACATATTTGCTTTTATAATATTAGCAAATACCCCCAAACCGAAATGTAGTTTCGATTTTTTGACTCGCTATGTCTCTTTCCTCATAAGCTGGCATTGCAGTAGCTTAGGTATCTAGTGTTACAATCACTGACAGAGTGACAGTTAGTTGCTAGCGGTTCTAACCATGGATACCTAAGGTCCTGCAATGCCTGCTCATGAGGAAAGAGACAGAGCAAATCAAAAAAAGTATACATTTCTAATTGGAGGTATTTGCTATTATTGCAATTACCGTCTTTTGCGGATTATAAGACGCACCCCAAATTTCGAGGCAGAAAAAAAACAAAAACTTTTTTTCAATAAAATGGTGATGCTTCTTATAATCCATGCGTCTTATTGCTTACCAGGGATGGTAGCTGCGGTGAAGCAGGGTCCCAGGGTCGCAGCTGTAGGAGGCAAGAGTGGGGTGATGCTGCAGGCCGCAGACTGGGATGAGAGGGTGTTCGGATGTGCGGCGCCGCTGCGGGGGCTCTGACGACATTTTGTAAAAGGCCAGAGCCCCCGCAGTTGCATGGTTTACTATGCAGTGGACTCCGGGAAAATGGCTGCCGGGGGCGGCGCATAAACAGAAGGAGATCTCCGCACCAAGATCTTGGGAGATGAGATTTCAGCGCCGAGATCTCATCTCCCGAGATCTTGGTGCCAAGATCTCCTTCTGTGCATGCGCCGCCCCGGCACCCATTTTCCCGGAGTCCACTGCATAGTAAACCATGTAACTGCGGGCACTCTGGCCTTTTACAAAATGTTGGCAGAGCCCCCGCAGCAACCGAACACCTGTAGCGGCGCACCGCACATCCAAACACCCCCTCATCCCAGCCTGCAGCGACCCTGCTTCACCGAGGCCAGCAAGGTATATCCGCACCCCCATTTTCCACCCCAATTTGGGGGAAAAAAGTGTCTTATAATCTGAAAAATACGGTAGTGCGTATTGGGATAGGATCTTGGAGATGGGAATACCCTTTAATAGCGGTCTACTAATATCTCAAGGACTAACACAGTGTAAAGGGATCAGCTTTATTCTCATTTGCACAAGGAACAACTAGAAGCAATGGAATAAAACTGAAAGGGAGGAGACAGATTAAATATTAGAAAAAACTTTCTGCCACGAGAGGTGGCGAGTTCTCCTTCAATGGAAGTCTTCAAACAGAGGTTGTACAGACATCTGTCTGAGATGGTTTAGTGAATCCTACATTGAGCAGGGGGTTGGACACGATGACCCAGGAGGTCCCTTCCAACTCTAACATTCTATGATTTTATGATCACATAGGACACAGACTGCTCTACACATTGTATAGGATACACAGTCTGCTGTATACATGACAAACACTAGACTGCTGTATATATATCACAGAGTATACAGACTGCTGTACATATATTGCAAAGGATACAAAAACTGCTGTATCCTATGGCATTCACAGACTGCAGTATACATGACAATACACTGAGACTGCTGTATACATCTCATAGCACACAGACTACTAAATACATAGCATAGTAGACAAACTCTGCTGTATACTTTAGGGGACAGCAACTGTGTGCCACTGATCTTTCATTGGCTGCCATTAGATAGGAGCAAGGGCAATGCAAATAACTCTGGCACTAGGTGTAATGTAAGCAAAACCAAGGGACAAAGCAATGTGTGTATATACCCTAGTGAAAATAAAAAAAATTTTTGTTTTGCTTTCCACTAGGTGTAATGTAGTCTACATGAGATGAACAATATTAAAGAGGAAGAAAGAATCAGCAGACAACCCAGGCATGGCACAACAACTAAAACTAGTATACATAAGACATGCAGAGAAGCTTCTACATTATCTTTTAATAATATCCTACAAGCTATAGTATGTAGGCAAAAAGAAATGTTGCCTTGACTTGTAAAGATGCCTCTATCCTTTACGCCAAAAGCCATCCTTTACACATTCTCCCACCCAGCCTTCAACCCATTCTTGTAGTCCCTATGCCCATTCCCCACGCAAAATGTCTTTACCTATTCCCCCAACTAGAAGCTGCTATTCGTTACCTTACCAGTAGTGATTTTACCCATTCTCCCCATCTAAAAGTCGCTCTATACCCATTTCCTCCCTGAAAGTTTCTCTATTCATGTCCAGACTCAGTAACGGCACTATCCAATCCTCCCACCCAACAGTCACTCTACCCATTCCCCAGCTAGTAGTTGCTCTATTACCCAACCTCACATACATTTATACTTTCCCCTAACCACGTAGTCATCTACATGCCTCACCAAGTATACCCTTCACAAATTCCCACACCCAGTAGTCGCTGTGGCCAAACCCCTCCCCCCCAGAAATCTCCCTATTTCTTCCCCCCCCACCAAGTGGCCAAATCAGCACACTATCAGTTTATGATTCCTCATGTACAGTACAGACCAAAGGTTTGGACACACCTTCTCATTTAAAGATTTTTCTGTATTTTCATGACTATGAAAATTGTACATTCACACTAAAGGCATCAAAACTATGAATTAACACATGTGGAATTATATATTTAACAAAAAAGTGTAAGAACTGAAATTATGTCTTATATTCTACTGTAGGTTCTTCAAAGTAGCCACCTTTTGCTTTGATGACTGCTTTGCCCACTTTTGGCATTCTCTTGATGAGCTTCAAGAGGTAGTCACCGGGAATGGTCTTCCAACAATCTTGAAGGAGTTCCCAGAGATGCTTAGCACTTGTTGGCCCTTTTGCCTTCACTCTGCGGTCCAGCTCACCCCAAACCATCTCGATTGGGTTCAGGCCTGGTGACTGTAGAGGCCAGGTCATCTGGCGTAGCACCCCAACACTCTCCTTCTTGGTCAAATAGCCCTTACACAGTCTGGAGGTGTGTTTGGGGTCATTGTCCTGTTGAAAAATAAATGATGGTCCAACTAACTTTTGTTAAGTATATAATTCCACATGTGTTAGTTCATAGTTTTGATGCCTTCAGTGTGAATGTACAATTTTCATAGTCATGAAAATACAGAAAAATCTTTAAATGAGAAGGTGTGTCCAAACTTTTGGTCTGTACTGTAACTATGCTTCCATCCCACAGACCACGTCCATTTCTCCCCCTCTATCCATTCCTCTAATACTCTATTCTTCTGTCCATTATTGTTCCAGTTACTAATTATCAATCTGCTGATTAATTTAGTGTAACAATGACTTGTGCGTGATCATACAAAGCATGCAAAATATAATTCAAAGATCAATGTGTGACTGTAAAGAACAGGAAAAGATATCATACCTTGACAAACTGCATGTCTGTTATATGGCTCTCACAGAATAATCAGGAATATATACTTGCAAAAACAGCATTTAGCTGGTTTGTTACTATTCCCAATGTTGGTGTGACAGCATCGATTCGATCACTTCTATTTAGAGAGTCTGAATGATTAAGTCCACAGGGGCGAGGGGGCGACTTATTCTCCGCTACCAGAGAGTAAAGAAAATTATAAATTTAAATATTGCAGTTAAAAAAAAAAGTTTTTACTTTGCAAGAAGTACTAAAAATTCCTTAAAACATGCTCTCTCATTATTCTGGCAAATATTAATAATTATGGTAATCCTAATTGATCTAAAACAGGAAAGGTTTATTCAGATTTCATGTCAGATAATGAGAAAAACATGCAGATGTGTCTTTTATAGAGTGTACACACGTGTATATAATCAGCAAGGTAGAAGTGCAAGTTAAAAATTAACTTTTATTAGTAATGTTTGAAAAGAACCAAAATGGTTCATACCATGGTAGAATAAGAACACTATAAAACACAAATACAATCACCGCTCTCACCAGAAGGTGACAACTAAATGACTACAAAATCTCTTTTCCGTGGGTAACTAGATCCACAAAAAGTTGATAGTCTGGACAATAGCCTGTCATTTGATACAAGCAATGTCTCTATGTCCAAATCTGGGATTCCTCATAGATATACCATGTATCAGTCGTTATGAGGTCCTATAAACACTATTGTCAAATAGTCAATAAATAGGGATCAATAATATACATTTCAGATAATTGGAACAATCTCACCAGAAATGTCCTCTGATCCCGGATATTCACTCCGTGTCCATATGCGTTTCAATCTATTGGGGGAGGCTTGCAATACCATACATTACCCCTAAGGAAACCGCAGACATCTGAGATATAATATGAACAATAAGCTCCCAACGCGTTTCTCAGGCTCGATCATCAGGGGAGGCCTTGCCAAATTGTATCAGCTACATGTATTGACATCCGTCATGTATATCCATATCATCAAGCGGGTGCGACTCTAATGCCCACGTGGATGTTTAAATAGGACGCCGATTTAGTCATCAATATCTTATATTCTAGCGAAGGATATATACTGTTTTTGATCTAATTAACTCTATTTTTGAGTGGGTATATATTTAGTAAGAAGATGCTTCTATGAAGACTATGGGAAATCCTGTTCGGGCTTATGCATCTTCCTTTTCTTTCTCTCCCTTTGCTACTCTATAATACGGGCAATTTTATAAAGGAGATTATAACAACTTTATGGAGATTATTTATTAATTATATTATTGAGTCATAACATGGAAGGGACCTACTTATACTTTGAGTGACATCATAGAAGGTATCGGTTTATAATGTAGTCGTAATCCCCCACATGAATATTACTCGGTTAATTAATTTACCATTCATTTGGTTTAAATATATACTCCAAATAATAAGGAATTAATTGTCAATCATATGGCAATAAACCTTTATTTAAGTTCGGCATGATTGTGACACATTTTGATGATTTTTTGACTCCTGGGAAGTTCTCCTTATAATGGGATGGTGGGACACTTTGTTGCCATAAATATGTGATGGTGAAACGCCGCACCGGATGTGATGTAGTTGAAGAATCACACCCGATATGACGGTGATGGTCGCGCAGTATGTGACGCCTGTGGCGGCGCATGATTATGGTCGCCATGGATACCCTTCATGGAAACGTCGCACCGGATATGACATAGGGTGAGGATCACACTGGATGCGACTGAAATGGTCGCGCAGATTGTGATCCCTGTAACGCATGGTGACATCACCGGATGTGACGTATCTGGGGGCGTGGCACTGATGCGGGGTCTGAGAGACGCCGCACCGGATATAAGGTATATATCTGATCCTATTGGTGGACGCTATACTGGATATGACGTTTACTAAACATGTTACATAGGAGGGATGGCGCACCAGATATGACATCATTTGGCGACCCACCTGGCGTCCTATTTAAACATCCACGTGGGCATTAGAGTCGCACCCGCTTGATGATATGGATATACATGACGGATGTCAATACATGTAGCTGATACAATTTGGCAAGGCCTCCCCTGATGATCGAGCCTGAAAACGCGTTGGGAGCTTATTGTTCATATTATATCTCAGATGTCTGCGGTTTCCTTAGGGGTAATGTATGGTATTGCAAGCCTCCCCCAATAGATTGAAACGCATATGGACACGGAGTGAATATCCGGGATCAGAGGACATTTCTGGTGAGATTGTTCCAATTATCCTGAAATGTATATTATTGATCCCTATTTATTGACTATTTGACAATAGTGTTTATAGGACCTCATAACGACTGATACATGGTATATCTATGAGGAATCCCAGATTTGGACATAGAGACATTGCTTGTATCAAATAACAGGCTACTGTCCAGACTATCAACTTTTTGTGGATCTAGTTACACACGGAAAAGAGATTTTGTAGTCATTTAGTTGTCACCTTCTGGTGAGAGCGGTGATTGTATTTGTGTTTTATAGTGTTCTTATTCTACCATGGTATGAACCATTTTGGTTCTTTTTAAACATTACTAATAAAAGTTAATTTTTAACTTGCACTTCTACCTTGCTGATTATATACACTTTTTTGATTGGTAGATCCATACTTTATTTCAAGTGTACACACGTGGTCAAAATTGTTGCTACCCCTCGTTTAATGACAGAAAAACCACAAAGGTCACAAATAACTTGAATCTGACAAAAGTAATAATAAATCAAAAATCTATGAAAATGAACAAATGAAAGTCAGACATTGCTTTTCAGCCATGCTTCCACAGAATTAAAAAAATAAATAAATTTAACTCATGAAATAGGCCTGGACAGAAATGATGGTTCCCTTAACTTAATATTTTGTTGCACAACCTTTTGAGGCAATCACTGCAATCAAACGATTCCTGTAACTGTCATTGAGACTTCTGCACCTCTCAACAGGTATTTTGACCCACTCCTCAAGAGCAAACTGCTCCAGTTGTCTCGTGTTTGAAGGTCGCCTTTTCCAGACGGCATGTTTCAGCTCTTTCCAAAGATGCTCAATAGGATTTAGGTCAGGACTCATAGAAAGCCACTTCAGAATTCATTATCCTGATCCAAAACCAATGACCTGCAACTGAGACCAAGTTTTCTGACACTGGACAGCACATTTCTCTCTAGACTCCCTTGATAGTCTTGAGATTTCATTGTACCCTGCACAGATTCTAGACACCCTTTGCCAGATGCAGCAAAGCAGCCCCAGAACATAACAGAGCTTCCTTCATGTTTCACAGTAGGGACAGTGTTCTTTTCTTGATACGCTTCATTTTTCCATCTGTGAACATAAGCTGATGTGCTTTGCCAAAAAGTTCCATTTTTGTCTCATCTGTCCACAGGACATTCTCCCAGAAGCTTTGTGGCTTGTCAACATGTAGTTTGGCAAATTCCAGTCTGGCTTTTTTATGATTTTTTTTTTCAACAATGGTGTCCTCCTTGGTCGTCTCCCATGAAGTGTACTTTGGCTCATACAACGACGGATGGTGCGATCTGACACTGATGTTCCTTGAGCTTGACGTTCACCTTTAATCTGTTTAGAAGTTTTTCTGGGTTCTTTCGTTACAATTCGTATTATCCGTCTCTTTGATTTGTCATCAATTTTCCTCCTGCGGCCACGTCCAGGGAGGTTGGATACAGTCCCATGGTGCTTAAATTTCTGAATAATATGTGCAACTGTAGTCACAGGAACATCAAGCTGCTTGGAGATGATCTTATAACTTTTACCTTTATCATGTCTGTCTATAATTTTCTTTGTAATCTCCTGAGACAACTCTTTCCTTCGCTTCCTCTGGTCCATGTTGAGTGTGATACACACCATGTCACCAAACAGCACAGTGAGTATCTGTAGCCCTCTATACAGGCCCACTCACTGATTCCAAGATTGTAGACACCTGTGATGCTAATTAGTGGACACACGCGATTTAACATGTCCCTTTTGTCACATTATTTTCAGAGGTACCATCATTTCTGTCCAGGCCTATTTCATGAGTTTTATTTTTTTAAAAAATTCTGTGGAAGCATGGCTGAAAAGCAATGTGACTTTCATTTGTTCATTTTCATAGATTTTTGATTATTATTACTTTTGTCAGATTCAAGTTATTTCTGTAACCATTGTGGGTTTTTCTGTCATTAAACGAGGGGTAGCAACAATTTTGACCACGTGTATATGTAATCTTTTGGTTTCAACTGTAGATCTTGTGTACTTACTTTTGAGAATCCATGTTAGATTAGCTGTATAATACTTTGGAAAAGTTTAACCTCAATCTCTGCCCATCAAATCAGATTTACAGCTCCTGACTGCACTTCCTCCCTGCTGAGATCTCACACCACTCTGTACAAGATGCTGTTGTCAAGTCAGGATGGGTGGGTAGAGATTTAATAGAATAGGATTCATGAACTCTCTCACTCTTTAGCTGGAGTCATAAAATGCTCAATTTAAAATCTGGATTATGTAGTGATGGAAAGAAAGTACACCAGTCTCACCAGGTTTAAAGGTCTCTATTTAGTATTGTATGCAGAATACATTGGGGAAATCTGGTGACAAATCCGCTTTAAGAAATGTCTCTCAACACAAATATATGAAAAAAAAACAAAAAACATCTGTTATATTCTACTACAGACAACATTGAGATTTACATTTTCTAACAAACATCCAAATATTTATAAGGCTTTTATAAAAGTTTTATTAGGAAAACTATGAAAGACAATGAAATTAAAGTTCATAAAAAAGTGATTGATCCTCAGGTTTTTACAGTGCTACTGCCTAATCGTTGTAGGTCAAGATGTGCAAATAGTTCTCATTCCAGTTCAGACTTCTTTAGCGCCACAGTAACAAAATGAGTAAAGAGGAGGTTAGGACAAGGGTGGAGGACACGGCATAGTGACTGTTGCAATATATCCGCAACAACCAAACTAGCGGGTGAAGGTTGAATATAAGGCGTTGCTCACACTTTTTTTGTTGTTGTTTTTTTTTAGTGGATCCTCTCAAAAACTGCTTCAAAACTCCTGGGAACTCTTCCAATTCAATTGTGTAGTAATCCACTATGCTATTTATATAAGGAGTTTTTTTTTCTCCTTGAAGAGGTTTTGAAAAACACTTGGTGGAAAATGAAAGTGCCTGATATTTGTTTTAGGGAGATCTGAAATGAACCATCTCCAAACTAGGCATCAACCAATCAAAAGGTTGTAAAAAAAAAAAAACCTCTTCAAAAGTGCTTTAGGAAACACTACAGATATGTAAAAGATCTACCAATCATCAAGAAGTGTAAATAGCAAGGTAGAAGTATAGGCTAAAAATTAACCTTTAATAAATACGTCTTAAAAAGGAACCAAAATGGTTCAATCAAATATGTTGCAACAGACAAAAAACACATATAAAGTCACCACTCCTTTGTGAAAAAACAAACAGTATAGAGAGAAAATTTGTAAATATACTCCTCAAGAATCTATACTCTTGATCATAATGATCATGCAAATATGATATAGAGACAGCAGGCAGTATATGCTCACGTCAGATCACACATAAATATTCACATCAGTATGTATGCAATCATAGCCATAGTTGCCAACAGGCCATGTCTCAAAAATAATATGACATGAAAAGTATATTCTATATGAAACTTGGCATATTCTCCCCTGATGATCCAGCCAGAGAAACGTGTTGGGAGTTAATCATTTATGTCCACTGTTGGGGTAATGAATGTATAAAAAAAGTCTCCCCTATTGGAAGAAATTAGGCTGTGGACGATGATGAATGCCTTCTATCAGAAGATGTGGTGAGATTGTTCCTATTTATTCTTTTTGTAGGAAAGGACACTAAAATACATATATCCTTCTGTATTTTGGCATATGCTTTTTTCTCACACTCATGTGAAGGAAAATTCATTTATTCACAATATAGGGATTCGCTCTGGTAGGCAATGGCCGGGCAGTAACGAGGCAACACACAGGCTTTTAAGTCCAAAAATCAATTGTTTACTGTCTCTAACACCAGGTAACAGAAATATCACAAAACAAATGCATTCCCGCTTGGAATATCACTGTTCCCAGACTCACCCTTGCATGGGACGGGCTTGACTAAGCGGCTGCAGGCCAGCAGGTACCGCCAGGTGCCATTCCCAGGTGGCCTGGAACTCGGTTCCGGTGCTCACTGACACACTGTAACAGAAAGTCACTTCCAGGCTGACTCCAGCCAAACTCCTCAATAGAACTGCGTGGTTCTAAGTGTGGGACCATCCCAGGCTCCGCACACACGTGTCCTGTCCGGGTGCTATTCAGGACCCCCGTCCAACACCCCGGCCACCAGGTTCCAAGTCTCACCACGTGCTTCCAGGAATCCGATCCAACCCCAGGATCTTCCAGCACTGACAGACCTTCCAGGACCTTGCAGGCAGCCCTGTGCAGGACACACACACTCTCCTTCCTTCTCCCACTGGCTCAGATCCGCACACCCATGTGTCCTGTCCGAGTGCTATTCAGGACCCCCGTCCAACACTCTGGCCACCAAGTTTCAAGTCTCACCACGTGCTTCAAGGAATCCGATCCCACCCCAGGATCTTCCAACACTGACAGACCTTCCAGGAACCTTCCAGGCAGCCCTATTCAGGACACACTCTACACTGTCTCAGCCAGACTTCCAGAGACTCCTCAGTCTCCAACATAATCTCTTCACCATGTGCCCAGCACTGCCTTTCATACCTGTAGCCACTCCCCAAGCCAAGGTATGAAGCACATGGTCTGGTCACCTGTTCATGACCTCATCACAGGTCCTTCACAACACATACAATCACCAGTATGTAACATTCATTCTTCCACCACCAGTGGGCGGTGTATGTGTGGTTAGCAGTCCACCCAGCTCACAAGCTAACCCTGTAGGTTCACCCTTAACAATAATCAGAACTCTTATGGAACTACAAGTCCCAGAACAATAGTCCTGACCTACAGCACAGAGGAGCTCTGCGACACATACCTTCCATTTATCACCATACCAGGGACTGGTTTCCCATCCATCTCATGCCTCCATGCATAATTTGAGCAACATGTACAGCGCCCCCTAGCTGCCACATTAGTCACTACACCACAACGCCATATTATTTTTGAGTCATGGCCTGTTGGCAACTATGGCTATGATTACACACATACTGATGTGAATATTTATGTGTGATCTGACGTGAGCATACACTGCCTGCTGTCTCTATATTATATTTGCATGATCATTATGATCAAGAGTATGGTGTTCATAGCAGATCAAGATTTCGCTACACGTAGCAGTGCTGAAGCCTAGCTATATGTAGCACAGGCAATCGGGTGATCACAGTTTCAAGTTTTCTTAGGGGACTATTGAAGTCAGTAAAAAGTTATATATATATATATATATATATATATATATATGGACAGTATGTGTAATAGGGTTATGAAGGGGGAGATTTATCAAACATGGTGTAAAGTGAAACTGACTCAGTTGCCCTTAGCAACCAACCAGATTCCACTTTTCATTCTTCACACAAAAAGTGTCAGTGATTTGAAAAATTACATGAGATGCATTTCAAGAAATTGATACCCAAAGAGACTTGTGCAAAACTGTTTGTCAAAGCGTAAGAGGCAGACTTCAAAGTTGTGCAGATTGTGATGGAAAACAGTTTGAGCACCTGCGTTGATAAAATGTAAGGGCTTTTGTATTATTGTTCATAATAAAATTTAATTGTCAATGTTATGCTTGTGTTAGTAAAATATAATTTCATATATAAATCAAAATAAATGTTATTATATTCTGTCCACCTACTTTTGGACCACCCTGTATGTATGTCTATATATATGGGATATATATATATATATATGTATATATATATATATATATATATATATATATATATATATATATATATATATAAACATATATATATACAATATATATATATATATATATAATATATAATATATATATACATATATATATATACACACATATATATATATACATATTATATATAATATATATATATATATATATATATATATATATACACACACACACACACACACACACACACATATATATATATATTTTTTTAAATTAAACAAGTTCAAATTACCGTCCTTTTGCCCATTGAAAAGAAATCTATTTAAAAAAAAATACACATCAAAATAAAGTAAATTCAGCCGATCGGTGAAGGAAAGTAACAAGAAAAAAAAAGTAAAAAACGTCAAAATTATGTGTTTTCAGCCACCGCAACATTGCAATAACAGGTGATCAAAATATCGCATCTACCCCAAAATGGTATGAATAAAAACATCAGCTCGGGGAGCAAAAAATAAGCCCCCACCCAGCCCTGGATCCAGAAAAACTGAGACCTACGGATCTCAGAAAATGACAAGGTGGTGTGGTTAATCCATTTAGGGCCTATTTCAGATGTGCAAAAGTTGCCACATTTAGACGATCTGTAGTTTTAATATTTTTTACATCACCACAGAGTTACATACTGATCCAAATATGTAGTGGACACCTCGTTTAGGATCTGCCATATGAATCACAGGTTAATTTTAAGTCTACTGGTGATCTGCCAATTTTGCTGTCAGCAGGATTGTGCGCAGTAACCTACAGACAGTGTCAGGTCGGCGCCGTTCTACTGATTACAGTGATACCTGCTGATGAAATCCATCTTGTGGTTGTTATTTAATCTTTATTCTCAGTTTTGAGTTAATGATATGTACGTGCTCTGGGGCGGCCTGTGGGGGGTCTGCATGTGGTGCTCTGATTAGTTTATTCATCTGTATTGAGTTATGACAGGTCACTGCACTGACCGGCCCCTATTTTACATACTGCATATCTTATTGTTTGAAAAAAAAAAAGTATAATATTTATATATACATACACACACACACACACACACACACACACACACACACACGATACAATCTACAATATAATATCCATATTTTTAATTTGATTTTGTGATATAAATTTCTTGAGCAAAAAAATGGCGCCATCGGTGGCGCCTATGAAGTAGCATCTATCGGCAAGATGATAGATGCTACTGCACAGGTGCCGTCATCTTGATGGAACTATTTTTTTTTTCTCTAGCAAAATGGCGCCAGCGCAGTAGTATCTATCACATTCCGAATGATGCTACTGCGCAGACACGGTCGCCGGCTCCTGCATGATGAATGTTTTTTTTTTTTTCCAAACAGTAAGATATACAGAATGTAAAATAGGGGGCAGGTCAGTGAGGGATCAGTGACCTGTCATAAGCCCATACAGATGAATAGGTAAGGAGAGAACCACATAAGGACCCCCCCACAGGCCGCCCCAAAGTATGAGAATCTCATTAACTGAAAGCTATAAGTAAAAGTTTACCAAAAACCACAAGACGGATTTTATGAACCAAGGTATTATTGCAATCAGTATAACGGCGTCGACCTGACACTGTCTGTAGGTTACTGTGCACAATCCTACTGACAGGTTCACTTTAAAGCGTCTATGTGTTGTTAAAAGATCAGCCGTTCATTTAATTCTACATTTCCCCAGCAGAGGTCACTGTAGAGGAAACATATGGCCAGATGTGTTAGGGAGGAGCGATCGATCCAGCGATCACCGGCTTCTGTTTAGAAAATAGGTTGTCTTTTTGGGAAAGCCTCGTCATAATCGACCTCTATCCCAAGTAATAATATATCCACGCATCTGAATATGCGTTGAAGGTCAGATCTTGAAAGGCATTTTGCAATTATAGTAATTTAAAGTTAACATTTGATCAGTTTTATGTAAACTGAAAGAAACCAGCTGCAGATTATTCCTCCATTTTTAATTAAAGAGAGATTATTGCATGGTTAGGAAAAAAAAAATCTGGCACATCGTCAAAATCCCTGGGGGGCAATAACTTTAAGTGCCAGGAATGTGACAATTTTGAGTCGTCCAGGAGAAAGAGACCAGAAATGTCACCTGTGTGTTCACAGGGTCACAATACCCAAAATGTGGAATTGCTTTTGTAGACAACATTTGCAAATTAATTTTTAACAGAGGAAACTAGAGGCATTTTTTTTTTTTTAATAAAGACAGTGGAGCAAACAAATCTTACAAGAAATTCCAGAAAATAAATTGTGAATAAGAAAAAATTCTACGCGGCCTTGTATACGTAGCTTGCTTGGCTATGCTCTGAACTCTCAGAGGTGAATGGAAAGAGTGGCGCACAAGTAGCCACTTCTCAATTTCAGGTAGCGCATGAGGTGGCCTCCTTCTCGAGAAAGGGATACCATCATCATTAGATACCTTGTAAAAAAAAAACAAAAATAAAACCAAACTCCCCAGAATCTGCCGCTCTTTTCAGTTTCTGGGGGAGTGCACTTTCACCCTTCCCTCCTAGATACCGCCAATCACAACTCAGCAGCGTCTGCTGTTGAGCTGTGTGATAGGCAGAGTCTGGGAGAGAGTTGTGAAAGCGCACAATCCCAGAGAGAACTGGAAAGAAATGCCTTGTTGGTCTTCCAGGCAGAGATTTCACATATTGCGCTCCAAAAGCAACAAATGTGAATATCTCTGCAAAGGAGTGGCGCATTGAAAAATGGAAAAGAGCGACAGAATCAGGGGAGCTCAGGGGGTTTGAAAAGATATTTAACTCAATTTTTTGGAGCAAGCGGCAGGTCCTTAAGTAAATTGTGATCATACAAGGTTAGGTCCCATTAAGCATTCCATTACCATCTCCTAAACCTTAGAAAGCGATGAAATACCATTTCAGAACAGACGTCATTTTTTGGAAAACGGGAAGGGAATGGAAAGTCCACAGAAAATGTGCAAGCAAAGAGTGTATAGATAAAGAATAAGTGAAGAGAAGCATGCATGATTTACCTGGAGAACCAGCTAACGATTCTGTTCTGCTGACAACAAAGGTACGAGACAGGGACAAGGGAACTGTAATCAAGGAAAGAAGAGATAAGGAACCATAACGAGAGAACAAGAGGGAAACTGTCTACACCAGACCTCAAGTGAAAAGCAACCTTCCCAAGGAAGCCGAAATATAGAGGCCATGAGGAAGATCTGTGCAGGAGCCCGATCTTCCGCTATACAAAGGGGTCATCGTCTTGTGAGTGATGATACAACTGGTGTAGAAGGCTCCACACAGGGGAGGAAAACTGGCAAATTACCAAACATGCAATCATTTATCCGACACACATCTAGGCAGGGATCACACATGCGAGAAACACGGACGAGTCTCGCATGTTAATACCTGGCACTCGGGAGCGGAGCGAGCAGCTGCATAGAAATACACGCAGCTGAACGCTCCGGTCCGAGTGTCGGCGGCAGTGCCAGGTATTGAGGTGCGAGACTCGTCCGAGTTTCTCGCATGTGTGATCCCGACCTTACTGTCTCATCATCATTATTACTACACTTGTTTAGCTTGAACAATATAGCGCAGAGGTTCCTCATACATAGAGATCAATACAGATATACGGACAACAGAAAAGATCTGTGAGAAAAAACACATTAGGTTTCCAGATTTATGTAAGTAAATGGTTTAAGAGAACCTGTCAGGTCCCAACTGTCCCGAATCGGCACAGGACTAGTCTGGAGAGGCGTCTTTTCCCCTGGATTAGTCCTGCTTCAGATCTTTAGATCAGGGGGACATGATAGAAAGCAGGCACACGGTACTTATGGTAGGAGTGCAGGTGCTCACATGCATGAGAAAGATTTCTAATAGTTGTGCCCTAATGAATATTGTATGCAGGCAGGCAATCATACAATGGGGTGCAAGACTAGAGGATCCAAGACAGGACTAGTCCAGGAAGACTCCTTGCTGTCCTAGTCCTGCTTTATTTGCATACGGGTGGAAAGCTGCAGAATAAAAGTTCATTTTTACAAGACAAAAAAAAAGTTAGTGCATATCTTAAAGCACCTTACCAGAATATACAAATCTCCCTCCATAACTGCATAGTAGCGGTTTGAGGTAATTGAGGGGACCTGACAGCATCCCTTTATAATCGCCATATAAATGAATGAAACTTCTAATAATACTTTGTGTTTCACTTCTTCCACAATGAATTGACATTCAGAAGCTGCACACATTTAGGCTCTGTTCACATGTCCAGTTGTCATCCATTTATAACAGATCCAGTATTTAATATAAAGAAAAAAAAAAAAAAATGGATCAAATATAGTGATGAGTGAACGTGCTGGGATAAGGTGTTATCTCAGCATGCTCGGGTGCTAACAGAGTGACTTCAGCATGCTCTGATAATGTTTGAGTCCCCGCGCCGGCATGTCTCATGGCTGTTCGAAAGGCGCAACACATGTAGGGATTGCCTGTTTGTTGAACCCATTGATTACTTTGAAAGTTTAAAAACTACGTTAAGTTAAATGACAACAGCAGAGCAGTCCGATGAGTCAATATTTTCCTAAAATACGATCATGCATTATAATATGTACAAATAAACAAATCATGAAATTAGGAAAGTGCTGCTGATAATAAGTGAGATAGAGTTAGACACACAAAAGAGAAGGGACGACGGTCCATATCCAGGACTAGTGACTGCTCCCTCATCAGGCCAGAGGGAAAGGGCTGAGCTCAGGGAATCCTATACATTTAGGGTCCACACATTTTATTCAGAAATAGAAGGAAAAGTTTCTCCTCAATGACACCTTCACGTTAGGGAAATATAGGACATGCAATGCTTCCTGGGAAATAGAGTATGCAAATAGCCTTTTTACATAGGAAGAGATCAGGAGCGTTCGTGCCATTTATTGGATATAGAAATCCTATAATACACGGATTTTGGTAAGAACTTACCTGTAAAATCCTTTTCAGCAAAGAAGGAAGGGAGACACAGTCATTACTAGTGGGTAGGCGGAGCCCACACAGGATAAACACACCTCAGATTAAAAAAGTGTTGACCGGCCCCTCCAGCTATATAGGGCTCCTCCTACTCCAGCTCTCCAGTCGTACCCAAGCTTAAGGAAGAGCAAATATCACCAGCGTAGCAACATAACTCCTTCTGAAGGACTTCAGAGAAAAAACAAGAAGACAGGTTATGCATATAGCCGAAACAACCACACAGTCCAGGTACTACTCACTGAACCTGACCACTGCGATGAGCTGGCAATGCTGGAACAGAGCCTTAGCGCGCCGACCTCAGCCCAGATAATCGCTATCAGAGAAGGGTCACGCCGCATCTGAAAACAACAACACACTTCTGCCATGGGAGGGATCTGTGTCTCCCCTCCTTCTTCGCTGAAAAGGATTTTACAGGTAAGTTCTTACCAAAATCCGTGTTTCAGCTGCAGATGAAGGAAGGGAGACACAGTCATTACTAGTGGGACGTCCCAAAGCAGTCCAAAAATAAGGGTGGGCAGGAAAGCAAAAAAGGCAGATACCCACAACCTAGATAAATGCGCAAATAGCGCTAACTATAAGTTCACAAGAACTTTTAAACTACAGCCGCCTGTAGGACCCTACGTCCTAAGGCCGCATCAGCGGAAGCACTAACGTCCACCTTATAAAATTTTGTAAATGTGTGGACGGAACACCAGGTCGCCGCCCGGCAGAGCTGAGCTGCCGAGGCTCCTTGATGAAAAGCCCACGATGAACCCACAGCCCTTGTGGAGTGAGCTTGAATCTTAATCGGGCAAGGTTCGCCCTTAAGTCGGTAAGCCTCTAAAATGGCTGACCGAATCCAACGAGCTATAGAATCCTTGGAAGCTCGTTGCCCACGTCGACGACCTGCTGGAATCACAAACAGAGAATCCGACTTCCGAAAATTTTGAGTAATGGACAAATAGAACTTTAAATCCCGCACCAAATCCAATGTGTGCAAGGCTCGTTCTTTCGCATTCCTTGGCTCCGGACAGAGCGAGGGCAACACAATATCCTGGTTAACATGAAACTGTGATACTACTTTAGGTAGAAAGTCGCCACGTGTGCGAAGCACTACGCGATCTGGGAGAAACTCCAGAAAAGGAGGCGAGCAAGAGAGAGCCGCCAACTCAGAAACCCTTCTCAAAGAAGTGACCGCCACTAAGAAGGCACCCTTCCAAGAAAGCAAAGAAAGGCTAGCAGAGTCCATAGGCTCAAAAGGCCCATGTTGAAGAGCCTCCAAGACAAGATTGAGCCGCCAGGGAGACACAGGCGCCTTCCGCGGCGGAAACTGACGGGTTACTCCGCGAAAAAAGGAACGTACGTCCCTATGCGAAGCGATAGCCTTCCGAAATAGCAAGGACAGAGCAGAAACTTGCCCCTTCAAAGTGCTAACTGCCAAACTCCTGTCCAGTCCGTACTGCAAAAAGGCCAACAAATTGGGAATGGAAAAACTCCTCGGGTTCCTAGAAGAACCCGAACACCATGAAAAGAAGGCTTCCCAAGTCTTATGATAAATTCTAGTGGTAGCCGGACCTCTGGCAGCTCGCAGAGTGGCAATGACTTCGGCTGAAAAACCTTGACGGGTCAAGATTTCGGTCTCAAGAGCCACGCCGTCAAACGCAGAGACTTCAGGTCCGGGTGCTGAACGGGCCCTTGGGTTAACAGGTCCGGACGAAGAGGGAGTGGAAGCGCTGCCAGAAGCGACACCAGCGTTGAGAACCACGTCCTCCTTGGCCAATCTGGGGCTATCAATATAGCCGGGACTCTCTCCAGTCTGATCCGACGCAAAACCAGAGAAAGTAAGGATATCGGCGGGAACACAAATTAGCTCGAAATGGTCCCAAGGAGCCACCAGAGCATCCACCGCCACAGCCTTCGAGTCCTTGTACCTGGACATGAATGTCGGTAACTTGGCATTGACCCTTGATGCCATCACATCCACTTGGGGAGTCCCCCAACGGGAGCACAGCAGCGCAAAAAATTTCCGGATGAAGACTCCATTCTCCGGGATCCATCTTTTCGCGACTCAGGAAGTCCGCTGTGATATTCTGAACTCCAGGAATGTGAATCGCAGAGATGGCTGGCACCCTGGCCTCGGCCCATACCAGGATTCGAGACACTTCCATCATGAGCCTGAAGCTCCTCGTTCCACCTTGATGGTTGATATACGCGACCGCCGTCGCGTTGTCTGTCTGCACTCGGACTGGTAGACCGCTTAAAGGGACCGTCCAGTGTTGGAGGCAAAGGAAAATTGCCCTCAATTCCAGGATGTTGATCGGCAAGACAGACTCTTCTAATGACCATACTCCCTGAATCCAGAGACCGTTCCAGACGCCCCCCAGCCCGTCAGGCTGGCATCGGTGGTTATGATCGACCACCTTGGAGGAAGGAAGGACTTCCCCAGGGATAACGCTTCCGGACGTAACCACCATTCTAGCGACTCTCTCACCCTGTGGGAGATGATGACACTGCAATCCAGTGAAAACTGTGATCGATCCCAACGGTTCAAGATGAGCATTTGGAGAGCCCTGGAATAAAATTGGGCAAACGGAATTGCTTCCATTGACGCCACCATCAAACCCAGAAGGCGCATACACCTTCGAAGGGACATTGCTATCGCAGACTTCATACCCTGCACATGGTGAAGAAGACTCGCTTGCTTGTCTGAGGGCAGAGACACCACTGCTTGTACCGTGTCGAACTGCATTCCCAAAAACAGGATTGACTGCGACGGTTCCAGGGACGACTTCTCCCAATTGATCAGCCACCCGAAGTCCTCCAGGAGCTGAAGGGATAAATCGCGAGCCGTCACCGCCTCCTCCTTTGAGGACGCCACAATCAAAAGGTCGTCCAGATAGGGAAGAATCGTAATCCCCTGTCTTCGCAGAATCGCCATGAGAGGAGCCAGAATTTTTGTAAAAACTCTGGGTGCTGAGGCCAGACCGAATGGCAGGGCCACAAACTGGTAATGGTCCTGACCTATGGCAAAACGCAGGAAGCGTTGGTGGGCCCTTCCGATGGGGACATGCAAATAAGCGTCGCGAATGTCGATTGACACCAAAAAATCGTTCTGGGCCGCCACAACGGAGCGAAGTGATTCCATGCGGAATTTTCGGGTGCGGACATGCCGAATGGGACGAAATTTGTCCTCCTTTTTTGGGACTACAAAGAGGTTGGAATAAAACCCTCTTCCCTGGTCCTAAGGTGGAACTGGTACCACCACACCCTTCTGTAGAAGGGAATCGACCTCCCGCAGTAGAGCGGCAATTAGCCCAGGCTCTGACGTAATGCGGGATAGGCAAAAACTGTCTGGGGGTCGAGAAAGAAACTCTATGAAGTAGCCTGCCGACATGACCCGCGTCACCCAGGTGTCCGACACGCGGGAAGCCCAAGTCGGCTTGAATTGGAGTAGGTGACCTCCCACTCGAGAGCCCTCGAGTGAGACCCTGGTGTCAGTCCGCTTTAGCGGCTTTTTGTCAGCTTCCCGCTTGTCTTGGCGGAAGCTCTGTTTCCAGGGAGTGCGAGATTTCTGAGCGCTCTTTTTTCCTGAAAAAGAGGGACGACCCGATCCCCAAGAGGGCTGACCAAACCGTCCCCTGGACCGAAAGGACCGCCGACTACCACCGGCACTAGGCCTGCCAGACGCAGAAGCCACAGCTCTTCGTTGCGGTAAAGCCATTTCTTTTGCCTTTGCTTTGGCAATCAGGTCCGTGAGGCCAGATCCAAATAGCTGACCACCTTTGTAAGCTAAAGAAAGCAAACCTTGCTTGGAAACCGCGTCTCCGGTCCACTGTCTAAGCCACAGAGCTCTCCTGACTGTGATCGCCGAGGATTGTGCCCTGGACAGCATGGAGGCAGTATCCAAACCTGCATCACTGCCATATCGAGCTGCATCCTCCAATGACTTGAAAAGTCTAAGTTACTTACCGTTAACGGTATTTTTCGAAGTCCATGACAGCACTACAGAGAGAGGGGATCCGCCCCTTAGGAACAGGAAACCTACAGATATAAAAGGGCGGCACCTCTCCCACACATCAGTTGGATTACAGAGCATAAGAGGACATCAAGGTTAAATGGTATACAGCAAAAAAATTTCATGCATCACACAGTAACATTAATCAATTGTTTATTACATGTGGACTACATAAGCGGAAGAAGTGCACATAAAACCTGGGTGGGAATGTAAGGGTGCTGTCATGGACTTCGAAAAATACCGTTAACGGTAAGTAACTTAGACTTTATTCGAACGTCCATGACAGCACTACAGAGAGAATTACAGAGAGTAATAACTACTTAGGGAGGGACTACTGCCTGCAGCACCCTTAGTCCGAAAGAAAGGTCTGAGGAAGCACCCAAATCTAATCTATAATGAGTGTAAAACGTGTGTGGAGAAGACCACGTAGCTGCCTTACATATCTGGTCAATCGAGACTTCTGCCCTTTCTGCCCATGAAGTCGCCACAGCTCGAGTGGAATGCGCCCTTAGCCTCTCAGGTGGCTGCTTGCCCCTCGAGGTGTATGCCAGAGAAATTGCTTCCCTAATCCATCTGGCCAATGAGCTCTTTGTTAATCTACGGCCTTTGTTAATTCCTTGAAAAGAGACAAACAATGCATTGTCCCGTTTCCAAGGATCAGTGACTGCCAAATATTGCAGCAGACATCTTCTAACATCTAAAGTATGAAGTTTCATCTCTTTTTGATTAGATGGATTAGGGATGAACGAAGGGAGAATAATTTCCTGTGTTCTGTGGAAAGCGGAAGACACCTTAGGTAGGTATGCTGGATCCGGTCTAAGTATTATCCTGTCATTCAGGACCTGAGTGTAAGGAGACAGTCTAGATAGTGCCTGGATGTCACTTACCCTCCTAGCCGAGGTTAATGCTACCAGGAAAGCGGTCTTAAGGGAAAGAGTTTTTATTGATGCTGCTGATATAGGTTCAAAAGGGGGCTCTGTTAAAGCAGTGAGAACAAGATTTAAGTCCCATGGCATGATTCTCACCTTCACTATGGGTCTCGACCTACCCGCAGCTTTAATGAATCTACTGACCCAGTAATTATTTGCGATGTTGCAACTAAAGAGTGCCCCAAAGCTGAAACTTGCACCTTAAGGGTGCTTGTGGAGAGACCTAAGTCCAGACCCTTTTGTAGGAATTCTAGAATCTGGGTTATCGGTGTTGTGTCCCCTGCTACAACCGCCGAGCTCTGAAGAAATTTCTTCCAAATCCTAGCGTAGATCCTAGTTGTAACCTCTTTTCTGCTTTTAAGGAGAGTATTCATTACATTAGCAGAAAACCCCTTATCTGTCAGCAGCGACCGTTCAAAATCCACGCCGTCAGGTGGAGGCCCGCTACTCGAGGATGGTAGACTGGACCCTGGGAGAGCAGATCGGGAATGTCCGGCAGGACCCACGGGTCGGCTATCGACATGTTTCTGAGACATGAAAACCATGCCCTCCTGGCGCCAAAAAGGAGCGATTAATATTATCCTTGCCCTGTCCTTCCTGACCTTCCTCAATACTAGGGGGAGTAAGGACAGGGGAGGGAAGGCGTAGGCTAGATTGAAATCCCACTGTAATAGAAGAGCGTCCACTGCCAGAGGGCGTTCTTTGGGATTCAGAGAGCAGAACTGTCTCACTTTTCTGTTGCTTTTGGTAGCAAAGAGATCTACTTCCGGTAGACCCCATTTCCGCACAATTAGGTCGAAGATGGAAGTCTTTAATGACCACTCTCCTTGGCTCAGGAGATTGCGGCTTAAGAAGTCCGCCTTGGTATTTTCTTCTCCCCTTATATGTAGAGCCGTTAGAGAAAGAAAGTGTCGTTCTGCTATCTGAAGTAGGCGCCTTGCCACTTCCATGAGAGGACCAGAACGAGTACCACCCTGGTGGTTGATGTATGCGACTGTGACCCGATTGTCGGAGAGCACTCGAACGTGGTGACCCTGTAGATAGACAAGGAGCTTTTTAATTGCTAGCTCTACCGCTGTTAATTCCTTCATATTAGAAGACATATGAATTTGATCCTGCTCCCATAAGCCCTGAACCATAACGTCCCCCATGTGAGCCCCCCACCCAGAGGGGCTAGCATCTGTTGTGACTATTCGGGATATCTCATATTCCCAGGGAACCCCCTTAGACAGGTTTGTCTCATTCTTCCACCAATCCAGGGATCTTATAGCAGCCTGGGACAAGGATAGCTGGCCTTCCAGGTAACCACCTAGCAAATTTTGATACAGCAAGACCTCAGCTTGCAGTGCCCTTGTGTGAAATTGGGCCCACCGAACCGCGGGAATGCAGGACGAGAGGGAGCCCAAAAGAGACATAGCCTTCCTAAGCGACATGGAGGGGTTACTGGAAGCGTTTAGGACCTGGTACCGTAAACGAATTAACTTGTCTGACGGTAAACTACAGTTCTGATTTTGTGAATCCAGAATTAGCCCTAGAAATTGCTGAACCCTCATCGGATTCAAACGAGACTTTTTGGTATTTATTAGCCATCCCAGCCGCTCTAAGGTAGAAATCGCTCTTTTCAGTTGCTCTAGGCAATGCTCTGCCGTCTTTCCTATAATAAGAAAGTCGTCAAGGTAGGGGACTATAAGCATATTTGATTCACGTAAGTGGGCCATGACCTCCGACATAACCTTAGTGAATACTCGTGGGGCCACCGCCAAGCCAAAGGGAAGGGCGCCAAATTGAAAATGTCGCAGTGATTCCCCCATCTGGATTGCTACTCTGAGGAAACGCTGATGCTCCATATGGATCGGTATGTGGTAATAAGCGTCTTTCAGATCTAACACCACCATAAAGCAATTTTCAAACAGAAGCTTTATTGCTGAGCTGACCGTTTCCATTTTAAATGGGTGAATAATCAGGAATTTATTGAGGGCTTTCAAATTAATAATTGTTCTAAAAGACCCATCCAGTTTATGGATCAAAAACAGAGGGGAGTAAAACCCCTTACCCCGCTCTGCTTCTGGCACCTCCACTAAGACATTCTTAGCGCAAAGCTCCTGAACCTCCAACTCTAGAGCGGCCTGCTCCGATGGGGATGATCTGAGTGGGGTAATTTTAAAGTTATCCCAAGGTACCGAGGAGAATTCTAACCGCAGCCCTGTAGCTATGATGTTAAGGATCCAGCTACTGTTTGAGATTTCCGACCAGGCCGGGTAGAAGGCTTTCAATCTGCCTCCTACCGGCATCGCTAGTCATTGCGAGGGTTTTTTTGTTTCCCTAGGTGGACCTCTAAACATAAACCCTGTACCTCTTCGCCTCTTTTCATCCCATTTGGCTCGTTCCCTGGACGACCTTCGGTAGCTGAACCTCCTTCTGCTGAAAGGTCTTTTATAGGAAGGAGTTGATAGACTGGGAAACTTTTTCTTGTCGTCCCCTGCCTTTTCTAAAAGTTCGTCCAGGACCGGGCCAAAAAGATATTCGCCGTCACACGGAATGGAACAGAGGCGAGATCTGGCTTGAATATCGCCCGGCCAACATTTCGTCCATAATGCCCTTCGTGCTGCATTAGACAGCCCTGCCGCTCTGGCAGCCATTCTTACTGAGTCCGCTGAGGAATCAGCCAGGAAAGCCGCCGCATTCTGAATTATTGGCAAGGTCTTCCGAATTGTCCCCCTGGAGGTTCCATCTGTTAACTGGGAAGCTAACTGGTCTAGCCAGACCATCAATGACCTGGCTGCGCAAGTGGCTGCAACTGCCGGCCTCAGGGCACCTGCCGACATCTCCCATGTGCCTTTCAAGAAGGAATCTGCCTTCCTGTCTAGTGGATCTTTCAAAGACCCCATATCATCGAAAGGGATGGAGGATTTTTAGAAGCCTTCGCCACTGCTGCATCCAGCTTCGGGGCCTTATCCCATTTACCCGTCAGGGGATCTTCAAAGGGATATCTCCGTTTAAACGCTTGGGGTAAGGAGCCTCTTTTTTCAGGCTTCTTCCACTCTCTGTCTATAAGGCCTTGGATGCTACTGTTTAGTGGAAAGGATCTCCGTTTTTTTGGATCTAGACCACCAAACATCAGATCCTGTACTGAGGGCTCTGGTTTCGCCTCTTCTACCCCCATGGTGGACCTAACTGATTTGACAAATTTGTCCATCTGGTCCAAGGGAAAACAAAAACGGGTAGCGTCTTCCGTAGAAGATGAGGAGGAAGCCGAAGAGGAAGGCGAGGAGGGTCCTGACACAACTTCACCCCTATCATGGGCGGCAGGCGACTCTGAATCAGACAAAACTGGTACATTTCTACGCCTGGAAAATTCTCCGTGTCTTGAGGACGCTTTCAACTCTGCTCTTATTATCTCCTTCAGGCTTTCGGTGAAATCTGGAGTCTCCTCCGCTATCTAAAAAGGGAAGGGGCATAGGGGGGGTTTACTATGTCATCCCATGCCCCTGCCCTTCCCCTTAAAAATGCCCTACCGTCTGTTGCATGCACGGCTGGCACAACCTCTTAGGGCAAGCGCCAGGCAGAGGGCAAGCGCAAAAAGGCACATTCCCTGTGCTTGCTTTTCACCGAACACTTCTTCCCCTAGTAACAGACAAAATGGGGAAAAAACTGTATTACTGGGTATTCTAAATCTGACGATCTCTTACCCAGAATGTACAGCAGTAGGTACCGGATCACGGGGAGGGGGCTTTTTCCCAGCTGCGGAACTTCTGCGGCTGGTGCTCCTGGCCATTGAAGAGGAGCGCTCTGTCTGCTGCTGCTGCTGGCTCTCCTGTTGCACCGAGGGAGCCTCTGCAGTGTCCATCGTAAAAAAATGGGGCAGAAGCGCTTTACCTCTTTCCTAGGCTCCTTATATCCTCCCCCGGATATCCGGATCAGCAGGTCTGGCCAGGGGTCCATCCCCTCCTACTCCCCGCCCCACCCTGCACCTCCCCGCCGTCCCCACAGCAGGCGCCGTCCGATGATGCAGCCGCCAAAATTTTCAAAAAACGCCGGCCGGCGTCTCACTTCCGGTTCCGGTGGTTGAGACTCCGCCCCCTTTTTTCCCCCGCTCGCACGGACCGACGGAGGTAAGCACAATCCCCCGCTGCATCGCCCCCCCAAGCGGAGATCTCCCCCGACCCCAGCCGCGCTGCTGCAACAGCGGCGCACGACTGAATTTTCAAAAACCCCGCCGCGCCGTCCATAGCAGTGACGCGCGGCGGGAAATTCAAAACCGCCCGCCGCGCCGTCCATAGCCGTGACGCGCGGCGGGAAATTCAAAACCGCCCGCCGCGCCGTCCATAGCCGCGACGCGCGGCGGGAAATTCAAAACCGCCCGCCGCGCCGTCCATAACAGTGACGCGCGGCGGGAAATTCAAAAAAAATTCAAATTTTAAAAAAAAATTTTTTTTTTTCCTTTTTTTAAAAATCACGGCTGCACCCTCAAGAGGCCCCCACCATGACAGGACCACAGGAGAGGACAGGGAGAAGGCATCGGGACCAGGGAGAGGGGGGGGGGGAATACTTACCTACCGGCGCTGGCTGGGAGACAGAGATCCTCTGGAAACTGCTCCACCTGCTCCACACACTGCCGTGGAATCCTACCCGGACCCACCGTGGCGCTTCCAGGGGCTCCGCACCGGCCGAGGTAGGAGATTCCCCCCGCTACCTGGGTCGACCGGCCGGCCTGGGTCCTCCTGAAGATCTTCATCTGTAGGAAACCCGTCCTTTAGGAACAGGAAACCAACTGATGTGTGGGAGAGGTGCCGCCCTTTTATATCTGTAGGTTTCCTGTTCCTAAGGGGCGGATCCCCTCTCTCTGTAGTGCTGTCATGGACGTTCGAATAAAGCCCCTCTACCTCGGATAGTGGGGATCCATCTTGCCACGCCGTCCGTAGACGGTCTAACCAGCTCAAGGAGGCTTTACAAGCACACATGGATCCTAGCACAGCTCTGAATCCATGACCCGCGGCCTCGTAGATGGATTTCGCCGCCATCTCCGTTTTTCTGTCCAGCGGATCCTGCAGACTCGCCTTCCCTTTAACAGGAAGTAATGAGGATTTGCTAAGCTGGGATAAAGGGACATCTACTTCAGGAGAAGGAATCCAATTAGCAATCAACTCCGTAGTACACGGATACAGCGTCTCAAAAAACCGTGTCCCCTGAAAACGTTTATCTGGACACAGGCGTTCCTTCTCCACTGCCTCATTAAGCTCATCCAGAGATGGTAAGGCTGATCGCGACCTATGCGGCTCCTGAAACATCCGGGCCGACTTAACAGGACGTCTAGTTACCTCCTCCGGTAACTGTAACGCCTCCCTCATGGCTCCAATAAAAGCCTCTGTACGGCTCAAAAGAGAGGCAGATTGTCCCTGCCGATCCTCTTTATCCGAATCGGATATCTCACCATCTGAGCTTGGAGGGGAACCCTCCATATCAGAAATCTCTGAGTCGCTACGCGAGAAAGATGGCACCGGCCTGTGTCGCTTCCTGCCATGAGAGGATCTAGCTGACACCCAATAACCTAGAAGGTCAGACAGGCCATCAATAGAAAGAGCGAGGGCATCCATTTTGGCGTCACTGTAACCTCCGACCGCTGCGCTTGAAGCCGACGAGGTCTGCGTGTCAGATACGCGAGGCTGATCCTGTAGCGGATCTGGGAGACGGTCCGCTCCTGGACCCTGATCCGACGTGCCCTCACACAGTATATGGCAGGTAAAAACCTGTCCGCACCAGAACAGTGTGGTTTTCAAAGGCAAAATGAACGCTGAAGGGTTAAGCTTCTTAAATAGAGAGCTACCCCAGCTTTTGTCTCCCAATAAAGGGTTAACCACCAAAGAAGGGGTTAATGTTGCAGACTCTCCACAACCCTTATTTAATGAAAAGGGTGTGCGAGCCGCTGGTGCCTCTTATGAGGTAACAGCTGCAGGACAGTGTTCAAAAATATGCCACATTAAACAAGAACGCCAAAGAGATCGCTAACATATTGCGCTGAATTGTATATCGCAATACCAAAGTCGCTAAAGAGATCGCTAACCACTTATGCATCGTCAATAAGATCGCCCACCGTGGAAGCTACTAGCGACATAAAAAAACGATCACAAAAGAAAAACGACCGCAAAACTATGCGTCGCCATTGTGATCGCAGCGGGTGCGTTCTGTGTGACAATACCTTGTCCTGCTCTGAGGGGGTCAAGCTTCTGCCGTGACAGGTAGAGGCGACTCACCCAGCTGGCCGTGGTGTAGTGTCTCCTTTCGGTCGGTCGGGGAGAGCGAAGAGTGAGGAGCCCGAGGAGGCCGTCTGTAATGGCCGCCGCACTAGAGGAGATCTAAACCGGAAGAAAAAAGGCAGGATAAGGCGTGCGCTCAGAGCGCTTCCTGCCCGTGAAAAAATGGGAGAGTGCGAAGCCACGCCCCCCGCCGGTTTCAAAAAAAGCGCGCGACTCACTCCCTCTCCGCTCCCATGTCCTGCAGGCATCCACCTGCGGACAAGAGTACACAATCACCATACCGAATACATGTAGCAGCGGCTGCCGCAGCAGCCGCTGAAGCACTCAAACACATTAAAATGTGGAGTACTCACCCAGCTGAGCGCCACAGGGACCCCTCAGAGATTTGTGGCGCTGTGCCCGTAGCTTCCCCCAGGGCGGGGAACGCAGTGACCCCAGAAGCGCGGTTTGCGTCCCCGCCAGGGAAGCAATCCTCATCCCCCAGGGCCGGCAGGGTTCTGCAGGGACCACCTTATAGGGTAATACAGATCCGCCAAGGGAGAGGTGGGAGTCCAGCAGCGCTGAGACCCCTGAGACTTCTAGACCATTGGCGGTCCAAGTCTCTGTCCGACTAAAATAAAAAAATCTTCTGAGGAGCTGCTTCCAGCAGCGACTATCCTCTGTGACCTCAAATTTTAGACTGGAGAGCTGGAGTAGGAGGAGCCCTATATAGCTGGAGGGGCCGGTCAACACTTTTTTAATCTGAGGTGTGTTTATCCTATGTGGGCTCCGCCTACCCACTAGTAATGACTGTGTCTCCCTTCCTTCATCTGCAGCTGAAAATACACGTCGACCCATTGAAGGGAACCGGTTGCTTGATGCATGCTGCCCCAACTACAGGCAGCATGAATAAGGGCCTTGGTGCACAATTGCAGCAAGGTATACATTTCACAAAAACACATCAGCTAGAAGTGATTGACTGGTGTCTCCCATACCGAGAGACCTGTCAATCACCGGGAGCGGCACCGGACTAGTCTCGCCTCTGACTAGGATTATTTTCCCTGATCTGCCCTCCTGTTTCAAGATAAAAATATATCTTGCTGCAACTGTGCAGCCCGGCTCTGATTCATGTAGCCAGTCATTTGGGCAGCATGAATCTAATGACAGGTTCCCTTTAAAGTGTGTAACCGCATGACTTCTAAAATAAAGCCCAACCACAGCCGCTATTTGGATACAGCTGTTTCAGGGGTTTTGCCCCTCATCAGTGCACTATGAGCAGCACTGGCTGTCTGAACATGCTGGGAGCTGTAGTTTTTCCACAGCTGATTGCGAGCCAGAGGTTGGAGATTCTATAAATGAAAGAGGTTTTTACATCTTGTTAGTTCTAGTCTGATAGATTGCTTATTTATCTGGTGGGCCTTCAAAGGAGCATAGTAAAGTACGAAAATAACTGCAGAAGGCTCGTGTAGCACAGTACGGTAGTTCTTACATATGAGATTATATATATACACTTGCTTTTTAAAAGGCTGTGTCCATCCACAAAAGCCTCTTTCACAATAAAAAGAAAATTAAAAAAATAAATACCCGTCTAATCAACTACTGAGGGCTTTGTTAACCATTCATTTGCTTGCCCTCCTTCTCAAGCTTTTGTAAATCAGGATCATCATGGCAGGCAGGGCAGAATTAGACCATTTGACGTTATGAATTCACTTTTCGGCTTTGTTGCTTTTTATATGACCACAGGCCATGACTCGTGTTTCTTCGTTCTGGAATGAATGTCTATGTTAATGTTCACCACAAGATGGCGCTACGTCCCTCTCAGAAAGAGTCCCACCAACTTTACCTCTAGGCACAGAAAATAACACCGTAATTATCGCATTATTTGTGGTAAATGAAGTGTGCATGATCTGCCTGAAATGATTTCTAACTTGCTTTTTATGCCTTAAGAATTTCATGATTGAGTACCATACGTCCACACGCTTTTCCACTACTTCGGTACCAAAAAGGACGTTCTGAGAAATTCTGCGCTCTACATACCTTGTTTTCAAAGCTTCAGGAAACTTTAACATAATTTTCTAAATTTTTACTTTTTTTTTTTTTTTATTAGTTCCTGTGAAACCTGAATCTGTGAAGACTTTTACAATGCATATATATATATAATATATATATATATATATATATATATATATATATTATATATATATATATATATATATATATTATATATGATCTCCAGAAAGCATGGCAGCCATGAAGTCCTTCATCAGGTTCCCGGCCGATGGACGTCAGAAAGAACATCTTCCCTCAAAGTCCAACCTCTTCAATGCTGCTGTTATGATCAACGGTTGCATTTAAGGGGTTAAACGGCTGCGGCTAGGGTCAATCAAAAGACTCTGTGCCGGCTATACATTTCGGCATGACATTTCAAACACACCGGTTTCTTGCAGATTTATCATGGCCGGGATTTTGCAGGGAACTTCACGCGTTTTGCAGCAGGATAACAAGCAGTGATGTATTTAGAACTTCCCAGGAGGGCACAGTCCAACCAATAAGTAAAAGTCATCTGGAGGTGGCACAAAATGTATCACTTTTATAGGGATTAGTATTAATTGTGGTGAAAATAAGATACCTGGTGATGCAGTGAGAGACATCACTCCGTAGTAAGAGAAGGCACCGGCTTCGAATTTCATCCCTTCCTTCCCGGCTTCCACTTCCACTTTCCCCTGCAGATAAACATTTGTTAGATTTCCTATGACACTCCATATTGTTTCGCACAACGGCACGGAGACACTTACACAGAGGGGTAATCCGGCCGACACCACCCACAGGACAGGCGGTGAATATATCATGGTTGCGGGGCCGTCAGCTGGGACCCCCCACTGATTTAAAGAACACAGGTCCAACGTCAATAGGCCCACTTGTGTACGAACCTTCCATTCACATGGGGGAGATCAGCGGGGCAGTCACAGCGGTTAGACCCCCGACTGTACATTTATAAAGGTGGAGGACGGAACAAACACTTTCATCTGTTCTGTTTTGCTTATTGTACTGTCTTGGTTACAATTAATAAAATATTGAATTTGAGATAAAAATAAAAAAAATAATTGCAGACTTATAAATTACAGTAATGGTCAAAGTGGTGGTCTAGGAATTTGATATGAATATGTTCAATGTGTAGCAGCCACAGCCAGGTCCTGCAGATCAGCTGCTAGGCAGGATGACACTGATGTACAGCACCCGCAGAAGACGCTACACAATGAATGGAGATGTGCAGCCCCGCTCCATCAGAGACTGGAGGAGGTAACAGCTGACACGTGGCGTCGGACCCCCACAATGGGATCTCCATAACCAATTCTAAGTGTTAATATCATAAGCCCATAGGTCGTGCCCCGCACCCCACTGCCGGACGCTACAAGACCGCTCCTAATAAAAGAACAGGAGCTGTTCCGTAGTACTCTGCAGCGGGGGGATTGTAAAAGGTACACCTTTAACCCGTTCACGACCTACGACGTATATAGTGAATATGATAAAAAAAGAGTTATGGCTCTGAGAAGAAAGGGAGCGAAAGACGAAAACGCAAAAATGGAGAATCCTAAGGTGGTGAAGGGGCTAAAGGAAATGCAATTTGCAACTCTGATCAAAGCGTTTACACCCGGCAGCCACTGGAGCACAATAAAATCTTTATACAGCCAGATCTAGCAGTCTTCCTCGGTGCGGAGATCTTTGCTACACAGGTGCTGCCAGGTGTCGGCCCCCATTAATCTGACGCTATGGATGTGTTATGGATAGGTGATCACCATGTCGTCCTCCCTGGACAGTTACACAGCCATCGCGGGGGAGCCTTCAGATACTTGACTGACCAATGGATTTTTAGGTTAATAAATCACAGAATGACTGGAAGGCGCGGAGTTTCTGCAACGCTTCACATAACGTGAGGATCGTAGCAACAAGTCTGACCTGTAAAACCAGCACAAAGTAATCCACCGGCTTATTCCGCTGGTAGAGGTAGTACTCCGGAGACCTCTTGTTCCTGTCATCGAACTTTAGCTCCTGGATGACATTGGGGTGTTTGAGCAGCCTTAGAAGAATCTTCTCTGACATCTGAGAGGGGCTAAAAGCGTCCACTTCTGCAGGGGAAACAATGCATGATTAATGACGGCACACCGGAGAGCAGAGGACGGACATTACAGTCACAGGGACTGCTTCATAAAGAACCATCAGCTTTCTTGATCTGTCTGTCTGAATAAGACCACAGAAAACAAGAATTCTGGAGCATCTAATTGCGATTTATTCTTTTAAACCGTTCTTCAGTTACTCCTCCCGGCAATTTATTAATAAGATGAAAGCTGGAGGTCAATGTCGCCCTCGCCAATAAAGTGCTGTCCCTATACAGTCCCACACTGTCAGCAGTGATTGCGTAGTGTCAGTGTGTCTGGATGCTTTCCAGGGAAATCGTAACACCCAATTGGCAATATCTTAATGCATTTCAAGGAGGAATAACAGGGGAAAAACAGCACAACATTCTAAAACTATAGACTTCAGAATTGCCAACAGGAAGACAAATGTACTAAAACAGGTAGATCATACACAGGCTTGTGATGGATGCCATAAAGGGGCACCTGCTGCTCATTAGGGGTCCCAATGTGTCACGTGCCGCTCATCAATATTGTCAGCGTGGGTGTCAGATCTGACACAATGGTAAAGGCTGCAGCCAAACAACGGCCGCCCATCGGCTGTAACCTGCACATGACACAATAGTAAAGGCTCTAGTAACGGCCACCCATCAGCTGCATCCAGCACATGACACAATTGTAAAGGCTGCAGGACAATGGCCGCCCATCGGCTGCATCCAGCACATGACACAATGGTAAAGGCTGCAGGACAATGGCCGCCCATCGGCTGCATCCTGCACATGACACAATGGTAAAGGCTGCAGGACAATGGCCGCCCATCGGCTGCATCCTGCACATGACACAATGGTAAAGGCTGCAGGACAATGGCCGCCCATCAGCTGCATTCTGCACATGACACAATGGTAAAGGCTGCAGGACAATGGCCGCCCATCAGCTGCATTCTGCACATGACACAATGGTAAAGGCTGCAGGACAACGGCCGCCCATCGGCTGCATCCAGCACATGACACAATGGTAAAGGCTGCAGGACAATGGCCGCCCATCAGCTGCATCCAGCACATGACACAATGGTAAAGGCTGCAGGACAACGGCCGCCCATCGGCTGCATCCAGCACATGACACAATGGTAAAGGCTGCAGGACAATGGCCGCCCATCGGCTGCATCCTGCACATGACACAATGGTAAAGGCTGCAGGACAATGGCCGCCCATCAGCTGCATCCTGCACATGACACAATGGTAAAGGCTGCAGGACAATGGCCGCCATCAGCTGCATCCAGCACATGACACAATGGTAAAGGCTGCAGGACAACGGCCGCCCATCGGCTGCATCCTGCACATGACACAATGGTAAAGGCTGCAGGACAATGGCCGCCCATCAGCTGCATTCTGCACATGACACAATGGTAAAGGCTGCAGGACAACGGCCGCCCATCGGCTGCATCCTGCACATGACACAATGGTAAAGGCTGCAGGACAATGGCCGCCCATCAGCTGCATCCTGCACATGACACAATGGTAAAGGCTGCAGGACAACGGCCGCCCATCGGCTGCATCCAGCACATGACACAATGGTAAAGGCTGCAGGACAATGGCCGCCCATCAGCTGCATCCAGCACATGACACAATGGTAAAGGCTGCAGGACAACGGCCGCCCATCGGCTGCATCCAGCACATGACACAATGGTAAAGGCTGCAGGACAATGGCCGCCCATCGGCTGCATCCTGCACATGACACAATGGTAAAGGCTGCAGGACAATGGCCGCCCATCGGCTGCATCCTGCACATGACACAATGGTAAAGGCTGCAGGACAATGGCTGCCCATCAGCTGCATCCTGCACATGACACAATGGTAAAGGCTGCAGGACAATGGCCGCCCATCAGCTGCATTCAGCACATGACACAATGGTAAAGGCTGCAGGACAATGGCCGCCCATCAGCTGCATTCTGCACATGACACAATGGTAAAGGCTGCAGGACAACGGCCGCCCATCGGCTGCATCCAGCACATGACACAATGGTAAAGGCTGCAGGACAATGGCTGCCCATCAGCTGCATCCTGCACATGACACAATGGTAAAGGCTGCAGGACAATGGCCGCCCATCCGCTGTAACCTGCACATGACACAATGGTAAAGGCTGCAGGACAATGGCCGCCCATCGGCTGCATCCAGCACATGACACAATGGTAAAGGCTGCAGGACAATGGCCGCCCATCGGCTGCATCCTGCACATGACACAATGGTAAAGGCTGCAGGACAATGGCCGCCCATCCGCTGTAACCTGCACATGACACAATGGTAAAGGCTGCAGGACAATGGCCGCCCATCGGCTGCATCCAGCACATGACACAATGGTAAAGGCTGCAGGACAATGGCCGCCCATCGGCTGCATCCTGCACATGACACAATGGTAAAGGCTGCAGGACAATGGCCGCCCATCGGCTGCATCCAGCACATGACACAATGGTAAAGGCTGCAGGACAATGGCCGCCCATCAGCTGCATCCTGCACATGACACAATGGTAAAGGCTGCAGGACAATGGCTGCCCATCGGCTGCATCCTGCACATGACACAATGGTAAAGGCTGCAGGACAATGGCCGCCCATCAGCTGCATCCTGCACATGACACAATGGTAAAGGCTGCAGGACAATGGCCGCCCATCAGCTGCATTCAGCACATGACACAATGGTAAAGGCTGCAGGACAATGGCCGCCCATCAGCTGCATCCTGCACATGACACAATGGTAAAGGCTGCAGGACAATGGCCGCCCATCCGCTGTAACCTGCACATGACACAATGGTAAAGGCTGCAGGACAATGGTCGCCCATCAGCTGCATCCTTCACATGACACAATGGTAACAACAACGTGTTACTGACACTTTTCCCATAAAAATGTCGATCAGTCGGACCAGCTTTAACGTCCTGCCCGCAGATCGGAGGCCGGTTTTAACAGGACAGGTTACTTTTAAAGGTATATGATGCAAACTTCCCAGTCACCAACGGTCCCCGCATTCTAAAACAATGTGAACGATGCCAAAAATGTCCTAGACACTAATTCCATACATTGTTCTCATCACCCTCTGCTCTTTTTTTGCACTTTTGTTTTTTTCTTCCTCCCCATTATGGAAAAGTGTGACCCCGGTGCCGGCCCTGCCTCGGGCAGAGGAGCTCGCCACCACTGCACAGAGGAAGTGAGAGCAGAGCACGTGTGCGCAGCACAGAGGTGAGGTTGGGCACGGCTCCAGCCTCGCTCCCCTCGCTGGAGTCGGGGGGCCGGTGTGGAGCTTGTTCGTGGTCTCACGCTGCGATAAGCCCACTCGCCTGTTGCTAGGAAACGGTGCATAGCCAGGAGAAGCTGAGGGGAGATTTTAACCTTCATCTCGTTGTCCGTTTGCTTAAAAGCCGAGAAATCTTGTTTTCTCTCTCGATGTGTGATTTTCTTTTTTGTTCTGTTATCGGCTAAAACAATGAAAAAACAAAACAAACAAAAACCACAGATGTGTTATCCAGGAGACACAGCGACACATTATACATGATCATAAACGGACAGCAGAGACAAAAACAACATCAGGCACAGATCTACGGAAATAAGAAGTGCACCTTTATGGCCGTGTTGACATTATGTCATCCATCATACATTACAAGGGGCAGAGCTCTCAGGACATGAGCAGAACACACGGTGAAATCAAAGAAAAAAAGAAAAAAGAAAAAGATAAACCAGATGTTAAAGGATCCTGTAAGCACAATATGACTGTTCAAACTAAGCCCAGGCGCTTTGTGCACCTTTGGCTTGGCTGAGCCATTCAGCGCTACCACCGTGCTACTTGGTTTCTTACATAGACCGTTTTTTGGTTTACAGGATCCAAAGGAGGTCGAAGACGGTGGAAAAATAAGTAGGGGAAAAGGTGCACTGCGCTGCTCGCCACTCCAAGGGTGCGCAAGGCGCCTGTGTTTGGTTTGAACAGTCATTTTGGGCTGACAGATTCCCTCTGACCCATCTATACCCTTAAAAAACCACCAGTCCAGCAAGCAAACTCCTCCACTAAGCCCAAGACCCTCAGAGAAGCATACCCTAACCCCTCCAAATTACTGACCACCAAGAAAGAAAACAAACCTTTCCACTACTCTAGACCGCTAGGGACGCAAACATTGACTTCTTTATTTCCTTGAGCCATGTTGAAAGCAGACGCTTAACCCCTCCATAATCGTAAATGGCTCCATTATCCTTATACTACAAGTAAAGCAAGAATTAAACCGATAATTTCCCTAAAGTGTAGAAAGGCCATCAACTACACTAGACCACCAGGGATGTCCGAGATTAATCTAAAGCCATGGTTTCCTTTATTACTGCCATGGCCCAGATAAAATAAGAAAGCTTATACTCCCCTCCCGTGCCGGCGCTGGTCCCGCAGTGCCGGCACTCGCTCTTCCTGGTGCTCTCTTGCGGTGTTGTGACATGTGACCACCGGCGCCCAATCAGCGAATCCGCCTTCGGACAAATCCAACATGAACAGGAAGTCCGGCCTACAGCTGCTCTCACTTCCTCATGTTCAGTTCAACAGGAGGTGGAGACAGTGACACCAGCGCTGATTGGACGCCGGGGGTCACGTGTCACAACAGCAGCACAGGAGCCCCAGGGAAAGAGTGCCAACATCGCAAGCATGGTGCCGGCATGGGAGGGGAGAATGACAAGGAGGCCAAGCATGGGGAATGATAAGGAGTTGTCCTAGAAGGGGTCATCTTTAACGACGCACTCCCCTTTAAGCTTTTATTAATTAGTGCGGTTTTGCTTCATTTCTCAGTGAGGTCATCACAACTGCAAACAGCCGGCTAGGGCTATGCTGGATCTCTGACCCGGATGTCTCTTTTACAATGTAACTGAGAAAAGGAGAAGAAAAGCGCTGGACACCGGAGAGGGCAGCGGAAGGGGAGTATATTAATACACTCGCACTACATTACATGCACAAAACTTAATGGGAATGCTTCTTTATTCACCTCCCATGCAGTCTGACTGACAGCTGCAGCTTGTACAGAGTAGTGTGAGATCTCCGTAGCAGCAGGGAGGAGGGACACTGAGGAGCTGTCAATCAGGCTCGGTAGGAAGACATTAAATATAAAATTAAAAAAAAAAAGCATTATGCATTCATTCTAATGTGGATAGTTAAAGTAAGTACACCAGCTCTAAAGTTTAGTGTGCAGGCTTTATTATGATATCTGGTGACAGATCAGCTTCATAAAAAAAAATAACATAGCCAATGTGCTGAACACATTAAACTCACTGTATAAATCCGTTTCATCTAGAATTTCAGATTTGATAATTTCTTCTATAACATCTTCCAAGGTAACAATTCCAAGGACTTCATAAAATGGGTCCCCTTCTCCTTCATTGTTCACCCGCTGTACTATTGCCAGGTGGGATTTGCCTAGAAAAATACGAACACTGATAAGGATCGCTCCGATTTTGAAGTAAGGAATAAAAAAAAGCCACAATACAAGAACAGAAGACAGCATTGCTTACAAGAGCTTACGATCTAAAGTGACAACATATTGCATTAAGGGTATGCCACACTGAACAATATCGCTAACGGGATCGCTAAAAAACGTCACTATTTAGCGATCCCGTTAGCGATGTTGTTCAGTGCGGCAGCTGCCAGCGACGAGCTTCCTGCTGTGATCTCGCTCGTCGCTGGAATCGTTCCGGACCCTATTTTCTCGTCGGCGCTCCCGCTGGGTAAGTATATATCGCTAGTGTGGCACCTTTTCTTAGCGATTTAGCGGTACTTTTGTACCGCTAAAGTCGTTAAGAAGATCGCTAACGGCGATAGCGTCGTTAACTATATCGCTAAATGTGGCTGCATTTAGCGATATAGAAACAATCCCGCTAGCGATCGCATTAGTATGGAAAGGAGAAAAGTAATAAGTAATACAAAGGAAGGCTTATAAAAATAAGTCCAAAAAATCCAATTTGAGAGGCCGGAGGTTACTGGAGAAGTCAGTGGATGGTTATGGATCAGCGATGTTCAGAGACTCTCCCACTAACAGTAGTATTATTACGGTAGTATTGCAGCTAGGTATCCAGCACATAAAAATATCCGATACACGCAGGTCTCACATCTAGGACCCCTTTAAAGGGTGATTTGTATTTTATGGCAGATTTGCCATGAATTCGACCTTTTGCATTGTAAATATTTAGGGCCCTGAATCAAAGCAATCATGCTAAAATTGTGGCATTAAATGGTTTTAAAAAGTCTCAAAATTTTTCGTGCAACATGGGAGTTGTGCAAAAATGTTGTGACTTTTGGCTGTTTCACGTCAGTTTTGCCCTATGTCAAAATGGGCTGAGCTGTGGTGGGACGAGGGTGTGATGCACAACTGGACTAATTCATGATAAGCTGTGGCATTCCTTACATCAGAAATCTTACTCTAGTCCCATGACTGGAGTACTTGACAGACAGTAATGAATCAGGGCACCAACATGCCTCCTCAACAATGCTAGTATTCATGAACCGGAGGTCTCAGTTCCCAGAACGAGTTCTTGGTGAGTTTTTGACAGTGTATTTTTATTGCACAAAAAACACAGTGCCGTACAGTTTTAGTGCAGTGGATGGGATTTCTAGAAAGCTCATGTGCACTGTTTTTTTTTTTTTTTTACAATGCATTAACTGACCTGCAGTTCATTTTTGAAAATCCAAAACATATCAATTTCTCTTGCAAATACACTGAATTTTAGTTATGGATTTTCCCCATAGAATTGCAGTAGATGCAAAAAAATAAAATAAAAGATCCCCGGGTAAAAATAAACCATCATAATCCGCATTTGACCATATCAAAGTTACGTCAAAGCAAAATACCAAGAAGTATCAAGAACAGCTTCATTTCACACATGACATGCCAAAAAGAGAAAAAAAAATGCAGCATTAAAAAATATAATAAAAACGTAAGAAACTCTCAAAAGGGTAAAGGGGAAAAAAACCTCCAGTAAACAAATGTACCTAATAGTTACATAAAAATCTGCCTTATAAAAACCTCACTAAAAAGTAAAAGGTTGAAATCTGCAGTGAGAATCTGTAACCACAAGGGGAAAAAATGGATTGCAATTCTGGAGAATTTAACGTTTATGCTCATTTTTTCCTACCAAGTGTAAATGGGTTTTTAAAGGTCCGGTAACAAGGATTTCACATTAATAACATGCACCAACAATTTTATTTTATTGTTTTACATAGGATGTTAGAGAATTTGGAGTATATACAGCAGATCAGGAATTCAGGCACCTTCTCTTCTCATATCAAGATTATCCAAAGTACAGAAGACAACTTTTGAACTGGAGGACCCAATATGTCAATGCCTCATTTCTACTCTGGAGGTGCTGCAGGAGAACGTAAACACTTGCTTTAAGCTTCCCTCACTGTTTACAGCTGATTATTGGCTTTGGACAATCTGTGGTCAGGTTCTGGTTAGGAAGTTAATCTGAAAATAGGAGACTGATGTTAAATTAAAGGGGTTTTCTACTTTGGGCAAAATGTCAAGTCAACTGAAAAAGCCTCATAATTCAGCGATAGGAAGCTTAAAGCGGCACAAATGATAACGCTCTTACTGTTGTCAGATATTTCCTTTCCTGTCTACGCAAGATGGATATCAGGGCTACTACTCCTCTCCATGAAACTCACTTATCTGGTCAAGAAGAACATGGTTACCAAGTGGAAAAAAAAAAAAAAGTTGACGAAAAAACCTTCGCCAACCATTCTATTACTCCTACGAAAAGTTATCACAGCCTCATAAATACTGTACATGAAAGCTAAAGACTGTCCCGCACCATGCCAAGAAAGTAAAGCCTTGCATCCCGTCCGTGAAGGCCTGCCATGTATGGCATCCAACCAAAATAGCAGGAAATTTTCCAACATGGAAGGAAAACTGAAATAAATTTGTGCGCCCTGCGACAAAAATATACAGTGCAAGGCTAAAATAGCCCAAATGTAAAACCATCCCGGGACCGAAGATCTCTCTGTGCAGCCGATATAAACAATGAGGGTAACGCAATAAATACCATTTTCCCATGGTCTGTCGTAAGTGGTTAAAAATTCTTGGTGAACGCTGTTTGCTGAAAGTTGAAATTCTTTCGCTATTCTCAGCTTGTGATCATTTAGAAGGAATTTTCCAAAGCAGGGTCTAATATTAGACTTAAAATGAAGTTTCCATTTCGCTCCAGTTATATTCTCACCAAAGTAACTGCGATATAATCAGATTGTCTTGGAGCCACTCATTTATATGCAGATAGACATACTTTACATACCAGCCGAACACCAAAACACCAGAAATTAGAGGGGCCACTGTTTAATCATCGAGGAAATAAATACGACAGCAGCACAAAGATATTGAAGAAAGTGTCAAATTTTTTAATATTGAGCTTAAAAAAAACCCCAAACTTAAAAATAAAATAAAAATGTAAAAAACTTATTGTGGAAATTGCAGAGCCCCAACTATTCCTAAACTCTGTTATTTAGTTTCTAAAGCAATTAGAAGAGTAACGATATCCTGCGCCTGTGGCGGACACTCGCTACCGCAATCCTTAGTCCGTCATGCTAGAACCAGGGCTGTGGAGTCAGTAAGCCAAACCTCCAACTCCAACTCCACGACTCAGACTCCCTCATACCAGGGCTGTGGAGTCGGTAAGCCAAACCTCCGACTCCAACTCCACGACTCAAGACTCCCTCATACCAGGGCTGTGGAGTCGGTAAGCCAAACCTCTGACTCCAATCACGACTCAAGACTCCTCATACCAGTGTGGAGTCGTAAGCCAAACCTCCGACTCCAACTCCACGATCAAGACTCCCTCATACCAGGGCTGTGGAGTCGGTAAGCCAAAACCTCTGACTCCTCAATTTACATGACGACTCCGACTCAAGACTCCCTCATACCAGGGCTGTGGAGTCGGTAAGCCAAAACCTCTGACTCCTCAATTTACATGACTCTGACTCCACAACTCAAGACTCCCTCATACCAGGGCTGTGGAGTCGGTAAGCCAAACCTCCGACTCCAACTCCACGACTCAGACTCCCTCATACCAGGGCTGTGGAGTCGGTAAGCCAAACCTCCGACTCCAACTCCACGACTCAGACTCCCTCATACCAGGGCTGTGGAAAAGGTAAGCCAAACCTCCGATTCCAACTCCGACTCCTCAATTTCCATGACTCAGACTCCCTCATACCAGGGCTGTGGAGTCGGTAAGCCAAAACCTCAGGACTCCAACTCCTCAATTTCCATGACACCGACTCCAACTCCACGACTCAGACTCCACCAAAATGGGCTCTGACTCCACGACTCCAACTCCACAGCCCTGGCTAGAACATCCCAAAATATTGGCTTACCTAATCGGGCACAAGACATCATTACAAAGGACATGCCATTACAGGTTGTAACACAACAGGGCGTCAGGGACATTAAAGGCCAGTGACGGAAGAAACAATTAATGTTCTTTAATTAAAGGTCTTCTCTGGGAGAGGGGTTACTATGTTTGAAAGACCACCTTAAAGAAAAACGTGTTTAATAATCCTCAAAATACCTTTGTGGTACAACAGTAGTCCGGTGGTAAAAGCTGCTGCCTTTTGGTAAAGGGGTCGGGGGTTTGCCCTTCACAACACTACATACTAAAATTTCCACCTATACACAAAGAAGAGATACACAGAAAGAGCTGATTTATTGAGAGGAAACTATATTATGAGACGGCCTCCATCAAACCAATATACAGTCAGGATCAGTGATCCCACATGCACATTACCGCTTCATTCCCAGCCTGAGTCTTGTGATCGGTGGAGGTCCTAGCCGTCAGATTTCCCGTGATCAGGTACTTACTGATACTCTCGATAGATAAAATCAATTCTGATTATGCAAAAGCCCCTTTAAGGCTTAAGGCCGTAGTAACGCTTTTTCTCGATTAAAGGTAATTCTAAGCAGGCCGGCGAAATGCTTTTTCTTGGTGTAATAATTTTTATCTGCTTCTGGACCTCCCAAAAAACTTTTAAACATCTGTGTGGTCCGCATATAAACTCTACAATGATATTTTAGAACATTATAGGAGAGTTAGCTGCATGGAGTTTGTGCAGCTGTAGGGAACCTGTTGTCAGACGGCCAGCCTTCCCATAAAAAAGGCAGAGATGGTTTACTACCACCTCTGCCTTCCTGGTCCTGAAAATGTGCCTGGCCATAAACAGACAGAAATGACTCAGGCTTAAACTGGTTAAGGAAGCTTAATTCATTGTTTGCACAGGGCTATGTGCTGCCGATAACATGACGTTTGAGACTACCGCTACACTTTGACTTCGCAGCCAAGGTCGCTGTGTAGCCCTGGCCTAAAGTGCACATAAGGATCATATAACTATCACTGTGTGTGTACAGAACGTTCATCATCCCGTCTAAATGGCCTGTAGCAGATCAGTGGTCATTTGAAGGGATTCTGTCAGCAGATTTTTGCAAACAGATAACAGCATAATATAGGGGCAGATAGCTTGCATCAAGAGATGTGTCACTTATTAGGCTGCTTGCTGCAGTTTCAATACAACAAGTATTTTAACAGGAGGAGATTATCACTGCCTGACTAGGTATCACGTGCAGACCAGTCAGGCTAATCTGTGTAACCCCGCCCCCACCACTGATTGGCAGCTTCCTGATTACACTGTACATTGTCAGCAAGCTACCAATCAGTGGTGTGGGTAGGGTTATACAGAGCTCAGTATTCATAGAACTACTATAGCAGAGAAAACAGGGATTATATAAAGACTGCACCAAGAAGCCCAGTAAATTATACATCACTGGAATCATGCTGCTCTCAGATTATATAGCAAAAAACACGCAGACTTATTCCCTTTAACAGCAGCAGTCACCATGTCTCAATGTGCTCCTTGCAGCTATACAGTCAATCACCTTTCACTGGTCTATACGTGCTGAATAATGAACATTTGGTGGTCATAGTGTACAGTCATGGCCAAAAGTTTTGAGAATGAACTACAAAGTCTACTGCTTCACTTTTTCTAATGGCAATTTGCATATACTCCAGAATGTTATAAAGAGTGATCAGCTTAACAGCAATTACTTGCAAAGTCAATATTTGGCTAGAAAATGAACTTTATCCCCCAAAACACATTTCAACATCATTGCAGCCCTGCCTTAAAAGGACCAGCTAACCTCTTTCAGTGATTGCTCCATTAACACAGGTGTGGTGTTAATGAGGACATGGCTGGAGATCAGTCTGTCATGATTAAGTAAGAATGACACCACTGGACACTTTAAAAGGAGGCTGGTGCTTGGCATCATTGTCTCTCTTCTGTTAACCATGGTTATCTCTAAAGAAACACGTGCAGTCATCATTGCAATGCACAAAAATGGCCTAACAGGGAAGAGTATCGCAGCTAGAAAGATTGCACCTCAATCAACAATCTATCGCATCATCAAGAACTTCAAGGAGAGAGGTTCCATTGTTGCCAAAAAGGTTCCAGGGTGCCCAAGAAAGACCAGCAAGCGCCAGGACCGTCTCTTAAAAGTGTTTCAGCTGCGGGATCGGGCTACCAGCAGTGCAGAGCTTGCTCAGGAATGGCAGCAGGCAGGTGTGAGTGCATCTGCACGCACTGTGAGGCGGGGACTCTTGGAGCAAGGCCTGGTCTCAAGGAGGGCAGCAAAGAAGCCACTTCTCTCCAGAAAAAACATCATGGACAGACTGATATTCTGCAAAGGTACAGGCAGTGGACTGCTGAGGACTGGGGTAAAGTTATTTTCTCTGATGAATCCCCTTTTCGATTGTTTGGGACATCAGGAAAACGCCTCATTCGGAGAAGACAAGGTGAGCGCTACCACCAGTCTTGTCTCATGCCAACTGTTAAGCATCCTGAAACCATTCATGTGTGGGGTTGCTTCTCAGCCAAGGGAATCGGCTCTCTCACAGTCTTGCCTAAAAACACAGCCATGAATAAAGAATGGTACCAGAATGTCCTCCAAGAGCAACTTCTCCCAACCCTCCAAGAGCAGTTTGGCGATCAACAATGCCTTTTCCAGCATGATCGAGCACCTTGCCATAAAGCAAAGGTGATAACTAAATGGCTCAGGGAACAAAACATAGAGATTTTGGGTCCATGGCCTCGAAACTCCCCAGATCTTAATTCCATTGAGAACTTGTGGTCAATCATCAAGAGACGGGTGGACAAACAAAAACCTAAAAATTCTACAAAATTAAAGCATTGATTGTGCAAGAATGGACTGCTATCAGTCAGGATTTGGTCCAGAAGTTGATTGAGAGCATGCCAGGGAGAATTGCAGAGGTCCTGAAGAAGAAGGGTCAACACTGCAAATATTGACTTGCTGCATTAACTCATTCTAACTGTCAATATAAGCTTTTGTTACTCATATGTTTGCAATTATATTTCTGTCTGTGATAAAAACATCTGTCAAACACACAATAAAAACCAGAGGGCAGCAGATCATGTGAAAATATAATATTTGTGTCATTCTCAAAACTTTTGGCCATGACTGTACGGTGCTGCAGTCGACTACACACGTGTCATGAAATATTACAATTTAAGCCCTAGATAAGCAATTTTAGCAGCACAATTGCTTAACTCCTGTGGATTTTTAAGAAAATATAGAGAAATCAAAAGTTCCAACAGAGGAATAAGAATATATTAGTGCGTATTTCTTCCCACCCAACAACATCCCATGTAAAATAATGCTACAATGCAAATTGTGAGAGAATTGAAAAATCAACCTTCCCAAGGCAAGTATAACAAGCTGTGGAATTTCAGGGTGTGAATCACTGTATCATTTTATAGTATTACAAGTTATCTCCATACACACAAGCCATAATAAAATTCTTACAAGGCATGAAAATTGAAAATCTGCCATGTTACAAAATCAAATTAGGTCTCAAAGTATTAGGTTACGAAAAAGCCCTGAACAAAAGGAAACCGCAGATGACATTTCTGAGCTATTAGCAATGAACCAAGCGTCAGATATCTGTAGAACATCTTCCATTGCTAAACAGCAATAAATGACTACATACAGTAGTATGTACAGTATAATATATATATATATAAAATATATATATATATATATATATATACACACACACATACATACATATACACAGTACAGACCAAAAGTTTGGACACACCTCATTCAACGATTTTTCTGTATTTTCATGACTATGAAAATTGTAGAATCACACTGAAGGCATCAAAACTATGAATTAACACATGTGGAATTATACATTACACTTTACAAAAAAGTGTGAAACAACTGAAATATGTCTTATATTCTAGGTTCTTCAAAGTAGCCACCTTTTGCTTTGATTACTGCTTTGCACGCAGAAAAGGTGAACGGATGGATCTACATGCCTGGTTCCCACCGTGAAGCATGGAGGAGGTGGTGTGATGGTGTGGGGGTGCTTTGCTGGTGACACTGTTGGGGATTATTCAAAATTGAAGCGGTGAGCGGTCCAGCTCACCCCAAACCATCTCGATTGGGTTCAGGTCTGGTGACTGTGGAGGTCAGGTCATCTGGCGTAGCACCCCAACACTCTCCTTCTTGGTCAAATAGCCCTTACACAGTCTGGAGGTGTGTTTGGGGTCATTGTCCTGTTGAAAAGTAAATGATGGTCCAACTAACGCAAACCGGATGGAATAGCATGCTGCTGCAAGATGTGTGGTAGCCATGCTGGTTCACTATGCCTTCAATTTTGAATAAATCCCCAACAGTGTCACAAGCAAAGCACCCCCACATCATCACACCTCCTCCTCCATGTTTCACGGTGGGAACCAGGCATGTAGAGTCCATCCGTTCACCTTTTCTGCGTGCAAAGCAAAAGGTGGCTACTGTGAAGAACCTAGAATATAAGACATATTTTCAGTTGTTTCACACTTTTTTGTAAAGTGTAATGTATAATTCTACATGTGTTAATTCATAGTTTTGATGCCTTCAGTGTGATTCTACAATTTTCATAGTCATGAAAATACAGAAAAATCGTTGAATGAGAAGGTGTGTCCAAACTTTTGGTCTGTACTGTATATACACACATTTTCATTTTTTTTCCATTTAGCACTATTTTATATACAAATTACTTTATGCAAATATCTAACAATTATTACTTAAAAAGTATCCATTTTAACTTTATAAATCAATAGCGCTTATGAAATAAAAAAAAAAACGACAACTTTGTAATAAATCTTAATAAAGAAATGCTATTCTTTCTCCTCCTGGATTGATCTTTCACTCCCAAAAAAAATCAATCATTGGCTGAAATCTGTCTTCAGTGAAAACAGATTTTCCCACTTCTGAGAAAGGAGATGACAGTTGGTGCTCATAAAGTTCTATGGAGAACTTGCAGCTGAACGTTTGTCTCCAGCGCCTCCCTTCGCCAATGAATTTTATTTAATCTCCTATCTCAGTAACAGGAAAATCTGTCTTCACTGAATACAGATTTTACTCATGGAAAGAGAGCAAAATATCAGTCTACAAGGAGAAATATCTCATCAGAGAAATCTGCTTCTATTACATAGTTGCTTATTTTCTTGTACTATGGATATATGAAATAAAAATAAATAAATAAAATCACGCTTACTCTTAAGATTTATACTTCTTGATGGGAGCCATTTTTTGGGTGAACTGTACTGATTACTCCATGTCCATTTACAGCTATTTCCACCCTCCTATCAAGATCACACTTCAGCATTTGCATGCTTGACCGCTGCCATCCCACCTCATCCCTAGCCTCGCCACCGTCTTCACCCCTACTCTAACACACCTCTTCAACCTCTCACTTACAAATGGTGTCTTCCCCTCATCCTTCAAACATGCCTCGATCACACCCATTCTCAAAAAGACCTCCCTTGACCCATCCTCTGTGTCTAGCTATTGCCCGATATCTCTTCTCCCTTATGTCTCAAAACTACTGGAACAGCATGTCCATCTTGAACTGTCCTCCTACCTCCCTCCTGCTCCCTCTTTGACCGCTTACAATCAGGCTTCCGACTGCATCACTTAACTGAAACTGCCCTAACTAAAGTCACCAACGACCTACTAACCGCCAAGAGCAAGCGTCACTACTCTGTCCTCCTTCTCCTGGACCTGTCTTCTGCCTTCGACACTGTGGACCATTCCCTCCTGTTACAGATTCTCTCATCTCTTGGCATCACAGGCTTGGCCCTATCCTGGATCTCATCATATCTAACAAACCGAACTTTCAGTGTCTCCCTCTCCCACACCACCTCCTCACCTCGCCCCCTGTCTGTCGGTGTTCCCCAAGGCTCAGTTCTTGAACCCCTACTCTTCTCCATCTACACCCTCGGCCTGGGACAGCTCATAGAATCCCATGGTCTTCAGTATCATCTCAACGCCGACGACACGCAGATCTACCTATCTGGACCTGACCTCACCTCCTTACTGACCAAAATCCCACAATGTCTGTCTGCTATTTCTGCTTTCTTCTCTGCTCGCTTTCTAAAACTGAACATGGACAAAACAGAATTTATCATCTTTCCCCCATCTCACTCTACCCCCCCACCAGACCTGTCCATTAACATCAATGGCTGCTCACTTTCCCCAGTCCCGCACGCTCGGTGCCTCGGAGTGATCCTCGACTCTGCCCTCTCTTTCAAGCCACATGTCCAAACCCTAGCCTCCTCCTGCCGTCTCAAACTCAAAAACATTTCCCGGATCCGTGCATTCCTCGACCATGAAAGTACAAAAACACTAGTGCATGCCCTCATCATCTCCCGCCTCGACTACTGCAACCTCCTACCCTCTGGCCTTCCCTCTAGCACTCTGGCACCACTCCAATCCATCCTGCACTCTGCTGCACGACTAATACACCTGTTTCCCCACTATTCCCCAGCCTCTCCTCTCTGCCAAGCCCTTCATTGGCTTCCTATCGTTCAGAGGCTCCAGTTCAAAACCCTAACCATGACCTACAAAGCCATCCACAATCTGTCTCCTCCATACATCTGTGACATGGTCTCCCGTACATACCCACACGCAACCTTCGATCCTCTCAAGATCTCCTCCTCTACTCCCCTCTTATCTCTTCTTCCCACAACCGCATACAAAGCTTCTCCCGTGCCTCTCCCATACTCTGGAACTCTCTACCCCAACACATCAGACTCGCGCCTACCATGGAAACCTTCAAAAAGAACCTGAAGACCCACCTCTTCCGACAAGCACAACCTGCAGTGATCATCAGTCTACTGAACCACCGCACGATCAGCTCTTCCCTCTCCTAGTGTATCCTCACCCATCTCTGTAGACTGTGAGGTCCTCTCTCCTTCTGTACTTGTGTGTGCCTTGTATTGCTCATGTTTACTGTACTTGTCTATACTTGCCCCTCTTCACATGTAAAGCGCCATGGAATAAATGGCGCTATAAAAATCTATAATAATAATAATAATGTGTGTATTGAACGAGACTAAGACCACTTGTTAATTCTGAGGGACAGGCGCTAAAGTGAGTAATTACAATCTGTACATGACGCTGTGGAAAGCTTCACCGCCATGAAAGCAACAATAAATAACATTCTGTCCACAGAACTTTTCACAATTAACATTCCAATAGTTTTTCATTAGGCCAAATTCACACATCCATCGACTGACCCAAACTCGACAGCCTTATATATGCAGCCGATGAGTTCAGGTCAGGAGACCGATGACCGGCCTGGATATTGCAGACGTACTTTCTAGAAACGTAGATGTGTGAATTCGGCTTTACAAAGCGTTGTCTCCCCATGAGATTATTTTTTTAATGACATGCTAGCTGATTGACACGTGCCCGGCTTCTCTCATCCCCTGGTGATCATCTGGCATCAGCCTCATCAAGGCATTTACAGAAACTACTGCATTACATGGCAGCTATGAGTGACCGTCCATGCAACGCGCATACACCCTGGGTCTGAAAGAGCCGAAGCGACTCCGAACAAGCGGCGCACCAGTCAACGTCATTGCAGGGGGTCCTGAGTGGGGGGCCCCATCTCTATTAAAGTCCATATGTACCAAGAGGGCATGTGATCAGTGGTGGTCTTCGTAAAGGGATGCACAACCTTTTCTGGTCCTGGGCCACGATGAGACAAAAGCATCAATAAAAGATAAAGGTGGTGTTACCAACCAAACCTTTATGGCATCAGTGGATGTTTGCCATAAATGAATAACAGGTGCCACTACAACTTCAAGAACACCCAACAATTGAGAAATCAATGATCCCCTTCTTCTCTATTCAACTGCACTATCATGTCCACAACACATTCCTTTAGATGATAACGTGGCCAATCCCTTTTCGTTTTGCTAACACTTGATCCCAGCTTAGATTGACTGCATTACTGAAAGTATCACTTACTTGCTCCACTGAATGTCCCAAGCAAACTATGGTACCAACATCACGTCATATGGAAGAGAAGAAAATGACGTGGTCCTGGCCTGGACAAATTCTAGGAGCCGGAATGGCCAATTTTCTTAGCATGCTGGTTTCCTTGGCTTTTGGGAACTTTTTTTGTTATCTATTGGGATCTCAATACTTCCATGGTCACTTCTTGGGGTCAAACACCCTCCCCAAGTTTACAGTAATTAAAGGTCAGATACCCAATAGATAGATGTCAGACCAACAATGGTTCAGCTGATTGTTCGGCCAAAAGCTTTTCCCCCCCTGACTTTCCTATACATAGGACACTCGCTCTGCCGAGAGCCTGTGCTCTCCATGACACAGCCACTGCTAGACTTCTGGGGTGTTAGCTTACCTCACCAGAAACCAAAAGATTGTCAGTCAGAAATTGGAAATGCTGAATCCTTTTCTCCCCCAATATCATCTGTTCACGGAGAGTTGGAAAGCCCCCATAGATGTTAGACTTTCGACCAAAAACATTGATATCAGTGGGTTCGGCCAACATGGGGGCCTTTCAGTCTACCTCTGCAGGGGCATTTAAGTAAAAGACCATCTAATGAGTAATTCACTAAAAGATTATGTCAAGGCAGAAAAGGATCCGACCTATTTAACTTCAATGGCCAATCCTTTTATCATAAACAGAGATAATCTGTTACCGGAGAAGTCCGATAGACGTTCTCTCGTAGACAACCCTCTCCAACGTCCTTTCTATTAGGGAGACACAAGAGCGGTCAGAAGAACAGATTATTGATACCAAGGTCATATAGATTGTTAATCAGTCCAAGGTCATGTTTGCCATGATTTTTTTTTTCTTAAAACCAAGGTAAAGCCACATCATTTTTGAGGCAATTTTCCAAAATTGCGTGAACATTGTTGCGATTTCTGGAAAACGACCACACAAAAAATTAAAGATGTACTGCATCTGGACTGAAACTACAAAATGTGGATGTAAATTTAAGGTTTGATTATAGTCCTTTGGATTCAGCTGATGGCAGACCCTTTAGTTTGAAACAACCAGTATGAATTTTGGTTCATCGTAGACATTGAGGTGCTACACACTCTGGGCTTCTAGAAGTAGGACTTACAATTCTGGGCATTTAGTAAATAACATCGTAAAATCATTATGCACTAAGTACAAAGCTTTCCAAGAGAGACTCAGGTAAATTAATATACACAGCTTACGAGATGAAAGGGGGATGGTGATGGAAACATTTAAGTACATAAAGAGTTTCAAGAGTCCTGAGGAAGCATTGTTCTAAATGAAGGACATTAAAGCGTCACATGTTTGGTTTTCTCATTATCAGATTGCCCATTTTATGTCTTTGATGCACGAAAAGAGCAAAACAAGAAAATGGAAGTTCACTTTCGAAACATCATTGGGAACTACATTAGTTAAACCTTCAGAAAAATATCTGAACATTAGAGGGGCAATGGCGGCCTATGTAATGGCATGGCTCCTCACTTCTCATCTGATGTGCCTTCATCTAGCATCATGTGTTATCTTACAAGTTGTCGTGGTGGGCCGCCATTGGATCATGCCATTCTTACTGCCTGTAAGAAGCTAAACCATCATACAACTTATCCTCTCGATCAATACGGCTGACGATGGATTCCAAGGTCTACCATAAAATGTACTTCTAAAAAAGTTAGCATGGCCCATATAAAGGAGGCAATGACAAGATCTCAAGCTCAAAAGTTTCAATACTTTGTCAAAACTGAAGAAATTAGAAATAAAATTGTTTTAAAAAAACTACAAAATAATAGAAAAGTTGTGATAACAAAATCCAATAGTACAAAAACAAAAAATCAGTTTAGCCATGAATGCTATTAAAAGAGTTATTCATGAAATAGGAAGTTCCAAAGACATACTGATAGAGTTTAGATTATGAGACCCATCGGGGACAGTGCCAATAATGTCTGTAAAGCGCTGTGGAACTAATGGCGCTATATAGATGAGTGAAATAAATAAAAATAAAATAAATATAGCGCCATTAATTCCACAGTGCATTACAAACATCATCATCATCATCACTGTCCCCATTGGGGCTTGCAATCTAAAATTCCTATCACTATTTCTTTAGAGTGCGATAGAAAGCCGGAGAACCTGGAGGAAATCCTTGCAAACACAGGGGAGAACATATAAACTCCTTGCAAAAGTTGTCCTTGGTGGGATTTGAACCCAGGACCCCAGCGCAGCTATGCTACAGTGCTAACCACTGAGCCACCATATACAAAGAAGATGCAAAATTTTGGCAGTTTTTGCAAAAAGCATTTTAAAAATATAGAAGTGTAAGGCCGGGATCACACATGCAAGAAACACGGCTGAGTCTCACATGTGAATTTCCAGCACTGCTGCTGGCACTCGGGGCTGCATAGAAATACATGCAGCCGCACACTCCACTCCCGAGTGCCAGTGCTGGAAATTCACATGCGAGACTCGGCCATGTTTCTCACATGTGTGATCCCGGCCTTATGCTCTGGTTTAGTTTAGTGAAGCTCATCCATTACAATAAATACTATATACTAGACCTAAAAGGACTGAACGGAGAGAGGACCATGACGATAATAGAAATAATCCAGTTCTGGCAACAAGAAGACAGCACTCATCATAAAGATGGGGAAACATCGGAGTGATAAAGAGTAGAGCATTGGGCTGCTAAAAGAAACAGAAGCTGCATAATTTCGATGGTAATATTTTTTTTGTTCTCTCATCCGGCACTTGGGTTGAAGGATGGTTTATTGTGCACTGCAACCCGTAGTTTATGTCCAAAAGAATATCCGTAAGACGTACAACTTAAAAGAACAAGCTCTCACTGAAAAACTGCAATCAAATTCCTGAGTGATGTAAGGGGTCTAAAGAAACGTTAACAAAATAACATTTTTCGCTGAAGCACATGGGAAAAACTTTCAAAATTAAATTGACGTAAGTGCTTAAAGACGATGAGGCGGATTCCAAAGGGATGACTCAAGAGTGCAAACCCGTCACAGGCAAAACCCTAAATAGATTAGACGGTCCAATTTGCATTTCCTCCTAATGGTTTTTTTTATGGAAAACTTTATGATGAAATTGAAAAACCAGTCATATAAAAAAATAAACGTTATTACACATTGACAATCCAATCTGGTGTCTCTTGAAGATTTTTAACCACTTATCGTATGATTACGTGCTTCCACAATACCCTAAGGCTAAGTTCCCACGTTGAGCTTATGGTGCGATTTTGACGCTGTGTATTCTTTAAAAAAAAATGTAAGTAACCTATGTTGCTTGATGGGTGCAGAAAGGCTACAGAAAATCTGCAGCATCAAAAATTCACCAAAAAGGTCATTGTATAGCCCAAGACAATATATTGATCGTACCAATCAGAAATTACACAATAAGGACTATTCAAGAAGCCCTAACTCCAATCTGGCATTCGGTTTCAGAAATACACAGGCTTGTGATTTCCAATAATCTCCAGGGATTTCTTGAGTGTCTGTTTATTTTATACCCTTCGTGAACACAGACATTCTGTACATAAATGTAGGCGGTTCTTACATAATAGCAAGTTGCATAATTCATAGTTGAACAATAAAGTAAGCGGCACCCCCTGTGTCCTTCCAACTTCATAACATCCCTCAACAGTTCTTTGTTTCAATGTGTTCTTGTCAGAGCTTCCACAACTTTTGAGATTTGGAAGGCATTACCTCGTTCCTTACTTTAACAAACATTTGGCTTAAGAGGTCTAAATGGTGAAAAACCCCATGGTTCTTTATAGAGAATGGATAACTGTGTGAAGGGGGGTCATTTTTGGCTTAAAAATCATTCTTACAATTGAATTTCTTGAAAAATCTTATATTTGTCTTTATTGCCTTTGGCTGGCTGCAGAATTAATTACCGGTAGCTCATTCTGATGGGAGAGTGTATAAACTTATCTTCCTTCTTCTGAGCTCTTCTCAGCTGATTTATGAGCACATGAAGCAGATGTTCGGGTACGGCCAAACATTTTTAAAAAGAAGTTTGGTTCGGTTACCAGAATGGTACCCGAACTCGGGGCCCGAATATCCTGTGTTTCCCACGATGTCATCTAATAATAATAATTCAATCCAGTCTGATTTAAAGGACTTACCGTAGATCCAAATTCTGCAGAAAACTTCCAAACTGAGTTTGCTCTAAGGCCACGTTTACACGTTGAGTACTTTACCTCAGCATTTTACCTCAGGATTGGTAAGCCAAAACCAGGAGTGAAACAATCAGAGGAAAAGTAGAATAGAGACGCGTCACCACTTCGCGGTTTTTCACCCACTCCTGGTTTTGGCTTACAAATACTGAGGTAAAAAAACCTCACCAAATACTCAATGTGGCCTAAAAGGGATTTTGGTGTGTATTCTCAGCCAAAATTTGCATCAAATCAAAGTGCAAGCCACATGATATACCTGTGGATGATGTTTTTGTAAACCTGTAGACAAGCAGCTAAGAATACAGACATTTTTTCTTGGCAAAAAAAACAAGATAAGTCAACTGCAGATTTAAGAATCGTGTCTGTATATCCACACGGAAATAAAAAAATTACATGACGCAGCACCACAGCCAAAAATCAGCGTATCTGCCCCAGATTTCTGTCACGGAGATACACGTCTGCTTCCCTGCTGACACGTGGACAGACCTGAATAGTGGAAAGCTACAATAAGCAAATCAGCCCCCTCTTTACAGTAACAGCACAAAGGATGCCAAGAAGCGTCCGTCTATTTTGTAGGCCAAAAAACAAACAACGGTTATGGGATCTACCCAATCTAACGAATGTTCTGGTGTATTTCATGACTTGCTTTAGTCATTTTTCGATTTACAAAGTCGTTGTCTCCACGTTATAATGATGATAATAATCCGGTTTCTCAGGAGCTGAACTTTGTTTTACCTGATATTGTGAGACCGAATGGCCAACTACAGAACATCGATAGGGCAGAGCGCCTCCGCCGGAGCAGGCAACCTTGGCTCAAGTTCCAGTGTCGGGTCTCACTAGGATCTCACCAAGTAATTTTATCTACTTCAGCCTCTTGTTCCAAAGAGTACTATCACTGACATGCAAAACTGGCCGCTTCATTTTAGAATTTTTGTGAGAAACACAAAGGACAAATTTTGTAAAAAACAATTTTTAAGAAGACTCAAAAATGTTTATGTAATGTAATGTAATGGGATGTAGATGTAACCAGCGGTCCTCCCTGGTTTCCAGCACCGCTCCGGTGCTCTTCTGCCCACGTCGTCTGAAAACCGACTAACCTGATCACACAGGGGTTTGTGACCATATACTAAGGGTAGGTCCACACGAGCGTCTAAAAAATAGTTCAGAGTGTTATCCAGAAAAATGGAACGATTACCGGTATGTGCTCACTTGACATCCAAGTGCAGTCCGTATACAATCCGGTATTTTACAGCAGCCATTAACCATTTACATGACCATTTACAGTTTCCTGTGTTACAGAACTGCAAAGTAGCCATAAAAATCGGATGCTACACTGTGGCTCCTTATAGCATCCAATTTTACTTTTTCTTTATGCACCCATAAACTTGAATGGGCGAGTCTCATCCGATTTACGGAAGAAACTCGTGAATGCTGCTTTTTTTTTTTTTAAACAAGCAGATTCGGTCAGTGAAAAAAAAAAAAAAAAAAAGGCTCATCTGCACTGCCCCCATTGAATAACACTGATACGAGTGCCATCAGTTTTATTCAAGGATAGCACTCGGACAAGAAAATATCCGCTGTGTGAACGAGCCCTTAATGCAAGTCTGAGGAGTCTCAAAGGTTTACACTGGGAAAGTTTGTGTGACTTAATTACTCAAAAAAAGGTGCAAATAATCATATAATGGAAAAGATATTAAAAAAAGTCAAATGATGAACTGGGAACAAAGACTTTTGAATTCAGTTGAGAAAACGATGCAGAATGGAGACGAGTCTCAAAGCGAGGTAAAATAAAACCAATGGTCAACCGCATGACCTAAAATTGAGAGTTACATTATGGGAAAAGTGAAATGGCAGTGGACAATGAGAAAGGCCCATTTTCCATGAGTGTAGGGTTATTTTGGGATCACATTTTTTTTTTGGTATGTATGTTCCCATAATTAGCACTGAATGTTCTCTGGGCATGTCTTCATGTTTCGGGTGGTCTGTCAAGAATGGGATGTTTGCATAAGGAGTAAGCAGTGGAAACTGTCATAACCCAAGACTTGAAGGACATTGAAGAGATAAAACAAATGGAAAAACTGTTCTCTCCCATGAGACAGGTACCAGGGAAAAATTATTATACACTGTTCACAGACAGTCACTCCATCCTAAATAAAGTTCAGCTCCAGACTGCACTCTCGGAAGGTCAATGTGCCCATTCTTTCCATTCATACTACACCAGTTTTCTATATTATCATTCTCTTAGCGGAATATGCCTTAAAAAGGATATATGGAAAGAAGCCATTTGAAATAAATCGGGGCTACCAAATAGTTCGGGATAAAAATAAGAGGAAAGAATACCTAAAGAAAAAAAGCAAAAAAAAAAACCCACCTTTCAAAATATACAATCAACACTACTGAAATACTCAAAGAAAGTGCTAATACCACCAGAAAAAAGGTATCTACCGTACTTTTTTTTTTTAGATCAAGATATAACTTTAGATAACTCCTTCACCCATTGACTTCTGATAGGGAAACGGTGCATATAAGAGCTAAACTTGGCCAAAATCTGTTCGTACTGAGCAGGGCTGTGGAGTCGGTAAGCCAAACCTCCGACTCAGACTCTTCAATTTCCATGACACAGACTCCCTCATACCAGACTGTGGAGTCGGTAAACCAAACCTCCGACTTCAACTCCTCAATTTCCATGACACAGACTCCCTCATACCAGGCTGTGGAGTCGGTAAGCCAAACCTCCGACTTCAACTCCTCAATTTCCATGACACAGACTCCCTCATACCAGGGCTGTGGAGTCGGTAAGCCAAATCTCCGACTTCAACTCCTCAATTTCCATGACACATACTCCCTCATACCAGGCTGTGGAGTCGGTAAGCCAAACCTCCGACTTCAACTCCTCAATTTCCATGACACATACTCCCTCATACCAGGGCTGTGGAGTCGGTAAGCCAAACCTCCCACTTCAACTCCTCAATTTCCATGACACAGACTCCCTCATACCAGGGCTGTGGAGTCGGTAAGCCAAACCTCCCACTTCAACTCCTCAATTTCCATGACACAGACTCCCTCATACCAGGCTGTGGAGTCGGTAAGCCAAATCTCCGACTTCGACTCCTCAATTTCCATGACACAGACTCCCTCATACCAGGGCTGTGGAGTCGGTAAGCCAAATCTCCGACTTCGACTCCTCAATTTCCATGACACAGACTCCCTCATACCAGGGCTGTGGAGTCGGTAAGCCAAATCTCCGACTTCAACTCCTCAATTTCCATGACACATACTCCCTCATACCAGGGCTGTGGAGTCGGTAAGCCAAACCTCCCACTTCAACTCCTCAATTTCCATGACACAGACTCCCTCATACCAGGGCTGTGGAGTCGGTAAGCCAAATCTCCGACTTCGACTCCTCAATTTCCATGACACAGACTCCCTCATACCAGGGCTGTGGAGTCGGTAAGCCAAACCTCCGACTTCGACTCCTCAATTTCCATGACACAGACTCCTCATACCAGGGCTGGGCTGTGGAGTCGGTAAGCCAAACCTCCGACTTCGACTCCTCAATTTCCATGACACAGACTCCCTCATACCAGGCTGTGGAGTCGGTAAGCCAAATCTCCGACTCCAACTCCACCAAAATGGGCTCTGACTCCACGACTCCGACTCCACAGCCCTGAGACAGAACTCACATCTACATACAGTTTGTCTGTTCTCCCTTCGTTTGCATAGATTTTTTTTCTTTAGGTTCTGTAGTTTGCACCAAAAAAAAAAAAAAAGACAGGTTAATTTGGAATTTTGATTATAAGCTACAATAGGGAAGATGGGTGAGTGGGAAACCTGTACAAGTGATGGGAAACTATGGACAACACTGCAAAACACACATCATAGACAGACGATTACCAATAATTAGCACACCTACATCTAAAAAGGGATTGGATACCAATAGGATCCTTCTAGAAACCGTTTTAAAGGGAATCTGTCACCCTAAATTGGCGGGATATTTAAATGATGGCAGTCAGGTCAGATGGGCGGTGTTTTGGGTACTTGCCTTAACATGTTGTTCGCCGCTGTCTCCATTATTTCTGGAAATTGTAGTCGTTGCCCTCCATATAACGCGCCTGCATATTGCAATCTTGAATTGCGCACGCGCAGTATGCTTTGCTCGCAGATTGCAATGCGCAGGCGCGTTTTATGGAGGGCAACGACTACAATTCCCAGAAATAATGGAGACAGCGGCAAACAACATGTTAAGGCAAGTACCCAAAACACCGCCCATCTGACCTGACTGCCATCATTTAAATATCCCGCCAATTTAGGGTGACAGATTCCCTTTAAGAAACACCCAAGAAAAACACGTCAAAAGCAAAATTCACATGGATTCTTTAAAGTACCCATACTCAGTCACTTCAAGATTTCTTTTCAATAGATTTTCCAGCCACAGAGAGATGACAAAATTGTAGCTTTCAGCAGTTGTCATTTCAAGGAGCAAGTAATTGTGGCAAAATCTCAAGGAATTAAAAATCAAAACTCAGAATTACGATCTAGAAACGTTTATATAGGATGTCATCTGAAGTGCCTGCAAAACTACACTCCGAAGATAAGGATATTTCTGTCTCTAATAATTTTTCCTTAACTTCCCAGATCCCCAAAACGTCTGACTCAAACCTCATTCAGACGTCCGATTTTTTCCCACACGCGAAAAACTGATCGAATTCATCAGCGATTTTTGGCCACAGTTTCATCAGAGTTTGGTCCGAGTGTCATCAGTTTTTCTCACATATGGAAAAAAAAACAAAACAAAAGAAATTTGATATTCTTTTCCTATTTAACGGTCAGTGAAAATTCCAAGTGCTGTCCGATTTTGTCATGGACCCACGGTCTTGCATTGCAGATTTTGATCCGATGCTCAGATCAAAAAAATCGGACAGGTCTCCAATGTTCGCTGGATCTCCAACCTCAGGATCTGAGATGGAAGGACCACGGTGGTGGTAGCTCATTGCTGTTGGCTCTCCATCGCTTTGATTGGTGTTGAGATCACCCAGGAGAACGGGAGCTCAGCTCTATTGAAGTGACTAGGACCGGCTGCAGTTCCCTGTGCGGGGAAAGTGAATGGGCCGCATCACCGATTCAGCCCTGCTGCCCCCTATCATTCCCCAAGTCTGGTGAGGGTCTCAGATGTCAGAAATAGTCAAAAAGAGTGGCCTAAATGAGAAGCTACGTACTTGTCTATAGTTTGTGCCTAAATAGGGCCAAGCTGGAGACACAGACAGCAAGCATGGACAAGAGTACGCAGTTTTCAGAATAGAGCAGTCATGTTTTCCTAAATTCAAAGATTCCCAGAGGGTAATGTGATATCTGATGTAAGCCGCTTCTCGCAGTGTTCGTGGCTCGATCAGCCCATTTATGACCAGCCCTAGACTGCAAATATTGCTCTTTTTTTGCTATTTTCTTTGTAGGAGTCAAGTATTTTATCTGAACTCTATAAATGTTATTGCAAAATAATTCCTCTACAAAGCAGGACTGATGTGTTTTCTTTATGCTTGTCAGTTTAAAAACTAAATTCATGTAATGTTGGAAGAATTTCCTAATTACAGGATGCTTTTTTTTAAATAAACTTAATCCTCTCGATAGCCTTGATTTAGCTAATGAGATTTAGCAGTTATACTAAAGGAATGCCAACTCCTTAGCGGCCACTAAAGCTAAACACGACTCCTTAGAATTAACTGTAGTGTAAATTGGAATACAGGACAGGACACATGATCATTGTCAAGAAGGACAGCATAGGAAGCTGCCCACTAAAGGGGACCCGGCAACACGTGTGCACGAGAGGTTTTGTAGGTTAGTGCGTCATCATTTCCCTTTAGATGAGATGTCCACTTCTTGGACAACCCTTCAGTAAATTACCACCACATACTCATCTCTGGTGCTGGTTCTCCCTGGGATAGCGTAACATTACGTCACACAATCCCTGTGACCAATCGGCGCCGACTTCACTCTCATTCTACTGATGAAATTGACATCTGAAGGTACTGAGCTGCAGAAGGAAGCGGCGGAGGCTCTCACTTCCTCCGGCTGTCTTGATTTGTTCAAAGGATGGTAGAGTGAAGCCATCACTGACTGGCAGCAGGGATCGCGTGACATAAAAATGTCATGCAATCCCCGGGAGAGACAGTGCCGGCACCACATGTGTTATTTTACTGGAGATGCGGGGAGGAACAGGAATTCTGAAGCATTGGACATCCCCCCCATTAAGGATAGACCATCCATGATTTTTTTTCAAATACTTTAAATTACATTTTTCAATACAACATATGCAGGTTGGGAAAGAAAAAAAAAAAAAAAAGTAACAAAAAGGTGCTCAAATAATGAACAAAAATATTGCCTCAAAGAAGGCAGTCACGAGCCAGTAGTCTGCCAGCGGTTTCTATTTAGCATGCCAAATAAGTAGCAGACGGTAATGGCATATAATTTGGAGGAGTACATTCAAAAGACTAAGAGTCCTCAATGCAAAATACACCATCAAAAAATACTAAAAATTATGAGACTAAAAAAAGTAGTGTATACTCTCACATGCTTTAAGAAATCTGACAAGTTAGATGCACCTCTGTGTCCTACAGGCAGATTTTGCCGAGAATGTCACTCCTGCCATTGAGGGTAAAGCTCGCAATGAAAATTTCCACTGCAGGTCAATGTACACATTGAAAATTAACACAAAAAGCACAGAAAAGATTTTAAAAAATTAAAAAAAACAAAAAAAACAACCTGTGTACTTTCTACATGAAAATTCGCACTGAAACACAACTAAACTTAAAAGAGCCGTGACGAGGATTCCGGAGTCCCTTCTTCAGTTTTGGGTGATTTATTTGGATTGTGAAAGTGATTACAATGAGTTTTAGGGTCGTACAGAGATCAGACGGCTAATGCACTCATGTTACAGAATCACAATGCGATGAATTTATCACGACTTCCCTTGGAGAAGGTAAAGGTGTGTCCTTCAGCCACGTGTTCTGGAGCCACGGCGCAGTTACTGCAGCATTATGTTTTCCTTCCAGCTCTAGGGATTAAAACTAATCCCTTCACTATTAGAAAATGACATTAACCCTTCTCTGACATGTACGTGATGCCAAGAAACGTCAATATCACATTTTCCCCAATTAAAAGTTTTCTTTTGCCTGTATCCTGCCATTATTACGCACCCTACTAAACAAACTGGCATATAAAATATTGAATAATTTTTCATTTAATTTCTCCTTTCATGTTACTACACAAACTGAAAACTTGCTTGTAAAATCCCTTAAAAGGGAATCTGTCGCCAGGTTTCGGCCACCTAATCTGAGCCCAGCATAATGTAGAGACAGGGACCCGGACTCCAGCGATGTGTCACTTACTGGGCTGCTTGCTGTAAATTTGATAAACATCACAGTTTTATCAGCTGGAGATTATCACGAGAGGATTAGTAAACAGCCATGTTATGTTATCACTAGGGAATAGTAGTGACAGCCTTCTATGGAGGAACGCGAGATGTGAAGGAATTGTCCGATAGAGGAGAACAGGACTCTTGGAACGAGCCGCAAAAGTCACATCTGTGCATCAGAGGGAAAGCTCCGCTCACTAGAAAACGTCTGGTTTAATTTTGTCATTGAACTAATTTTACATTCTTGATTGTCTGGCTGACCTATATTGTGAGCAAATCTCCCAAAATTAAAACTGTTGGCATTAATATCGAACAACTGCCTTGATTGTTTGCAGCGATTAAGGAGGCTTTAGGTTGCCTGAGGGATTGCTACTAAAACTGTCCTGCTCGTTGGAAATTAATCCCCATTCCCAGAACCCCACTGAAATGTGATCCTCGACTGTGTCCGAAATGAAGAGGATGGACACGAGCATCCCTACTTCTCAACCGGGACAATTCTCAACAAAAAAGACACCTCTAGGAATGATGACGTGCAGTCACAATACATAGAACGAGAACCAGTCCGGTACACCAAGAGTCTGAAGACTCCACTACAACCGCATTCTAAGATTATCTCAGCACAGGAACATTTTTTTTTCCAATACATTCAATTTTGGAACTTATTTTTATTTCAAGATCTATTGATTAAAATCGACTTTGTCTTAGGACTGAAAGGGATTGTCCCACAAACAACCTGTGTCCTGATACGATTTTGCAGCCTGCCATAAGCAATAGAAGATTGGCGCGTCCCTACAGATGGATTATTCTGTCCATTTTAAAAGGAAATGCCCAATCCCTTTCTCTGCTGATTGGGGGTGGAGAGATTAACTTCCCGTTGAAGCAGTAGACAGCAAGAAGGTCTTCACCTGAGGTCTCTCAAAAGATGTCCATAAGGGGTTATACAGTGAGAATAATCTGAGCGTGGTTTGTCTGTTCTTAAGAGGTTAATCAGTTCTAGTCAATATCATAAAGTTTGGGTAAATCTTAAAAAAAAAAAAAGTGATTGGCTGCAGCACTCATGTATGTTCATGAAATCAACACCGTAGAAAAGTAAATAAAGTACCCAAAGAAGAATAAAACCAACTTGTGGTCTTTAAAAAATCAAAACTAACACGTTAAAAGTAAAGAACCTTTATTAACAAACAAGAGGTTATACGGTGGCACACAATAATAAAAACAACAATAGTAGGTACTGTATATACTCGAGAATAAGCAGAGATTTTCAGCCCATTTTTTAAGGCTGAAAGTCCCGCTCTCGGCTTATACGCGAGTCATATACACCAGGGGGTCAAGCAGAGGAGGGGAAGCGGGGGTGTCAGATCATGCTCAACCCCCTGGCATGTCTGCAGCCCCCCTGCTTCTCCCACGATCTCAGGCTCCTTCCTGCAGCGGTCACATGGTACCGCTCATTAAAGTCATGAATATGCACATATTCATGACTTTAATGAGCGGTACCACGTGACCGCTGAAGGAAGGAATAGCTGCCGGAGACCGTGGGAAAAGCAGGAGGGCTGCAGAGAAGCTCCAGGAGGGGGTAAGTATATGCGATATTCACCTGTCCCCGGTCCACCGCTGTGCTCCGCTCTATCCTCTGCGTCCTCTGGCTGTGACGTTCAGGTCAGAGGGCGCGATGAGGCAGCATATGGGGCATAATCTATGGATCATCTTATAGGGCCATTATTAACCTTTTTGCATCGTTATATGGGGATTATTTTGTATGGATTATCTTATGGGGCCCACCATAAACTGTATGGAGCATTATATGGGGCTCCTGATTCAATATGGATATTCAAAAACATTTAACCTACTGATGTTTCAATTAATTTTACTTTTATTGGTATCTATTTTTATTTTTGAAATTTACCAGTAGCTGCTGCATTTTCCACCCTAGGCTTATACGCGAGTCAAAATTAGGGGGTAGGCTTATACACGAGTATATACGGTATACATATATAAATACAAGGGTATATGATAAGATAAAAAAAAAAAAACCACAGGACAGGAGTATATGCCAAAGAAGAGAGGGAAAAGGGGAAGCCGTTATAAAATATTGGCTTGGTAAATAAACTACATAATCAAGTCAACACCATATACAGGTAATGAACTTGAACATATGCAGATGATACTAGAAGGCTCTTGTCTTTATCCCAAGTACAGAAATAGGATAAATATTGAAAACAGTACAATGTCTGGTCAGAATGAACCAAAAGGAAAAAAACGGTGGAAAAATTAAATATATAAAAGATAGTGCTGACAAGATCTACAACGTGGAGCTATGTGCAAAATATAGTATGAACCCAATAAAAATTAATTAAAAAAAAAAATTAATGAGACGTTATTTGTATGGACAGAATTGTGAAAAAAAAAATGTGTTCATGCTAGTAAGGAATATAGTGTCAAAAAGCTATAAAGTGATAATTGTTTATATATAGAAAAAGAAAAAAGGGCAATTGTATACAGGACGACTGGACCAATCAATAGCTGAAGAAATTAGAGACACGGGCAAACAAAGGCAAAGTCCAACCATACTGTATATGTATGTAGAATCTATTCAAGAGGTAAAAGCGATATGGAACACTTTATAAGGAGAAAAACAGAATCCTGTAAACAAAAAAAAAGTACATATCTGTTAGTGCATAAAGATGGCCGGCATAGCAGAAGGCACAGGAAGGTAATACCTACTCTTTCCTTGCCCCGGAAGTCATCCAAGGCAAGCAGTCATTTCCGGGGCAAGGAAAGAGTAGCGCATGCGCTGTACTGATTGTATGCTTTGCCCACTGTTGGGCAAAGCACACTGCGCATGCGCCGGCCCGAATTTGAATTGCGCAATTGCGGGAAGCCGAACGCAGTCTGTGGGATTCACAGACGGCGATACGCAACTGATGCCGAGGAGCAGGGGGGGAGAGAGAGAAAAACGCCGCCCTCCTGACCTGACCACCGTGATTGACAGCGCAAAAAACGAAGTTTACAAAGGCATTTTGATATGAAAACAGGGGTATCAGGATATATGATACATGACGATAGCTTTGTTATGGGACGCACTATTCAGCCATATCTTTATCTGATATGGCAATATTGGGGTGACAGATTCCCTTTAAGAACTCATGGAGGGAAGTGTGTGTATGTGTATCTCAATTAACAGGAAAGGAAAATGGCCCAGTCAACTGTCAATTCAGCAAAATTTGCATAAATCAAAAATTACAAACCCCATGCCCTCACTTTCTGAACTTGGTCACTTTGAAAAACATAAAACAAGTCTCACTGAGGTATCACATTACAGCTGCCTGTTTTATTCTATGTGGATGGGAAAGAGGAAAAGACGGAGAGAAAAACAGGGCAAAGGAGATAAGGAAAGAACTGGAAGCTAATTTTACAATGTAAGTCTATGGTCGTCAGAATTACGTTTTATACACACACACTCTTTGACAAGTTTGGGAAATAAAGTTTCTTGGGAGAGCTTCGTTAAAAGAGAGCCAAGTGAAAATGCAGAATAAGTCAAATAATGGCTAGAAACACTGTTATCACTCACATATAGGACATCTTATCCAGAAAAGTAAAAAAGTCACCTGCAAATGTAAAAGGTTATTTGTTAAAATGCTGGATTAAGCAATCTCAAATGTAAAACAAAAATCTGACATAACTATGTATTCAAGGCCTTTTTTTTCCTTACAGCATGAAATAGCCTAAATATTTTTTTTTACATTACTGCAAATTTAGGCGATTAGATCTTTTACATACAAGTGCTTTCCACTAAATTAAAATATCAAAAAGTTAACTTATTTTAGTTCATCAACACAAAAAGTGAATCTCATATTATATAGAGTCATTACAGAGTGATCTATTTCACGCGTTTATTTCTGTTAATGTTGATGATTATGACTTACAGCCAATGAAAACCCAAAAGTCATTATCTCTGTAAATTAGAATAATTAACACAAAACACCTGCAAAGGCTTCCTAAGCATTTAAAAAGGTCCCTTAGTCTGTTTCAGTAGGCTCCACAATCATGGGGAAGACTGCTGACTTGACAGATGTCCAGAAGGCAGTCACTGACACACTCCACAAGGAAGGCAAGCCACAAAAGGTCATTGCTAAACAAGCTGGCAGTTCACAGAGTGCTGTATCCAAGCACATTAATGGAAAGTTGAGTGGAAGCAAAAGTGTGGTAAAAAAAGGTGCACAAGCAACCGGTATAACCGCAGCCTTGAAAAGGCCATTCAAAAATTTGGGGGAGATTCACAAGGAGTGGACTGCTGCTGGAGTCATTGCTTCAAGAGTCACCACACGCAGACGTATCCAGGACATGGAGTACAAGTGTCACATTCCTTGTGTCAAGCCAATCATGACCAATAGACAACACCAGAAGCCTCTTACCTGGACCACGGAGAAAAAGAACTGGACTGTTGTCAGTGCTCCAAGGTGTTGTTTTCAGATGAAAGTAAATTTTGCATTTCATTTGGAAATCAAGGTCCCAGAGCCTGGAGTTAGTGTGGAGAGGCCACAATCCAAGCTGCTGGAGGTCTAGTGTGAAATTTCCACAATCAGTGAAGGTTTGGGGAGTCATGTCATCAGCTGGTGTAGGTCCACTGTGTTTTGTCAAAACCAAAGTCAGCGCAGAAGTCTACCAGGAAATTTTAGAGCACTTCATGCTTCCCTCTGCTGACAAGCTTTTTGGAGATGGAAATGTCATTCTCCAGCAGGACTCGGCACCTGTCCACACTGCCAAAAGTACCAATACCTGGTGTACAAACAACAGTATCACTGTGCTTGATTGGCAGCAAACTCGTCTGACCTTAACCCCATAGACAATCTATGGAGTATTATCAAGAGGAAGATGAGAGACACCAGACCCAACAATGCAGACTAGCTGAAGGCTGCTATCAAAGCAACCTGGGCTTCCATAACACCTCAGCAGTGCCACAGGCTGATCGCCTCCATGCCACGCCGCATTGATGCAGTAATGGATGCAAAAGGAGCCCCGACCAAGTATTGAGTGCATTTACTGAACATACGTTTCAGTAGGCCAACATTTCGGGTTTTAAAATCATTTTTCAAGCTGGTGTTATAAAGTATTCTAATTTACTGAGATAATGACTTTTGGGTTTTCATTGGCTGTAAGCCATAATCATCAACATTAACAGAAATAAATACTTGAAATAGATCACTCTGTTTGTAATGACTATATAATATAGGAGTTTCACTTTTTGTATTGAAGAAATGAAATTAACTTTTTGATGATATTCTAATTTAGTGAGAAGCACTTGTACACTTCTTCCTTTTTTCAGCTCGTACACATGTATTCCTAGAGTACATCAAAATAGTCTTGTGAGATTACGCAATGGGATTTTATTGCAGAATTTAACCTCTTTGATGGTGAAGGAAAGGACTAGCACAAGACGATGACTGAGTAAAATGGGAAGCAACAGAAGGCGCAGCCATGAGTGATTCTATCAGATCACGGGGACTAAAAGAAGATGCGGAAAAGATACAGACCATCACATGTTCCTCGTTTACTTTTACACAAGGAGAAACAGGAGCATCACAAAGTCACCAGCTGCCCGCACGCACCAATGCTAATCTCCCACAGATCCTCTGGGTACTAGAAGTTTGGTAAGGAACATTCTGTGCTCATTCAGACCAAAAATATTGCAAATGCTCCATTAGCAATCCTCCGTCGGGTAACACGTCTGGATCAGAAAGAAATCTACTTCTGTAGTTATGACAATGAAAATTGGGACACATATAGCTGAGGAGGTTTAGAGAGCCTTCGTCCTGGGTAGTTTAGGTTATCCATTATGATCAACAGCTATCATTGAGGATGAAGTGATCCTCATTCCTTTAACCTGCATACGTGCAATGGGGCTTTCTAAATCTGTAGAGCATTTCTTCCTCTGTTAATAGACCATGTTTGATAGCTGAAGAACTTCTTCCAAAAACTCAGCCAAATAGGGCATCCAGACATATCTTCTGGTCCTGGATAGTGGTTGTACTGACCAGGATAGGTACCACAGTAGGGAACAATAGTTCCAATACAGGTAGCCTGATAGAGTCATGAAAATTACTGCCTGGGAGCTGAAATTATAGGTAGTCCATAAGAAAAGACTATGTATTTCACTCAAACCAGGCAATTAATTACTCTCTATAGCTCAAAAGACTACACTCCAAACTAAAACTTGCCTACTTTGGACACATCACACAAGGACAGCCATCTTTGGAGAAGGACTTCATGGCTGGAAGAATAGAAGGAACAAGGCAAAGAGGAAGACCAGCAACGAGATCGCTTGATACAATCAAGATAAAGGCAGAGAAGACCCTGGTGTACTTATCTAGGATTGCACAACATCAATCTTCTTACAGATCGTTCATCTATCAAGTCATCATGGCTTGAGATCGAGCCGAAGGCCGTTAGGGAAAAAAAAAAAAAATTATAATATATATATATATATATATATGACTTTTCTGACCTCATTGGCCTTTCACGAGTTGTGAGGGCATCGTTCATCACTTACATGATTATCTGCTCGTGCTAGCCAACCCTTCGGGATTATCCACCTATCGGCAGACATTCTGGGACGGATTACAGGAAGTGAGAGTCCTTCTTTATCTCGGCTTCTGATCTTGTGTCTGTCGAACAGGCATGACAGTATGAGAGGCCGAGGCGGGCTGTCAATTTGGGTTAGGCAAGCTATTGGACAATGGCGGGCAGGGTTTATATTGAAAAATTAAGGAAAAGAGGTTCCATTTCCTATAATTCTGATAGGTGAAGATGAACCACCAACTAAAGCATAGACGGTAACTTGCACATCGGGAGAGTAAGGACAGTCACTAGACATACTAGACGGTACGTGCACCAGGAGCAGGTTTGTCCTGCTGTTGGGAATGACAACTCGAAGACCAAGCCGTTATGTGCAAAAAGGTCAGCTATGCTCTAAAGATTACACTCACAAAGGCCCCTTCCTGAACCATCCTATTGCAATTCCAACTACAATTTACACATAGTAGCGCATGGAACAAGCGACGGATGGGTCTGGATCCACACATGCGATGGCTTCAATTCATGTCTAACAGGAAGAGATCCGTTAAATTTCTGGTCAGCACTCACAACTAGAGACAGTGGTGTAATGTAGTGGGAAACGTCCCTCCAAACAATAGTGCAAAATAACATGGCACTCACAAAAATATGCAATCTTATTGAGAAGTCAGGAAGTGGAAATAACAAGTATGGAAGACGTTTCGGTCTGCCTTTTTTTTTTTTTTTTTTTTACATGTATTGTTTGCACGGGTGTCATATACTACATGCATTGATCACATTGTGGTTAGATTTATCACTGTGATGCGTGATCTGGGACAGATCGAAATGTTTCTAGTCCTTTCCATTTCATGCTGACCTGTCAATAAACTTAATTTGCGAGTGCTGTAACTTTGGTTTTCCCATGGTTTGACGACGGACGATTTGAAAACATTCAGTGATCGCCAATGTGGAGTGTAAGTATTAATCTAGCAGTTGAATACAAGTGTCCTAGAAGAAAAAGTAATTGCGACTCTATAATTGAGTTTAGGAAGATCTTGCAGCAATTGATTTCCCAGAATTTCAGCAATGGCCTGAAGTTCACAAAAATCAATGTTCACGTAAAACCAAAAACACATCTACAAGTCAACTTCTGTGCAAGCCTTACAATAAAACATAAAATACGGTATTCAGCAAGGAATATTTCAGGCTCCATAATGAATTAGTATCAAACATTAACATTTTCACAGTAGCAGTTTAAATGATATGAACACCATGCGGCATTTTTTTTTAAAACTTGCTTGAATGCAGGGAGAGACCTGTCACTCAAGGGCAGCGGGCGGAGAGAAGCCACCAGGGACCTGCCTGTCAACTAGTCTCTTGCAGCTCAATCCCCGGCAGCGACTAAACTATGTTTTTCTCAGAAACGCTGCAATGTTTCAGAGATAGACACATGGTTGGAATCATGCAGCCACTGTCTGCTACATGCTGCCCCGTGGATCGGAGATCATGCATCAGATGTCAAGTTTCCTCAAAAACAACTTTTTTCCGCATCAAATTTGGAGTGTTGGAGACTTTTTTTCTTAATGGATTTTTGAAGGGACATGACATTGCTTTGACCTTGACATTATGTAGCTGAATAATAGGTTTGCTGTCTACTGAAAACGGATTGTGGAATGAGTTATCCAAGTATGCATTAGTGAGCTAGTTCTGACCGATGGTACTCCCTTATCAGGGTTTGTAAGCCAAAATGAGGAGTGGAACAATCAGAGGAAAAGTATAACAGAAACACGTCGCCACTTTTGGATGGATCACCCACTCCTGGTTTTGGTTTACAAATACGGAGGTAAAATACTGACCGAATACTGAGCGTGTGAAAGTGGCCTAATAGTAACTGTCTTCGGATAGGAGATCATGATCCCTAGTTCAGTATTGCGTGGTTTTCCTTGCGCTGCGGTGCCCGGTGAGTAGATGTGTGCCGAGATTCCCTACACATCTGGGTCGCTGGGGGGTCTCTGAAAGTTTTGTCTATAGCTCCATGCATGCGTAAATGGTAGAGCTGGTGTGAATTGCTTTGCAGGACTCGATCCACCTCAGCAATGGCCACTGGACATGAGTCCTGAGCACCGCTTCTTACCCAATGAAATCTGCAACTCTTCTTTTGATAAGCCTCCCTACCGCGACATCATCATCATTGCAGTGTGACGCAGATATAACGCTGCGCCAAGCAAAGAACTGAAGAGGTCATCGGGTAAGAGGCTGTTTTTTAGGCTCCCGTCTGGTGGCCATAGATTACCGACATGGCCGATGGCCCAACTACTGTGAATTTCTTCCCACCAATAATAGTGTGTGACAATATAATAATTTTTGTACCGATAACGGTTACTTGGGATTATTCTCACATAGGAGTAAATCTATAATCCTGATAATAAAAGGTTGCTGCGGTCCCTTTGAGCACAGCCTGACCCAGATCCAGTCTCTCCAATGTATCACAACGTACGTTCCGGACATATAAATAGATTTCGGAATTGTGATTCCTCTTTCAATAATCAAAATGCCTTTAGAATGTATTTGTACTTATTATGAAGCTTTCTTTTTGCGAGGTTTACGGGAAGCGCGACAATAACACGATAAGGTGGGCAGTGTTGGTGTAGCATAAACTTCCCGATTGCTGCACTCCCCCACCGAGCTGTCAAAGGCTTCGCTGTGCGCTATCAGCAGAATATTTCAGATACAAGACCAGACGGCTGGTGAAATAATGGTGCTATGTCTCAGCCTTTATCAAGAACAAAAATTCAGACTCATCCTCCCGCCGCCATCTTCACAGCTGTCTGCCACAACTTTGGCTGCCTCCTCAATGCCAAATCATCTCCACATCTTCATACTTCCTAGATAAATACAATTATTTTTCATGGACCGGTTGTTGTTGACGTACATTTACAATTACCGGTCACAGATTATAAGATTTATTTTGTTTATTAGACTGACATCAATAGAATTCATTGAATATTCCCCGACGTTTCAGACAAGGCCTACAGGACAACCTGTAATAGCGCAACATAAGAGTATTAAACTCTGCATTAGTAAATAGGGAATCTCTGCTGAGGTGTCCAGTAACGAGCAATCCGACATAAACCAGGTGCAACATACGAACGTGCTGCAGATGTGCAAGTCCTTTACATTTTAAGAACCCTATGCAAACGTCAGTGTTTTTAAAGTATGCAAAAAAAATAAAAAAGGTACACACATCCGTATGTTTCATGTATGGATCAATAATTTACAAAACTTCTGTGTTTTGCTATTTCCACTTGTTTCAAATACAAATAGACTTCTATGGGCACTTCTTATCCATCCTGCCGGAAAAAAAAGCGAATACGTCTCCTTGAGTTTTGCAAGGACAGTAAAAAAAAAAAAAAAAAAATCACTAATGTGAGCAGCTCCATAGACTATAATGGATGCATGTTGTATCTGTGAAATACACAGAATACGGATGCGCATAATTTTCTTTATATAGGGTGTGTTTTGCAGGTTTTAACCAAAGCTGTGGTGTCGGTATAAAAGAGACCGACTGACTCCTAAAATATTAAAATTGGATACAGTAGTATTCAATACAGTAGCAGGATGGGCTGTACATGTTTCCATAAGAATTTGGGAATGTTAGGTTTGCTTTTAGTGGAGATGAATCGGTGCTGCACTTTATGCACATGCTCAGCACTGACCAGAGCTGTGGAGTCGGAGTCGGTGGTTTGGCTTACCGACTCCACAGCCATGGTTTTGACAGCAAGATAATGCATTTTTTCTGCAATTTATGCTCAGAAATCGTGCTAGAGACTTCATAAGGCGTGCATATTAGACACATTTTTCCATTCAATTGACAAAGTAGAATGGTGCAGATACTGATTCCATCAAACAAGTGAGTGAAACCGGAGGAAGGCAATGACCGGAAGGTTGTACAAGATTTGTCAGAGAGCATCTTCTCCAGGTGAAGAAAAGAAAAATCTTGATTCACTGGGACACTTCAGGAGATTTCATGTAACAACGCAGAGCGGTGAAATGTCTTGGGCTCCCTAGCCCTGCTATATTTGACTTTGGCTCCCTACCCCTGCCATATTTGACTTTGGCTCCCTACCCCTGCCATATTTGACTTTGGCTCCCTACCCTGCCATATTTGACTTTGGCTCCCTACCCGACATCTTCCTTGACTTTGGCTCCCTACCCGACATCTTCTTGACTTTGGCTCCCTACCCAGCCATATTTGACTTTGGCTCCCTACCCCTGCCATATTTGACTTTGGCTCCCTACCCGACATCTTCCTTGACTTTGGCTCCCTACCCCAGCCATATTTGACTTTGGCTCCCTACCCCGCCATATTTGACTTTGGCTCCCTACCTGCCTTTTGACTTTGGCTCCCTACCCCAGCCATATTTGACTTTGGCTCCCTACCCCTGCCATATTTGACTTTGGCTCCCTACCCCTGCCATATTTGACTTTGGCTCCCTACCCCTGCCATATTTGACTTCGGCTTCCTACCCCTGCCATATTTGACTTTGGCTCCCTACCCCAGGCATATTTGACTTTGGCTCCCTACCCCTGCAAGCTCCCTTGACTTTGGCTCCCTACCCCTGCCAGCTTCCTTGACTGCTCCAAATTCAATGCGACACATTTTCATACATAAGGGAAGATTGCTGCAAGTGGATATGAAGTGTTTTTTTAATGTAGATTTTGGAACGGAATCTGGAGACAAATAAAACTCAAACATCACAAACAGAGAAGATTGGAAAGAGATCTTGTGTGATAAAAACGTTGCAACAGAAGGCAGAATAATGGCAATGTAAAATCCACCAACCTTTGAAGCGCTGTCTCTACTCTGTGATGTTTGAACATATTCCAAGAGGGACTCCTTGGACCTGGCGTGCGCTCTCATTATGGGTAACGTTAACCCTATGATGCTATGAGGTACTGTGGACTTATTTTTTACTTTTTGCTTAAATAAAAAAAACTCAGTCTGAAAATAATTGTAATATTCACTCAAGAAGATCAACCGCCTTGCCAAAATTTCACAGTTTTGTACAAAAATCATCAACATGACTGGTTGTGGAATCTGCTGTGGATTTTCTTTGCGCAAATCTGCGGCATTTCTTTCCCGTGTGAATGCAGACTAATAGTTATGAGTAATACAAGCAGAGGAACTGCACAAAAGTTATAACTATACCGCACAAGTAATTTAGATATATTCACGAGAACTCCTAATACCCTGGATTAACTCTCCGGCACATTTGATACTCTGGGCTAGCTCTCCGGCATATTTTGCCCACCCATAAACAGGGTAAAGATATCCAGGAAGAAGTGTTATTAAAAACATTTACCGGAACATTTTCTACACCCATAAAACTGACAAAATACAAAAAAAAAAAAAAAAAAACACCCAACCCACAAAGATTAAAAACATGTTTTTCTACACTTTCTGTGAAATAACAATGAGGCAGTGTCCGCGCTGCCCAGAGCTGGAAGATCTGCAGACCGGCACATTCTTAGGGACTCTTGTTTACAAGTGTGAATCATAATTTAATACCTCAATGAAAACAATTGCTTATGTCCGAAAGCCCTAAAGCTACAGCGTGCTAATTACTAACACAAGCTCCACGGTGTGCCGGGAAACTGTGGGAATGTCACCAGGCAAAATAAAAACAGTGTAGAGGAAGCACTCGTGGCCTGCCGGGAACCACAGATTACACCGGAGAAGGTCAAAACTGCAGCAGGTGATTTTTTTTCTTTTCCTTTTAACGGTAAACTTAAAGCCTTTTTACAGGACCAAATAGTTAAAGGGGTATTCCCATCTCAAAGATCCTATCCCAATATGTAGTAGGTGTAAAATTAGCAAATATCTCCAATTAGAAATATGGTATAGTTCTTCTGCTAAGCTATGTCACTTACACCATGTGCATGGCATTGCAGTAGCCCGCATCAAAGTTGGGGACACGGCATATGACGTAAATATAAGTCATATGTCGTGAAGGGGATTAAAAAAAAATGAATAAAGTTAAGTAGTAAGCTATGCAGTTTCTAATCTATACAACCCAGATGACATACCTTCATATTAGGGTGCTCATACTATATCAAGACAGTGGCACCCTCCAGAGTATGATTTAGGAGGAGAAGTAAAACCTGGGGCGTACAGCATACCTGCAGATGTATAGCTTCCTAGTACGGAGTCGCACAGTCTCCATGTATTACTGTACGTCTTATTGATAGGGAAGAATTAATGGATTTCTAGATGAAGGCGCTTCCCGTACTTCAGACCTCAACATCTTGATAAGAAAGGATCCTAATCCTCTAGCGATTATAACACCACAAGTTCTTGCAGTTTACCCTCAGTATAAGTGTAGGGTCACAAGACCGTTCTCTCCATATCCGAGCAGAACGGTCCGACTATGCTGATCAGACTTTGATCACGGTATGATGGTGTCAGTTTTTACTTGGACATAGAGAGAAAAACCACAAAAAGCGTTTCTCCACCTCCTCCATTTGGTAAGTCAGTGACAATCGGACCACGCTCATGTCACTGGCTTACATTGAGGACTTTAATCTGAGGGCCGGATCAAAATCAGAAGTTTCCCATTTTATCTGTGGACCACATGGTCCAAAAAAAAAAAAAATCTATATTGAACATGTGCATTCCCCGTAGAATATCATAGGTACAAGGCTAGTGGCGAAGGTTCATAGTAGAAAAAAAGATACTGTTCTTCTTCAGTATAGAGCAGCATTTAGGGATGATAGAGATCATTAAAAATTGTACTAGGAGGCTGATAAAGTGCCACTTTCAAAGGGTAAACCTTTCTTTCAGGTGTCTTAAACACTACCTGAATGTGACTTCACATGGGGCAATGGTCACTGATCAATCATTCACATCGACGTTCGGTTCTGATCACTACTCCGTGTAAATGAACGGAAAGTCAGCAGATAATTTCGTCGTTTGCCATTGACATCAAAGCAAGGGATGTGCTGTAAACTGCATCAGAGGATGAAGGTGACGCGAAAGATCATTTGTACAAAACCCTTGCAATAATTGCATCATGCTAGAAAACAAGCGCTAAGGAGCTGGCCTCATTTCTGACCATTTGCCGATGTAAAAAGTCCCAAATATCAGTGGAACGCAGAGAACACACAGACCAGAGGTAAACGCTTACGAGGCCTTGAATACAAATCAGATTATGGTGTTAACCAGAGTACACGACATCGCTTTATGGCACGTTACCACCATCAAGTGCTCTCTAGGGACTCATGAAACAGATCCCGACTGTCTCTTTAGAAAGGTCTGAAATAAACCAACCAACACTGTATTATTAATCAAAACATTAAAAACTGCTGATTCCAAATGTCTCTAGAAGGAAAAATGACATTTCATGCAGCCTAGAAGTATGGACTATTAAAAGGTACATTAATAAAAGCCATACAAATCGTAAAGGCACAAGAAGCAAACCTATAGGCACGTCGCCTCCTGGGGATTGTCCAGCCTTCGCCTTAATGAAGGTTCCAGCCTAAATACGTGCTGTCAAAATTTGCCAACAGATGCTAAAAACCATCTTAAAAGAATACTTGCCACTTCAGAAAACGTTTCACAAAAACCTGTCATGCCTGCAAGTGAGACGTCACACTATTTCTGGCCATTTTTCACCAGTCTCCCAAGGAATCCAATTTTCAGTTGCCTCTGAGCTAGTTGGTTGAGACTAGCCGCTATGATGTCTTTCATACACAGTACATGCAGAAATGGAGAATTCCGGGTTTCATATCTCTAGCACATGTTGAAAAGCTGAGGAGCATGGAGGCTACTATACTGCCATACTGAGCATTGTAACTGTGAACTCAGCACTAAGGTAAGAAAGCAAAATGCAGCACTGTCTTTATGCTGCTTACTTTCACTCTGCTCCTCCCACCTTAAAATGATCCCTGAGTGAATAAGGAGAAGTATCAACTCATAAGTTTATGTTTAATTCCACTATTGATTAATGTAAAGTTTGTTGAAATAGCAGTGACCAGGAACGCTGGAATCACATGCTGCTGGTACAAGCAGTTTGGCAATGGTGATCACAATAAGCAAGTGAACAGAAAAAAACAAAAACAAATTGGAGTTAAAAGTTTTGTAGGACACTTAAGGTTTGGGATGTTTCCTATTGGTGCTAGTTATTTCTAATATACAGTGGCTCATATCACAACAATCAAAAAGTCTTTATTGGAATTTATCGGTAGACTGAATAGAGGGAAGCTCGTAGAGAGTATTTCTAATATTCTGTAATGCGATCATCTTCCATTGCAATGAACTTGATGACAACTTGGCCTTGTGTCGTCGAATGGGAAAACACAAAAGAAAAGTGAAATTTCTTGCAACACGTCTGTCTCAAATTATTCAGGTCTGTATATGAAGACTGAATTGGCAATGGACAATGGGCATGGGGAAGCTCAGGGCTGCATCTGAAGCCCACACCATTGGCGAGACATGGTATTCCGCTACATTTTGCAATTTATTGAACAAGCGTGATATTTGGGCACAGAGCAATATTGCTATGTATAGAGGCACTATAAAAGGTACACCGTGAGGGGAGTCTAACAGTTTACTGCACAGGCACCTTCCATTCTAAAGCTGGTCTTAAAGGGAACCTGTCACCACATTTTTGGCCTACCAGCTAAAAATATCAGTCAATTGAGTGTCAGCTATGCATTCCCCAACTACGTCTGATCTCGCGCGTGCGCAGTATGCTTTGCCCAACTGCGGGTAAAGCCGAAAAGAAGTAGTGCGTACTGCTTTTCGGAATTGCCCGCAGTTGGGCAAAGCATACTGCGCACGCGCGAGATACCATTTCAATGCGCATGATCTGTACGCGATCTGCGATATTCATATTGCGTACAGCAGCTGAGGAGGGGTGGAGTGAGGAAACAGAAAACGCCCATCGGACTGGACCGAACTGATTAACATACAGCGCGGGAGAAATGAAAAAGGTATTTATGGGTGATACATGGGGAGTCAGGGGGTTTCAGACGTAGTTGGGGGAAAGCATTGCTGACACTCAATTGACTGATTTTTTTAGCTGGTAGGCTAAGATGTGGTGACAGGTTCCCTTTAGGAAAGGTAAAAACCTGGCACAACTCAACCTACATTTTTATCCATCTCTTACTTTCACGTCAGTCAAAATTTATTGAAGACAAATTTTCGATGGAGAACTTCTCAACTAATATTACATTCACTATTAACATGATCTTGTTGTTTGCCAAAATCAAGAATCTCCATTTCATACACGAACCTACAACTATGTGCAGTCACATGAGGTGACCACATTTGTGAACATTGCAGAAGACAAGATTTTGTTTGCTTGGTGAGAAAACTTCCAGGCGAAAACCACCAAGAGGAATGTGCTCAGCTAAGGTGGAGAGAAGCTTCGTAGTACCAAGGACACAGATTGATATATTGCTACAACCACACAAAAAAACAGAATAATCTACAAAGTCCGTACTATGGAGAACTTCAATCTAATACTCAGCATTTTCTCTATCAGACTGTTTTACAATTGCATTCTGAAGGCCCTGAAATCATAATGCAGTTTGCTGCCTTTAGTCTAACGGTTTCCCGGGAAAACAGCAAAAACTAAAGAAGAACTCCAGCATTTTGGCTTTTATTGCAGTGCTGGAGTGGGGCTTCTAATCCAAGCTTCCTTCCCCTAGTCTTTTACTTACCCAAGGTGGTCTTCACTGCTCCAGTTGGTCTACAGCAGTTTGTCACCTGCCGGATCACTTCAGTATTTGTTGGAGCGAGACAGTGGTCACTTTCCAATGCCAGTCTATTTTGGTTCTCAGACTTACATTGAGTGCTAGTGACCGTTACTTCTGACTTCCAGCCAGTCAGAAGTTGTGGTGACAAGATGGCGCCGCGGGACAGGAGCGGCGAAAATAAAGTGAAGACGGCAGAAACCATAAAAGACTACGGGCATGGAACTTAGATTAGAAGCACCACTCTAGCGCTGAAAAAAAAAAAAAAAACCCGCTGGGGTGGCGTTTTAAAGAAATTCCTCCCAAAGTGCTGCATCTGTATTACCGAAATATCCAGGGCTTTCAGGGAGCAATTACATTCACAATACTGCCACGGTCATATGTAGAGGAATTCTGCTGTGTCCTTGCTCATTAAGGTAGGGGAGAAAACAAGAGGTTCTGCTACCTTGGATCTAATCCTTATAAACAGGGAGGAAATGGTTGTGGAGGTAAGAGTGGCTGGGACCCTAGGAGGTAGCGACCATGCTATTTTAGAATTTTGGATAACAAGAGGAGGAAGACCTGTGAAGACTCAGACGTCAAGGTTAGATTTCAGAAAGGCAGATTTTAAGTGACTCAGAAAGAGAATTGGAGGGATCCAATGGCTGGATATCCTTAAGGACAAAAAATGTCCAGGAAGGATGGAAAATCTTGAAAAATGAGATTCTCAAAGCACAATCGTTAACAATTCCGAAAAGAGGGGAGAATGGGAAGCATTTAAGGAAACCAGGATGGATGAACACAGAACTTAAACACATGCTAAAAAGGAAGAAAGAAAAGAAAGAAATGTTTATCAAATGGAAAGAGGGAGGCATATCTAAAGAAAAATATAATGCAGTCTGCAGAACCTGCAGGGCACAAATCAGATTATCTAAAGCTGACAATGAATTAAGGCTTGCAAGTACGTCAAAAGTAAAAGAAAAGTCAAAGATGCTATAGGATTTTTACAGGATGAAAATGATGAAATGGTAAGACAGGATGTTGAGAAGGCTGAACTTTTAAATTCCTATTTTGCATCTGTTTTCTCTCAGAAAGGAAATGTAACATCAACTGATCTTCACTGTCCTATTAAAGGAATAGAAGAATCCAGGATACCTATAAACAGAAAGACAGTGAGGAAACATTTAGCTAACCTAAATTAATTCAAGTCTCCAGGTCCAGATGAATTACACCCCAGAGTACTGAAGGAGATAGCAGAAGAAATTCTTGAACCACTGTCCATAATCTTTGAAAATTCTTGGAGAACAGGAGAAGTCCCAGAAGACTGGAGAAGAGCAAATGTTGTTCCCATCTTCAAAAAGGGGAAGAAGGTGGACCCAGGGAACTACAGGCCGGTGATTCTGACTTCTATACCAGGAAAGATCTTTGAACAAATTATTAAAGAACATGTATGCAAGTACCTGGATAAGAATGAAGTGATTAAACAGAGTCAGCATGGGTTTGTAACTAATAAGTCATGTCAGACTAACTTAATTTCTTCTATGACAGAATCACTGACTGGGTGGATCAGGGAAATGCTGTAGATATAGTATATCTTGACTTCAGCAAAGCATTTGACAAAGTATCTCACACAATCCTTATTGAAAAAATGACTAAGTATGAAATGGACAAGGCAACTGTTAGGTGGATTCATAACTGGCTTAGTGATCGGACCCAAAGAGTGGTCGTAAATGGCTGCACATCCTGTTGGAAGAATGTCTCAAGTGGGGTACCACAAGGCTCTGTTTTGGGCCCTGTATTGTTCAACATCTTTATCAATGATTTAGATGAAGGAATCAGGGTGGATAAAAATCAATGATTTTTTAAAAAAAATCAAAAAAATCCGATTTTTTTGATTTAAATCGGATTTTTTTGATTTAAATCGGATTTTTTTCAATAAACTGCTTTTTGAGGAAAATATTTTACCATCCAAAGGTTCTTCCATCATGAGATAAAGCTGAGTTGTTTAACTCAGTAGAATAAAGGCTGTATATGTGTAACATTCACAATGCCATGCTCTTCCAGAGGTTTCTGTAGGATTAGTGGGCAGTTTCTCTCCTATATTATCACAGACGCTCGCTTTACTTAAGCAGTTCTCAAAACTGAATTTGACTCTGCAGAGGTCCCAGCCTCTTCTTCACGGCAAAAATGTTACAACATGAACAGAGTTGAGAAAAAGACCTTAATCCTATTGTTCTACAAACCTATATGAATACAGAATCAACCCCTTCAGTGCCAAGTCCAAGAAGTTAGACAATATGTTTCTGATTGTTTGGAGTGGAATAGATCTGCACAACACAAGAAGAATGTGAATCTAAGTGTGAGGAGGAGGAAGGGCAAGCAGACAAGAAAATGAAAGTGAAACTTTGAGCACAATACTGCAGCATAGCCACAGACAGACAAGTCTGGATCTGTTTGTGTGTACGATCTGAGGTTTATTACATTCTTTCCTTATAATGGCAGCAGGCCGTAAAAGAGACCCAGTTTGGGAATATTTTAATGAAGCTCCTTTGCCTATCGGTAAGGCAGGCATGCGTGCAAAATGCAAACGATGCAAGGCCTGGTGGCGCGAATGAGGCAACATCATGAGAAGTGCGGTGATGAAGATGACCAAAGAAACACTTCTGAACAGGCAGGATCTTCAGGTTCACAGCACATGACACACTGCATGTATCTAGATACAGGGATGAGTGTAGTGTATCGCATTATGGGATTAGATACACCGGTCTGGGGCGTATCGCACATGATGAAATTAGATATACCGGTCTGGTAGAAACTTTGATTTAAATCACTGATTTAAATCAAGCCTTACTGACTAGTGATTTAAATCGTGATTTAAATCGTGATTTAAATCAGTTTGATTTAAATCAAATCCACCCTGGAAGGAATTGAGGGTAAACTGATCAAATTTGCTGATGACACAAAGCTAGGAGGGGTAGCTAACACTAGAGAAGAGAGAGAGAGAGAATTCAAAAATATATAAATAAACTGGAGCAGTGGGCAGCAACTAACAGAATGGATTTTAACAGGGAAAAATGCAAAGTACTACATCTGGGCAATAAAAATGAAAAAAGCATATACAAAATGGGAGGAATAGGGCTAAGTAACAGCACATGTGAAAAAGACTTGGGTATACTAATTGATCACAGACTGAACATGAGTCAACAGTGTGATGCAGCAGCAAAAAAGGCAAATGCAATTCTAGGATGTATCAACAGAATCATAAAGTCTAGATCACATGAGGTCATTATTGCCCTCTACTCCTCTTTGGTCAGTCCTCATTTGGAATACTGTGTCCAGTTTTGGGCACCACATTTTAAAAGAGACATCAACACACTGGAGCAAGTTCAGAGAAGAGCCACCAGAATGGTGACCGGTCTGCAAACCATGTCCTATGAGGAACGGTTGCAGGATTTGGGAATGTTTAGCTTGCAAAAAAGATTGAGAGGTGACTTAATAGCGGTCTACAAAAATCTCAAGGGCTGTCACATTTTAGAAGGATCATCTTTATTCTCATTTGCACAAGTAAAGACTAGAAGCAATGGGATGAAACTGAATGGGAGGAGACACAGATTAGATATTAGAAAAAACTTTTTGACTGTTAGGGTGATCAATGAGTGGAACAGGCTGCCACGAGAGGTGGTGACTCATGATTTAGAGAATCCTGCTTTGAGCAGGGGGTTGGACCAGATGGTCCAGGAGGTCCCTTCCAACTCTACCATTCTATGATTTTATGTACCATTAGGGTCCATACGACCAGACAAAAATTTTCGAATGGTGCAGATGTCGCTGCCGATTTTACACCCATTTTACAATCTGCAATGAATATCAGTCACCTAAATTGTCGGAAAATCTAAGTTTTCTTGATATCCACAGACTGTATTTGTGCATTTTACTAATTGACTACAATATAGTGCTCCACAGTAATCACTATCACTAGTTTACTCGTTATTGGCACCTTGTGAATTATAAAAAGTCCACATCAATAAAAGTACACTTCCTAAATACATCATGTACAAAATAAAATATTACATACCGTAATTCAGGGTTAATACCGCTATATGTGTGGACATTTCCTTTTCACAATCACCAAGATACATTTATTTAGTCACAAAGCAACTGTGGCAGCCACTTGAGAACTTTGGAAAAGCATTTTTTTTTTCAGCCAGTAAAGTAAGAAGTGCAGCTGGGGACAAAGAGGCCCCAATAAGCTCTTGGGGTGAGAGATCCAAATAGGGAGATTTAGCGAGAATGTGGAGTTTTTCAGGCAATGCTCCATGTAAATGAGCATATAAAGTCACCTGTAGGCCAGAATACTATAATTACTGAACACAAAGGTTACACGTCTGTACAACCAGAACGAGGTGTACAGAACACTTCTCAAATGTGACAAAGTGACGGCAGTCCCTGCTGGAAGGGGGAAAGATCATGAAAGACCAAGTGATTAGCAGGAAAGGGGCAGTGAGGGGTCAGTAGGAGTAAAAAATATTGTTTTTAGGTGTATGAGGCCAAAACACTAGAGTAGCAGAACCGCATCACGTGTGCGAGCTACAGATTAGTAATCCATGATACATATATAATGATCCATACTAACTACCCTCAATATGATATTCCACTTCTGCTTTAAATTGCTTCGATTGAGTATCTGAGAGAATTTCAGCCATTAGATCCACTGCACAGGAAAAATAAAAAAGTTTTAGAGGAAAAATGCAACTCACAAATCCTCCTGATGATGTGGAGGAGCGGAGCGGGCCGGCCGGTAGCGCTCACTTGGCAAAACTGTTTTTGCACTGCAAATTAGAGTTTCACGCACAGCGTTATGTGACGTCAGGTTGTACAGATCAGGACATGGACAAAAACAAACACAATCCCACAAGTTAAGGAAAACACGTTTTTCTTATGCAACGTTACGGTATACCCTGTGGTGGTCTCACCCCAGTGACCGCTATGATCACTGCAGTTCCATACAAGCATTTTTCCTCATTTCTTGGCTGATCGTTGGAGATATCACCGATGTAGGTCACCAACAATCATACATCCTAATGGTAGGTCATCAACGGAGAGTCCAGGAAAACCAATTTAATTTAGGTCTGGAAAGGTTTTAATTAAACGCGCTCTTCTCTACAGAAGAAAATCCCATGACAGGTGACATGATTAGGGACACCATAAATTCTCGATTAAAGGTAACCTGCTGAACCAAGCAGGAAGATTGGCACCACCTCAAACATTTAGATAAATTCCTGGACCCGAATAGAATACACCCCTGAGTACTGGAGGAATTAAAGTACCATGACAGACAGAACTTTATGTCTAATATTCAAGGATTCCAGAATCTCAGGGTCTGACACATCGCACAAGTGGTGTCAATATTAAAAAAAGGGGAAAAAAAATCTGAGCCAGGGAATACGCCGGTATGTTTAACCTCTACAGTGGGTGAAATCCTTGAGGTTTTTTTTTTGTTTTGTTTTTTTATTTTTAAGATATTTTGAGAGTATCTAAAAAAATAACCTCATAGTAACCCATCATCAACATGTGTTAATGAGATACCATTTATCATGACCGACTCGAGTAAGTCAAGCGGACGACACTACATATACCAACAATGGGATGGAATGGGGAGAGGAAGGCCCTAACAGTAGGGAAGGAGGGATGTTAAAGATAGGTACGCAGGCCGCATGCAGACGTAGGCGGGGCAGACCGGAGGAGGTGCGGAAGTGGGCGGAGCTTCACGGAGGAAGTCCGCAGCTCTGAGGAACGCTAATGTGAAGCTAGCCTAAGATGTCCGAATGGACAAACACTTGGCAAATGAGGTTTAATGTAGATAAATGTAGAATAATGCACCTAGGACAGTAATCCTATAGCTGCATACACATTCAATGGGAGTGGACTCGGGACTACAGAACAGGAGAAGGACTAAGGTACATTCTGGTTACAACTAAGCTAAGCAGTAGCCGCAAAAGCAGACAAGATTTTAGGGTATATATAAAAAAAAATTAAAAAAGAAAATCCTGCGATCCCAACGTATCATTACCCCTTTATAAATCACTGGTGCGGCCACATTTCAAAAAGGACAGTCAGAAATATTAGTCTGTTCACAGGTGCGCAATTACATTATTACAAGGGATGGAAGGCCTCTCGTATGATGAAAGGTTGGAAAAATTGGGTTTGTTCAGCTTAGAAAAAAAATAACACCTCAGAGGAGGGGGGATCTTTTTTACATGTATAAATATATGTGTGGTCAGTACAAAGGACTGTCACATGACTTATTCCTTCCAAAGACCATACTAAGAATCAGGGAGCACTAATTACGGGTGGAAGAAAAGCGATTCCAACAGCCAAATAGGAAAGGGTTCTTTACAGTTAGAGCAGTCAGAATGTAGAATGTCCGACAAAAGGTAGACACTATAATGGCCTTTATACAAGGGCCGGATGATTTCCTCTATACACAACATTGCAGGTTATAGTTAATTTAGTGACAAAATGTACAAATTGGTGGATAAAGGCTGAACTTGATGGACCAAGGTCTTTTTTCAACCTATGTAAATATTGATTGTTGTGAATGTGCTAGAGATGGTTTCTGAGCAGAGGCTCCTCTGGTGGTTACAGACAGTACTGAACCTTTCAGCGAGGAATGGCAATCTGGGATCACTGACTAGACTGATATAAGGGAGGTTCCCTCCCATGATGGTCGTCGGTGATCAATTGTTCTTGTCTCAATTGTGGTTCCTGGTTCATTTGGAAGTTGCTGGAGTCTTGCCTGCACCTGCTGCTTTCAGATAAGATATTTCTGCTTTTCTTTTTGTGCTTGCTTTTTTCATAGTTTTCTGCACTTTTGTGGAGGTCAGCCGGGTCCCCTCCTGGGGCCTGTGCTCCTCTCAATTTATCTGTAGCCACTGTTATTTGTTCATTTGCTTTTTCCTGTTTTCTCAGTGGCTGCGGCTTTGTTTTGTTACATCAGAGATCTGATTTAGGTGGTAGAGATCGTGTGATCTCAGGTTTTTTGGCAATCAGAAGTGCTGGTATTTTTTAGGGTTTTTTTTGGATTGCAGTCAGAATTTTTCCTGTACTTTTCTATCTAGATAGATTGGGCCCCAACGTTTGCTCATTCTATTTTGTGTCTGTGTCCGTGCTATCTTCTTGTCTAACCGCCATTATATGTTTGGGGGCTTCCTATTCTCTTTGGGGATCTGCTCCGGGGCAGATAGCTTTCATCTTTCTGCCTTTAGGTGTAGTTATCTCTCAGGCTGTGACGAGGCGTCTAGGATCAACGTAGGAACGCTCCACGGCTACCTCTAGTTGTGTGTTTAGTTCAGGTTACTGCAATCCAATAGGTTCCAGCCTCTCTGGTGTATTACCGTTTTTGCTTTTTCTCCTCAGCTACCTAAACATAACAATTGATCTAAAGTCAGACATTGAACTGGCTTCTGTGGATATTACTGATTCTTATAGATTCTAATAGTTATTGTGCCAAAAAAATGGAAAAAGCTTTAAAAAAAACAAAAACTCAAAAAACAGTTAACAGTGGGGTATTCCATAGGTCAGTATTGGGCCCTCTTCTTTTCAACATATTTATTAATGACCTTGTACAACAGGGGTGGAGAATATTTCTTCTTCCAAGGGCCATTTGGATATTTAGACCATCATTCTCGGACCATACAAATCCAATTTAAAAATGTAGCCAATGCCAGCATCAGGACGTAATCCTTGGTTGCATGTGATGCAGCATTCAGTAGTGAACACTGCTGGCACGTGCTCACAGTCTAGGGAGCAATTAAAGGGCCAAAAAAAAAAACATGCCGGGAGCCCAAGCACTGTGTTCCTCCGCACTCTGCAAAGTTTTGCCTCAATACAAGTCACTAGTGCGCCCACACTTAGAATATGGGGTATAATTTTGAGTTCCAGTGTATAAAAAAAAAAAAAAAAAAGAACTAAACTACATTTGTGGAAGAACAAAGGCTCTGCGTGGATCTTATTACAGCTTACAAATACGTGAGGACAGTACAGGGATCTTTCTTCACCTAGCCATGTGATGTGACAAGGGGGCATCCTCTACATCTACAGGAAAGACGGTTGAATCATAGCCAGAGGTTCTTTACTGTAAGAGCAGTGAGACTATGGAGCTCTCTGCAACATGATGTTATAATGGTTGATTCGCTACAAAAGTACAAGGAGGGTCTGGATGCCTTTATTGAGAAATAGAATATGTTAAGTTATAGGTTGAACATGATGGACTTGTACCTCCTTCTAAACTATGAATCTGCACACATAGAAAGTTGCAGGAGTCGTCTTAAACGTCATAGTTGTTTCTGACAGAGCGGTCGACATACTGCAGACTCCTGCACTCATGTACAAGTCCAATAAAACGACAAGTTCAGCAACTTTACAAGACGCGGTCCCATTCCCGCTAGGAACACGTAGAGCATGTTGTAATTTTTATGTTGGCACAATAAAACTACATGGAAGCTAAAGATAATATCTTCCCAGCACGTTTTTATTGAAACTGATCAGTAGTAAGCAGTAAAATATACAATGTACACCTTCAGCACATGAAAGAGAATCTGTAAGTGTAGTCTCATACTTGAGATAAATCATTTGTATAAAACTGGGGGAATCTAAGTCCTTATGCAATACAAAAAAAAAAAAAAAAAAAAATCGATGCAAAAGTGTCAGCAGCACAACGCAAGACATAATCTGGTATATCTGCCACGTGTTCATTAAAGTCTTGACATTCGCAAATGGTCCACGGTCACCAGATCATGAAAGTAGCTTTCACAGATGAGTAGGTGATAACTTATTGATTGGCGAGCATCTGAAAGCTGGGACCCCCACAAATTGGTAGAACGAAGGGTTTTGATCTCTGCGCCACTATGCCGTAGATCAGATGCCCAAATGGCTCTGTTAATTCTCTCTGGAGCAGCACAGGTACATATACACAAATTGTGCTGCATCTTCTAACAAGTGACTTTATATCACCACAGAGCTGGATTCACAGATACACTGCTGCGTAATGTCCTACATGTTGCTGATGCTTCTGAACAGGTACTAATGCTAAACAGACAAAAACGCAAGAAACCTTCCGGTCTGTTTCTTCTGTGTATAGAAGACATGATAACAACTAGACAAGTGACAATTACAGAAAATTACAGATACTCCCTGTAAAGGGGAAAAACAGAAAAAAAATGCAGAATACAAGTCCATGTGCTGTAATGACGTAACAGAGGGGTATACCAGTCTGCATCCATATCAACAACGGGATGACATAATAAAGCACCCTGTGTCACCGAGCAATTGCAATTGTGGAATTTTATAAGAATGCCCCCCCCCCCTCCATCCTATCCACCTCCATTCCCAATAATTGATAGGTTTGAGAGTAGGGTTTTTAAATTATGGCCACACGCAAAAAGACCCCATATATTAAATAACTTTTTTTTTAAAGTCTTATAAGTGTAAGGGCCACTTGATTATTCACAGAGAGTCTGGGACCCACATAAGGCCCCATTCAGCCCAGCTAATGTATACTAAAAACAAACTGTATGAAGGCATACATGATAGGAAAATACATTATTTGTAGCAACTGTGAAATTAAACCTGGTTCAGACAGCACCACGTTCCTCTATATATGCCAAAACTTCAGTAGCCAGTGCCCTTTGTGCCCATTACTCTTCAGTGTTCCTATAGCCTCCAGCAATGAAGGATGTGTCAAATATTCGGATGGTCAGTATGTAAAAAAGCCTGAAGCCCTGCAGTTTAATAACATTCCTGCAGTACAGGTTCCCAAAAAATGAAGGTTTTTGACCACATGGCAGCTGAGAACAAGCTCACCCAGACTTACATGAACTAGAATAATCAGGCTGGCGAGACAATGAACATAAAAAGAGACCGAGGCCGGGGCTACAGTGCGACTCGTGTGCAATGTGATTCATTCTCATCACACAGTAACGTCATAGCCAAGGCATTGCAATGCAACACTGTAAAAACATGCGCTAAAAAGTTGCTGTAATCCGATCACCATAGTTCCTAGAATATGAAAGTTAAAAAAAAAAAACACCAAGTAAAAATAGCTGCATCCATAAAATGTGTTAATCTGGTAATGGCCAAGTCAACGTAACACTTCAAGTAATAATGTTGGAGTGGGAAGGGAATGCCCATCTACCATCAAACAGCCTACATGGCAGGCACTTTCACTTTACTGATCATTCATTCTCAAGATTCTCAATTCCCGGGTAAAAATCTGTCTCCAGTGATCACAGATTTATAAACTACTGAGATAGAATCTTACTAGGAGCAACTGTCATCTATGTAGTGGGAAGAGGAGGAGCTAGAAGCAGTGCTCCTCCCACATCCTGCCCCTCCCGTCACGATTTCAGTAATGTAACATTCTGTCTTCACGGACTACAGATTTTTACGATAATTTTTCAGAATTGAAAGAAGCAGATTTCTGTTATGTTTCGGTAGCTGAGGAGTGCAGGTAAAAAAAAAGGCAATACACCAGAGCAGTTGGAATCTATGGGATTGCAGTACCCTGACTAACCACCACAACTAGAGGCAGCCGTGGAGCGTTCCTACGTTGGTCCTAGACGCCTCGTCACAGCCTGAGAAACTAACTACACCTAAAGATAGAAATAGGAAAGCTATCTGCCCCGGAGCAGAACCCCAAAGATAATAGAAAGCCCCCAAACATGTAATGGCGGTTAGACAAGAGGAAATACTGACACAGAAAGAAAATAGAATGAGCAAACGCTGGGGCCCAAACTATCTAAAAAGAAAAGGACAGGAAGGGTACTTACTGCAATCCCAGAAAACCCTGAAAAACACCAACTCTACTAATTTCAAAATCACCTGAGATCACACGACCTCTACCACCTAAATTAGCTCTCTGGTGTAACAAAATCAAAACAGCAGCCACTGAAAAAACTGGAAAAAGCAAAAGAACAAAACTCAGTGGCTGAACTAAACTGAGAAGGCAGAAGCCCCCGGAGGGGACCCAGAAGGCCCCCAAAGAAGTGCAAAACAAAATGCAAAAATATAGCAGTAACACAAAAGAAAAAAATCTTATCTGGTAGCAGGAGATGCAGACACGACACAGCAGGCTACAAGGGAAACTGGAATGAAGGATTCAGACCAGAACAATTGATCACCGGCAACCCTGATGGGAAAATGACTCCCTTATATAAGACCAGTCAGTAACACCTGATTCCCAGTCCTCACAATCTTCACTAGTACCGCTTGTAACCACCAGAGGGAGCCTCTGCTCAGAACTCATCTCAAACCCATTCACAACAGTACCCCCCCCTTGAGGAGGGGTCACCGAACCCTCATTTGAGAAACCAGGTCGGTCAGGATGAGTTCTATGATACGCACGGATAAGTCTCCTAGCATGGATGTCCGAAGCAAACACCCAAGAATTGTCTTCCTGACCATAACCTCTCCATTTAACCAAATACTGGAGTTTCCGTCTAGAAAAACGAGAATCCAATATCTTCTCAACCACATACTCCAGATTGCCCTCAACCAAAACAGGGTCAGGAGGCACAGCAGCAGGAACCACTGGCTCAACAAACCTCTTCAACAAGGACTTGTGGAACACGTTATGGATCTTAAATGTCCCTGGAAGAAGCAAACGAAAAGAAACAGGATTAATAATCTCCATGATCTTATAAGGTCCAATGAACCTAGGCTTAAATTTAGGAGATGCTACTCTCATAGGAATATTCTTTGAGGACAACCAGACCAAGTCCCCCACTTTAAACCGAGGACCATCAGTCCTATGCCGGTTAGCAAACCGCTGGGCCTTCTCCTGAGAGAGGGACAACCTCTCCACTACCTGGTCCCAAATCTGTTGCATACGCTCCACAACAGAGTCAACACCTGGACAGACAGAAGCCTCCGTCTGTCCTGAAGAAAATCGAGGGTGAAACCCAGAATTACAGAAAAACGGAGACATCAAAGTGGCAGAGCTAGCCCTATTATTAAGAGCAAACTCAGCCAAAGGCAAAAAAGAGACCCAGTCATCCTGATCAGCAGACACAAAGCATCTAAGAGAAGTCTCCAATGTCTGGTTTGTTCTCTCAGTTTGACCATTGGTCTGAGGATGAAATGCCGAGGAGAAAGACAATTGAACACCCAGTTTAGAACAAAAAGTCCTCCAAAATTTGGAAACAAACTGGACTCCTCTGTCAGACACAATGTTCTCAGGAATGCCGTGTAAACGAACCACGTGCTGAAGGAACAACGGCACCAATTCAGAGGAGGAAGGCAACTTAGGTAATGGCACAAGATGTATCATTTTGGAAAACCTATCACAAATTACCCAGATGGTGGTCATTCTCTGAGAAACAGGAAGATCGGAAATGAAATCCATAGAGATATGGGTCCATGGTCTCTTGGGCACAGGCAATGGCATCAACAAACCACTAGAGCGAGAGCAAGGCTTGGAGCGAGAGCAAGTCCCGCAGGACTGCACAAATTCCCTGACATCACGAGACAAGGTAGGCCACCAAAAGGACCGACTAACCAAGTCTCTGGTACCAAAAATTCCGGGATGCCCAGCCAATGCGGAACAATGAATCTCAGACATCACACTCTTTTTCCATTGGTCCGGGACAAACAATTTTCCAACAGGGCAGCGCTCGGGCCTATCCTCCTGACACCCCTCCAGAGCAAGTCTCAAATTGGGCGAGATGGCGGAAAGAACTACACCCTCTTTCAAAATAACAGAAGGATCAGATAACTCAGGAGAGTCCGCAAGGAAACTCCTCGAGAGGGCATCCGCCTTAACATTCTTAGTGCCAGGAAGAAAGGAAACCACAAAATTAAAACGTGTGAAAAACAAGGCCCACCTGGCCTGTCTAGGATTGAGTCGCTTGGCAGATTCCAGATAGACCAGATTCTTATGGTCCGTAAGGACCACCACCTGATGTTTGGCTCCCTCCAGCCAATGTTCCACTCTTCAAAAGCCCACTTCATGGCCAATAACTCCCGATTACCCACGTCATAATTACGTTCAGTAGGAGAAAATTTTCGAGAGAAAAAGGCACAAGGGTTACTTTTAGAGGTCTCTGGATCTTTTTGGGACAAAACGGCACCTGCCCCAATTTCAGAGGCATCAACCTCCACCTGAAATGGCAGAGAAACATCAGGCTGCCGTATAGAACAGGAGCAGAAGTGAATCTCTGCTTAAGTTCCTGAAATGCAGAGACTGCCTCAGGAGGCCAATTCACCACATCAGAACCCTTTCTGGTCAAATCAGTTAATGGTTTAACAATAACGAGAAATTACAATAAATTTACGATAAAAATTGGCAAAACCCAAAAATTTCTGAAGAGCCTTTAATGAAGTAGGTTGGACCCAATCACAGATGGCTTCAACCTTGACCGGATCCATTTCAATAACAGATGGGGACAAAATGAATCCCAGAAATGAGATCCTCTGTACGCCAAAAAGACACTTTGATCCCTTCACATACAGAGCATTCTCTCTCAAAATCTGGAACACAGTTCGAACATGTTTCACATGAGAGTCCCAGTCATTAGAAAAAATCAAGATATCATCCAAATAAACAATCAGAAATTTGTCCACAAAATCCCTGAAAATGTCATTCATGAAGGACTGGAAGACGGAAGGAGCATTAGTGAGCCCAAAGGGCATCACTAGGTACTCAAAATGCCCTTCAGGGGTATTGAATGCCGTCTTCCATTCATCCCCGTGCTTAATGCGAATAAGGTTATACGCCCCCCTGAGGTCAAGCTTGGTAAACCAAGTAGCGTTTTTCACCCTGGAAAACAGGTCAGAAATCAAGGGTAACGGGTATTGATATTTCACAGTAATATTGTTCAAGAGACGATAATCAATACACGGCCTTAATGAACCATCTTTTTTGGCCACAAAGAAAAAACCGGCACCTAAGGGTGAAGGGATGGTCTGATATGACCCTTCTCCAAAGATTCCTTGATATAAGACCGCATAGCGTCATGTTCAGGTACAGACAAGTTAAAAAGGCGACCTTTAGGGAATTTACTACCCGGCACTAATTCAATAGCGCAGTCATAGCTCCTATGGGGAGGCAAGGATGCAGATTTACTTTCGCTAAACACATCAGAAAAATCAAACAAAAAGTCAGGAACATCCTGAGCCTGGGGGGAGGCAGAAAAAACAGGAGTGTTGGTATTAACACATTGGCAGCCCCAACTGGCCACAGACACAGACTTCCAATCCAAAAAAGGATTATGAGACTGCAACCAAGGGAAACCCAGCACTATAATGTCATGCAGATTATATAGAACCAAAAATTTGCAGCACTCCTGGTGATCAGGTTCAACCCTCATCACCTGAGTAGAAAACTGGGGTTTATTCTCAGCCAAAGGGGTAGAATCGATCCCAGTAGGGGAATAGACTTCTGTAGGGGTATCAAGGGGAACCCACAACGTTTAGCAAAATCATAATCCATCAGGTTAATAGCTGCTCCAGAACCAACGAAAGCCTGAGCAGAAAATGAGGACAGAGAGCATATCAGAGTGACAGTTAATAAAAAACTTAGTTGAACACTACAGACAACTGAGCGTGCAAAACGTCTTCCCC
>JARQOD010000003.1:553375547-553521704 GCA_033576555.1 Oophaga sylvatica
CACAATTTCTTAAACATTATTTTTTTCTTAGGAAGTTATAAGGGTTAAAAGTTGACCAGCAATTTCTCATTTTTCCAACAAAATATACAAAACCATTTTTTTAAGGGACCACATCACATTTGAAGTGACTTTGAGGGGTCTACAGTCATGGCCAAAAGTTTTGAGAATGACACAAATATTATATTTTCACATGATCTGCTGCCCTCTGGTTTTTATGTGTGTTTGACAGATGTTTTTATCACAGACAGAAATATAATAATTGTAAACATATGAGTAACAAAAGCTTATATTGACAGTTAGAATGAGTTAATGCAGCAAGTCAATATTTGCAGTGTTGACCCTTCTTCTTCAGGACCTCTGCAATTCTCCCTGGCATGCTGTCAATCAACTTCGGGACCAAATCCTGACTAATAGCAGTCCATTCTTGCACAATCAATGCTTTCATTTTGTCAGAATTTTTAGGTTTTTGTTTGTCCACCCGTCTCTTGATGATTGACCACAAGTTCTCAATGGGATTAAGATCTGGGGAGTTTCCAGGCCATGGACCCAAAATCTCTATGTTTTGTTCCCTGAGCCATTTAGTTATCACCTTTGCTTTATGGCAAGGTGCTCCATCATGCTGGAAAAGGCATTGTTGATCGCCAAACTGCTCTTGGAGGGTTGGGAGAAGTTGCTCTTGGAGGACATTCTGGTACCATTCTTTATTCATGGCTGTGTTTTTAGGCAAGACTGTGAGAGAGCCGATTCCCTTGGCTGAGAAGCAACCCCACACATGAATGGTTTCAGGATGCTTAACAGTTGGCATGAGACAAGACTGGTGGTAGCGCTCACCTTGTCTTCTCCGAATGAGGCGTTTTCCTGATGTCCCAAACAATCGAAAAGGGGATTCATCAGAGAAAATAACTTTACCCCAGTCCTCAGCAGTCCACTGCCTGTACCTTTTGCAGAATATCAGTCTGTCCATGATGTTTTTTCTGGAGAGAAGTGGCTTCTTTGCTGCCCTCCTTGAGACCAGGCCTTGCTCCAAAAGTCTCCGCCTCACAGTGCGTGCAGATGCACTCACACCTGCCTGCTGCCATTCCTGAGCAAGCTCTGCACTGCTGGTAGCCCGATCCCGCAGCTGAAACACTTTTAAGAGACGGTCCTGGTGCTTGCTGGTCTTTCTTGGGCGCCCTGAAGCCTTTTTGGCAACAATGGAACCTCTCTCCTTGAAGTTCTTGATGATGCGATAGATTGTTGACTAAGGTGCAATCTTTCTAGCTGCGATACTCTTCCATGTTAGGCCATTTTTGTGCATTGCAATGATGACTGCACGTGTTTCTTTAGAGATAACCATGGTTAACAGAAGAGAAACAATGATGCCAAGCACCAGCCTCCTTTTAAAGTGTCCAGTGGTGTCATTCTTACTTAATCATGACAGATTGATCTCCAGCCATGTCCTCATCAACACCAACACCTGTGTTAATGGAGCAATCACTGAAAAGAGGTTAGCTGATCCTTTTAAGGCAGGGCTGCAATGATGTTGAAATGTGTTTTGGGGGATAAAGTTCATTTTCTAGCCAAATATTGACTTTGCAAGTAATTGCTGTTACGCTGATCACTCTTTATAACATTCTGGAGTATATGCAAATTGCCATTAGAAAAAGTGAAGCAGTAGACTTTGTAAAAATTAATATTTGTGTCATTCTCAAAACTTTTGGCCATGACTGTACACACGTGGTCAAAATTGTTGGTACCCCTCGTTTAATGACAGAAAAACCCACAATGGTCACAGAAATAACTTGAATCTGACAAAAGTAATAGTAAATCAAAAATCTATGAAAATGAAGACATTGCTTTTCAACCATGCTTCCACAGAATTTAAAAAAAAATAAAACTCATGAAATCGGCCTGGACAGAAATGATGGTACCCTAATATTTTGTTGCACAACCTTTTGAGGCAATCACTGCAATCAAATGATTCCTGTAACTGTCAATGAGACTTCTGCACCTCTCGACAGGTATTTTGGCCCACTCCTCAAGAGCAAACTACTCCAGTTGTCTCGTGTTTGAAGGTTGCCTTGTCCAGACGACATGTTTCAGCTCTTTCCAAAGATGCTCATTAGGATTTAGGTCAGGGCTCAAAGAATGCCACTTCAGAATAGTTTAATGTTTTCCTCTGAGCCATTCTTGGTTGTTTTTAGCTGTGTGTTTTGGGTCATAATCCTGTTGCAGGACCCATGACCTGCGACTGAGACCAAGCTTTCTGACACTGGGCAGCGCATTTCTCTCTAGAATCCCTTGATAGTCTTGAGATTTCATTGACCTCCTCCATGTTTCACAGAAGGGACAGTGTTCTTTTCTTGATATGCTTCAGTTTTCCGTCTATGAACATAGTGTTGATGTGCCTTGCCAAAAAGTTCCATTTTTGTCTCATTTATCCATTGGACATTCTCCCAGAAGCTTTGTGGCTTGTCAACATGTAGTTTGGCAAATTCCAGTCTGGCTTTTTTATGATTTTTTTTCAACAATGGTGTCCTCCTTGGTCGTCTCCCATGAAGAACACTTTGGCTCATACAACGACCGATGGTGCGATCTGACACTGATGTTCCTTGAGCTTGAATTTCACCTTTAATCTGTTTAGAAGTTTTTCTGGGCTCTTTTGTTACCATTCGTATTATCCGTCTCTTTGATTTCTCATCAATTTTCCTCCTGCAGCCACGTCCAGGGAGGTTGGCTACAGTCCAGTGGAGCTTACATTTCTGAATAATATGTGCAACTGTAGTCACAGGAACATCAAGCTACTTGGAGATGGTCTTATAACTTTTCCCTTTTAACATGTTTGTCTATAATTTTCTTTCTAATCTCCTGAGACAACTCTTTCCTTCACTTCCTCTGGTCCATGTTGAGTGTGATACACACCATGTCACCAAACAACACAGTGAGTATCTGCAGCCCTCTATACAGGCCCACTCACTGATTCCAAGATTGTAGACACCTGTGATGTGTCATGTGTGCATTGCCACGAAGATCGTCGCGGTTGCACATTTTGACTTCTCACAGCTGATCTGCTGTTTCTTTGTGTTTGGCAGCTAGGGAGTTAATTCTGTCTGTGCTCGGTGCTGGGACTGGGTGCAGTTTCTCCCGGCTGCAATTGATTATTTGTTGATTGGTTTCCTTTAAATTCCTGGTTGTCTGCTTGGGGAGTTGCCAGTGAAACCTTCATGCAGACCACAGATAGGAATGAATCTGTATAGACTTTAGTTGTGAGCTCCTTAGTTGTTCTAAGCTCAACTTGGTTAGAGTTTATTTCCCAGACCATTTATGTTCCTTTGGTGTTTGAGTGTGTATGCAAGAGAGTGCTATCCTGTCTGTCTTATATGTCTAATCTGTGTATTTAGCTGAGATCAGCCCATATCCCTTTGGTGGTAGTCAGGATCCTTCTTAGGACTGATTACAGGGTTCAGGGTCTGATAGGAGACAGGGTTAGGTTGGAGACTTGGACCTCTGAACCATTATCAGTACCTCCAAGGTGAGGGATTAGTTAGGACCCCAGTTTAGGGTCAGGTTAGATCCTGGTCCACCTCTTTCCTGTTTCAGCTCATCAAGTCCTCAAGATTAACCCTGAGTTCAGCAGATATCGTGTCAGGTAAATCTATTCTATACTTACATGCTGATGTTGCTATACTAGTTGTTGTATAGAGTGTTGTTCCTGTATTAATAGTTTACTGACATTGTATACATATCATTAGACAGCGTGACATTTTCACTGGCCATAAAAATTATCTCCAGTTACCATGGATCCAGTAGCCCAGCTGGCTCTGCAGTTGCAGGGATTATCCATGGAGCTGACGGACATTAAGTCCAAAGTTTTGTCTCCCCTGGAGCAAACCAGAGTTGAACCTAAAGTAGCTCTCCCGGACAGGTTCACTGGTGGGCGAGACAAATTTTTCACCTTCCGGGAGGCATGTAAATTGTATTTTCGGCTTCGGCCTCGATCATCAGGGAGTGATGATGCAGCAGAGTGGGAATTGTTATCTCACTTCTGCAAGGGGACCCTCAATCCTGGGCATTTTCCCTTCCTCCGGGATCCCCGGCTCTACTGTCTGTAGATCAATTTTTTACTGCCCTGGGATTGGTATATGATGACCCAGATCGGGTCTCTCTTGCTGAGACAAAATTACGTAAGATACAGCAGGGAGATCGTCCTGCAGAGGAATTTGCTTCTGAGTTTCGTAGATGGGCCACAGATACTCAGTGGAATGACCCAGCTCTTAGGAGCCAGTTTTGTCATGGGCTTTCTGATAAATTAAAAGACGTTTTGGCTCAGTATGAGTCTCCTCATTCACTGGAGGCTGCTATGGCCTTAGCTATCCGTACTGATAGACGGCTTCGGGAGAGGGGTGAGGTAACCCCACTCCCTGTTGTTTCTCCACCTACCACTAAAGTCCCTTATGTTGAGGTTCCCCTTGTCTGTTCGGATGAGCCTATGCAGTTGGGAGGGACATCATTTCGTAGGAGGGGATTGGCGGTACGCCGCAGGACTAGAAGATGTTTTTTCTGCGGGAAAGAGGGACATTTTGTTGGAGAATGTCCATCCCGTGCCTTGTTGAGCCAAAAGTCGCCGGAAAACTGTTAATCCCAGGTTGTGTGGTGGACGACAACCTGGGAGTATGTATTTCATCCGCCAGTTCTTCTCAGTTCCTTGTACCAGTGGAGGTGGTGGTTGGTACGAGAGTGGAGAGATTGTCTGTTTCTCTTGATAGTGGTTCCGGGGCTAATCTGGTTGACGCTCAGTTTGCTCAGGCTCAAGGTATGCATCTGAGTGTATTGGTCAAACCGATCCCTATATTCTCCATTGACGCCAGGCCTCTCGGCCAAGGTAGCTTTGTTCATGAGGTTCATAACATTGACCTTCGGGTAGGGACAATACATAGGGAACAATTATCTTGTTATGTGTTGGAGGGTCTACCTACTCCTATTGTGTTGGGACTTCCTTGGTTGGTCAAACATAACCCTGTGATTAATTGGCAGTCCAGAGAAATAAGCCAATGGGGTGAGTTTTGCAAAAGCAACTGCATGAACACAGTCATCAGTGCGGTCGTGCCTAGTACATTGCCTCCTTTTTTGGAGGATTTTGGGGATGTTTTCTCTGAGGAGGGGTGTCAGGAGTTGCCTCCTCATCGCGTGTATGACTGCTCTATTAATCTCCTTCCTGATGCTAAATTGCCTAAAGCTAGGTTGTATAATCTTTCTGGTCCTGAGAGGCAGGCTATGAAAGATTATATTTCTGAAAGTCTGGCCAAAGGGCATATTAGACCTTCATCTTCCCCAGTAGCCGCGGGGTTCTTCTTTGTGAAGAAGAAAGATGGAGGCCTACGCCCTTGCTTGGATTTCCGCGAACTTAATCGGATTACTGTCCGAGATCCGTATCCGCTCCCTCTTATTCCTGATCTCTTCAATCAAATTGTTGGCGCCAAATGGTTCTCTAAATTGGATCTCAGGGGGGCGTATAATCTGATTAGGATAAAAGAGGGGGATGAGTGGTAAACGGCGTTTAACACGCCGGAGGGACATTATGAGAACCTTGTCATGCCTTTTGGTCTGACTACTGCACCAGCAGTATTCCAACATTTTGTTAATGACATTTTTCGTCACCTTGTGGGGGTGTTTGTGGTTGTATATTTGGACGACATTTTAATTTACTCGCCAGATCTTGTGTCTCATCAGGAGCATGTGAGACAGGTGTTGCAGATCTTGCGAGACAATAAACTATACGCCAAACTGGAGAAGTGTGTATTTGCCGTACAGGAACTTCAGTTTTTGGGTTTTTTGGTGTCAGCCTCCGGTTTCCGTATGGACCCTGAAAAGGTGAGAGCAGTGCTTGAATGGGATCAGCCAGGGGATCTTAAGGCTCTGCAGCGTTTTTTGGGGTTTGCTAACTACTACCGGAAATTTATTTGTAATTTCTCATCTGTCGTCAAACCTCTCACTGACATGACAAGAAAAGGGACGGATTTTTCTAAATGGTCGGACAAAGCTTGCCAAGCCTTTTCCTCTTTGAAGAAATGTTTTGCTTCGGCACCCGTTCTCATCCAACCAGATGCATCTCAGCCGTTCATTGTGGAGGTGGATGCGTCTGACGTAGGGGTGGGTGCTATATTGTCCCAGGGTCCGTCCCCTGGTAAATGGCATCTGTGCGCTTTCTTTTCTAAGAAATTGTCGTCCGCCGAAAGGAATTATGATATCGGCAATAGGGAACTTTTGGCCATTAAGTTAGCTTTTGAAGAATGGCGTCACTTTTTGGAGGGGCAGTCCACCCGGTTACCGTTATTACTGATCACAAGAACCTGTTGTATTTGGAATCCGCTAAGCGTCTGAATTCCAGACAAGCTCGATGGTCGTTGTTTTTTACCAGGTTTAATTTTGTCGTCACTTATCGCCCGGGGTCTAAGAATGTAAAGGCTGATGCCTTGTCTCGCAGTTTCCCAGGGGCCGGGAAAACGGATGACCCGAGTCCTATCCTTCAGGAGGGGGTGGTAGTGTCGGCTGTATTTTCTGAGCTTGAGGAGGAGGTGTTAGAGGCTCAGGGGGACGCCCCTGCAGGACCTCCAGGGAGACTGTTTGTCCCAAATCTGTTGAGACAAAAGGTTATTGAGGCACATCATAATTCTGCTCTAGCAGGACATCCAGGGAGTAAGGCTACTTTAGATCTCCTTTCTCGCCGGTTTTGGTGGCCTAATGCTAATAAAGATGTTATAACTTTTGTCGCGTCATGTGGGGTGTGTGCTCGCTCTAAAACCCCTCATACCCGTCCGTCTGGGACCCTTTTACCCTTGAAACTTCCGGAGCGTCCATGGACTCATTTATCTATGGACTTCATTACGGACCTTCCTCCGTCGTCAGGGAATACTGTCATACTGGTGGTTGTTGACAGGTTCAGTAAGATGGCACATTTCGTTGCTCTTCCTGCACTCCCTAATGCTAAAACTCTGGCGCAGGTGTTCATTAGGGAGATCGTTAGACTTCATGGGTTGCCTTCTGATGTGGTGTCAGATAGGGGGTCTCAGTTTGTGTCCAAATTTTGGAGGGCATTTTGTTTACGTCGGGGGATGCAATTGTCATTTTCCTCGGCTTTTCATCCGCAGACCAATGGTCAGACAGAGCGTCTGAATCAGAGTTTAGAGACATATCTCCGGTGTTTTGTCTCGGAGAACCAGGAGGACTGGTCATCTTTCTTGCCTCTGGCAGAGTTCGCTCTTAACAACAGGCGGAGCGAGTCCACTGGTAAGTCCCCGTTTTTTGGGGCATATGGTTTTCATCCCCAGTTTTGTACTTTCAATGGGGGGGGCCCTTCTGGGGTTCCTGAGGAGGAGCGTTTCTCGTCGTCACTTGCTTCTGTGTGGAGAGGTGTATTGAATAATCTGAGTGTGATGGGGAACCGTTACAAACGTATGGCTGATAGGAGGAGAGTTTCTGGTCCAGATCTGAATGTGAACGATCTGGTATGGTTGTCTACCAGGAATATAAAACTTAAGGTGCCCTCCTGGAAACTGGGTCCCAGATTCATCAGTTCCATAATTAATCCTGCGGCATTTCGTCTGGACCTCCCTCCTACGTTTAAAATTCATAATGTGTTCCACAAGTCATTACTTAAAAGGTATGTGGCACCAGTCATACCGTCACCTCTACCTCCTCCTCCTGTGTTGGTCAATGGTAACTTGGAATTTCAAGTATCAAAGATCATTGACTCACGTCTGAATCGCCGGTCCCTTCAGTACTTGGTGCATTGGAAGGGGTATGGTCCAGAGGAGAGGACGTGGGTCCCTGCGTCTGATGTTAACGCAGATCGTTTGGTTCGGACCTTCCACAGAACTCACCCGGGCAGGCCTGGCCCTGAGGGTCCGGAGGCCCCTCGTAGAAGGGGGGGTACTGTCATGTGTGCATTGCCACGAAGATCGTCGCGGTTGCACATTTTGACTTCTCACAGCTGATCTGCTGTTTCTTTGTGTTTGGCAGCTAGGGAGTTAATTCTGTCTGTGCTCGGTGCTGGGACTGGGTGCAGTTTCTCCCGGCTGCAATTGATTATTTGTTGATTGGTTTCCTTTAAATTCCTGGTTGTCTGCTTGGGAGTTGCCAGTGAAACCTTCATGCAGACCACAGATAGGAATGAATCTGTATAGACTTTAGTTGTGAGCTCCTTAGTTGTTCTAAGCTCAACTTGGTTAGAGTTTATTTCCCAGACCATTTATGTTCCTTTGGTGTTTGAGTGTGTATGCAAGAGAGTGCTATCCTGTCTGTCTTATATGTCTAATCTGTGTATTTAGCTGAGATCAGCCCATATCCCTTTGGTGGTAGTCAGGATCCTTCTTAGGACTGATTACAGGGTTCAGGGTCTGATAGGAGACAGGGTTAGGTTGGAGACTTGGACCTCTGAACCATTATCAGTACCTCCAAGGTGAGGGATTAGTTAGGACCCCAGTTTAGGGTCAGGTTAGATCCTGGTCCACCTCTTTCCTGTTTCAGCTCATCAAGTCCTCAAGATTAACCCTGAGTTCAGCAGATATCGTGTCAGGTAAATCTATTCTATACTTACATGCTGATGTTGCTATACTAGTTGTTGTATAGAGTGTTGTTCCTGTATTAATAGTTTACTGACATTGTATACATATCATTAGACAGCGTGACATGATGCTAATTAGTGGACACACCTTTATTTAACATGTCCCTTTTGTCACATTATTTTAAGGGGTGGTCCATCATTTTTGTCCAGGCCTATTTCATGCGTTTTACTTTTTTTAAAATTCTGTGGAAGCATGGTTAAAAAGCAATTAAATAAAAAAGGGGAGAAGCCACCGCTGCCTATGATCAGAACACAATACATAAAGTGCATATGCACATATTGATTTCTAACTGTACTTTAAAATTAGACATTTAGGGGGGGCGTGGCTAGCCTATGGAGGGATAGGAAGCAGACCTTCTGAGCTCCTGCAATCCCTGCTATAAATCTGCATTCTTGAGCGTTCCTATGCATCATCTGCCGGCCATGGGCATAAAGAAAGGCTCTCTGAGATCAGCTGTGGCTGCTGCTGCCGCTGCCGGCACTTTACACAAATACCTCCGGGACCCCGGGGATTCAGGCCTACGGGCCTCACAGAAGTCTGGGGAGAAGCCAGATTGCCCTGAAGCAGAGAGCGCGAAGCTTCCTGCAGCAGGGGAGAAGGTGGGAGCTGAGAGCAGACTTTCCAGCTCAGTGATCCCAGCGGGGAGGCCCTGCAGAGGTCTCTGTGATGGAGCATCCCCACAGCGACAGCGACAAGCTCACAGGTACAGGGGGTGCTATGAAGCAGGGGAGGCATAGTGAGGACATCAGAGGTCCCGGGGGGCCTATGCATTATGCTGATAAAGCTGACTTGCCTGCTCATGAGGATGGCTCCCCTCCAGCTGCAGCATCCCCTCACATCAGGGGACATATTAATGAAGGAGGCGCAGGGGTGACTGGCTCTCCCTCCCCAGGTGACTCCAGGCAGGATAGGAGTGTGGAGGCCCTGTCTGGACAGACCCCCCTGGAGTTTTTACTGCAGACCCCCCCTCTCTTAAGCCACTGAAGCAGAGGGTCGGAGGGAATGCTCCTCAGTCCTGCTCATCTGCTGGCTCTGCTTCCCCTGACTCTGAGGGAGATGAGGGATCAAGCTGGGACTGGCAGGCACATCTAAAAGCCCTACCTACCAATGCGGATCTGGACCGGCGCTTCCAGAAGCTGGTGCAATTATACACCCGCAATATGGCGGAGTTACAGAAGGACTTACATCATGTGGGCCAGAGGGTCTCAGAGGTGGAGGATGCGCATTCTTCATTGAGCTCCACTGTTGATACTCATGGCGGGGTGCTGCAGGCTCACGCTTTACAGATCTCTAACTTATGGTCCCATCTGGACGACGTGGAGAATCGTCATCGTCGTAACAATATCCGCATTAGGGGCCTGACAAAGGACATTGGCGCTGCTCAGCTGGACGGTTGGGCGCAATCGTTTTTCAGCTCTCTTCTTAACCAGGACCCTGCGACCGCCATTGAAATTGATCGCATCCATCGATCCCTGGGACCTAAATCCACTGACCCGTCTCGTCCCGTGATGTCATCTGCAGGATCCATTTCTTCAAAATCAAGGACCGGATCCTCAATAAAGCCAGAGAGCAAGCACAGTTCCGTGATCGACCCATTCAGCTGCTTCCAGACCTGGCGAGACGTACGCTTCTTCAGCGCAAGGCGCTTCGGCCGTTGTTGGGGGTTCTCCGTTCCAAAGAGATCGTTTATCGCTGGGGCTATCCCTTTCAGCTCTTGGCCCGTAAGGATGGACGGTCGGCCACCTTTCGCTCTTTGGGCGATTTACCGAATTTCCTGAGCACCTTTAAACTGCCGATGATCTCTCTTCCGGACTGGCCTAAGGTGGAGTCTCCCCGATTACAGCTCCGGGTGGCGACTGGTCGGTGGTTCGTCCGCGGAAGCACCGTGAGAGAAGAAACCGCAGGGATCCAGTTATATGATATGCATTACTGCTTATTTTCTTGAGTACTGTGTTTCCTCATGTTCAGCATTAGAAGCCTTTGGTTGGTGGATGTACATTAAGGGGGGGCGGGCTTCTGGGCTCACACGGTCTTCTCCCTTGTTGATCTTTCGCTTTATTGCGGATTAATGTAAAACGCCTGAGGGCATGCTCAGGTGAGGGGGGCCGTGGGGGCTTGGGGACGGTTCTCCGGTAAATTTACAATGTTACTGTTTGCGGGATTGCTTAGGAATGCGGGTTATGGGGGACTGCGCTACGCAGTGCCTCACAGTTATAAAGTTATATTTTTACATTGTGGGGAGGGGGTTTGGGACAGGTTCTGTCTATTCTGGGTGGGTTATCATGATTGCTCTTAGGGCGACCCGACGGGGTTGGGGGCCTTGGTGGGACACCGCTTTCCTGGTGGCGCTCTGGGGTCCTGAATTCCGTGGGGTCATTGTTTCCCGATTGGGATTCAGTATTAGTTTGAGGAATTTCGGTTCCTGTGTACATTTGGGGGGGTATGGGTTTTGTTCATGTTCTGTTTTTCTGATATGTTCTTTTCTTCTTCTTCTTTCTGCTCTTTTTCTACTCTTTGTGTCTGGCCTTCCTCTCGTTGGTCCTCCCGCCCAGCTCCTAATTTGTTTCTCCTCTGCGTGGTCCCATGGCTGATCTCACTTTTTGTTCTTATAATGTTTGTGGCCTTAATAGTCCTGGGAAACGGGGACAGATCTTGTACCATTTGCATAAAAAGAGGGTAATGGTGGCCATGCTGCAGGAGACACATTTTAAGGCAGATCAGCTTCCCAGATGCTCAACCCGCTTCTATTCTTCATGGCACCACGCTCCGAATCCGGAGGCTAAAGTAGGTGGTGTGTCCATAGCCCTTCACAAAAGCTTCCAGCATTCGGTGGTGGAGGTAGAGGCGGGTTCAGATGGCCGCTACCTTTTTCTGAAATTGTTGATTGGAATGCATCGATATACCTTCGCTAATCTGTATTTTCCTAACTCAGCTCAGGTGTCTTTTGGACTGGAGGTGATAGACAAGCTGATCAGGTTTGCTGAGGGTTCTGCTGTTATCTTGGGGGGTGACTTTAACCTATTCTTCAATGCGGAGATGAATTCGTCAACAGGTAGGTCCTCTGTCTCTCTTGCAGCCTTGAGGCGTTTGAAGAAGGGTCTCATTGCCTTACGGGTGGTGGACTTATGGCGTACACTTCACCCTACTACAATGGATTATAGTTACCACTCATTGGCACATAATTCATATAGTAGACTGGACCACGTTTTTGTATCACACTCACTATTGGATGACAATCCCACGTGTTCCATGGGGGCGTTCTTGTGGTCTGATCATGCACCTGTTTATGGCTCATGTAGGCAGTCCTCGTCGTGTAAACGGGAGTTTTCCTGGCGCCTAAATGACAATTTATTGCAGGATACTCTGTGTGTAGCGGATGTGCGCAGGGCTGTTGAGGACTTTGTCAAGGTGCATGAGTCGGATGACACGGGCGCCCCTATACAATGGGAGTCCCTTAAGTGCGTATTGCGGGGCATATTTATCTCCCATGGTTCGCGTCTGAAAAGGGATAGGGTTGGTAAGTTGCGAGCTCTGCTGGCAGATCTGGGTGCTCTGGAGATGGCCAATAAAAGGGGACCCTCGGACGCACGACTGGCGGAACTCTCAAATGTTCGTCATAAGATCTTGAAAATTCTGGACCAAAAATCGCTATGTTAACGCGATAAATGGCGCAAGAATTATTATGAGTATGGCAACAAGGCTGGCACTTTGCTCGCCAGAACCTTGCATCCGAGGGCTCCCAACTCTTATTTATTTTCCATTAATGATCAGCGTGGCCGAACAGTTCATTCCAATGGAGAAATCTTGGAGGCCTTCCGGTCATACTATGAGACCTTGTACAATATTGACCCCTCTCCGACTGGGGACCCGTTTCTGCCATCACGGCGTATTTTGGACTACTTAGAGACCTTTGCCCCGCGACGCTTAGACTCCGGGACGATTAGTGCTTTGGAGGGTGACATGACGTTGGAGGAGGTGGCCCTAGTCATCAAGGACTTAAAGGTGGGCAAAAGCCCGGGACCTGACGGGTTCACGCCCAGATTCTATCGCACATTTGGGGACATTTTGGGGCCGGTAATGCTTCGGGCTTTTAATGCTGTGGCCAGGGTAGATCAGTTTCCTTCACAGACCCTCCAAGCTGTCATAACGGTGTTGCCGAAGCCTGGGAAGGATCTTTCAAGTTGTGGTAACTTTCGGCCTATCTCGCTCATTAATGTAGACATGAAGGTCTACGCTAAGGTCATGGCGTGGCGGCTTCGCCCACACTTGCCTGACCTCATACACAGGGATCAGGTGGGCTTTGTTCAGGGCAGGGAGGCGGGAGATAATACCCTAAAGACATTGGCTCTTATGGATCATGCACGAGCTTCAGGGTCACCTCTCTGCCTCCTTTCCATTGACGCTGAGAAGGCATTTGACAGGGTGCATTGGGGCTTTTTGGCAGCAACTCTCTCACGGATTGGTCTGGGTCCCCGTATGCGCTCTTGGATTTTAGCTCTGTATAGATCACCTACGGCTAGAGTGAGAGTCAATGGGTCACTTTCCATGCCTTTTCGTATCGGGAATGGAACGCGCCAGGGATGCCCCGTCACCGACCTTATATGTGCTGGTCATGGAGGCGTTGGCTAATGCCTTACGCAAGGATGCCACTCTCCAAGGGATCTATAGGGGTGATTTTCATCAGAAAGTGTCCTTGTTTGCTGATGATCTCCTCATATATATGTCCTCGCCACATATAGGGATTCCCACGGTGATGAAACATTTCCAAACCTTTGGCGAGCTTAGCAATTTTAAAGTTAATCAAAAGAAATCGGAGCTGCTCAATGTGTCCCTGTCGGGAGAGGAGGAGGAGAGGATAAGGCTCAGTGGGGTTTTTGCGTGGCAGCCTTTAGCCATCACATATCTGGGGGTGAAAATAGCATCGGACACTTCCAAATTATTTGACCTTAATTATGGCGCTCTGTTGCGTCAGATTGAGGAGGATCTCAAGAAGTGGAACGTACTGCAATTGTCTTGGTTCGGCAGAGTCAATGCTTTGAAGATGAATATCCTTCCCAGGCTTCTCTACCTGTTTCAGACCATACCTTTGGTTGTGCCTAGACCCTTTTTTGATAGATTACGGCGCGCAGCTTCGAGGTTCGTGTGGGGGTCCTCCCGTCTGCGCATAGGGCATTCTATTTTGATCCACCCAAAACTGAATGGGGGGGTCGGATTACCGGACTTTCTGTTGTATTATAGAGCCACTGTTTGCAAGAAAGTCCTAGACCTGACTTATCGAGGGAAGGAAAAACTATGGGTAGAAATAGAGAGACATAACGGCCCAGTAGCGGCACAGGGCATATTTTGGCTGACAAAATTGGCACGCTATCGCGATGGAGACTTGTCCCTGATCTTGAGGACATTGCTGACTATATGGGACGGCTTCGCGCCCGGGGTCGGTTTAGTGTCGGTTCCTGGTCCCTTGACGCCCCTTGTTGGTAATGCTGCCTGCCCATCTTTGACGAGGGGGTTCCCTGCTCTGCCGGTTTTTGACACCTGGGTTTTTTCCCTGTGCAATTTTTACACGCAATCAGGTTACGTTGGCTTTGGGGACATCCTGGTGACGGGAACTGGTACAGCAGGCGCGTGGTTGGTATACTTCCAAATGCGTAGTTATGCCTCCTCATTGGAGGCACTGGTCCGCCCACGTTTGCGACTTACAGACTTTGAACAGCTATGTACAGGTGGGACTGCTCCTGTCCATGATGTTTCTTTGGTGTATCGCCTCTTGGTTGCGGGAGAGACAGGGGACTCTTTGCCCCCATTTGTGAGTAGTTGGGAACGGGAGTTGGGTAAAACATTCTCGCCGGACTTATGGTCTAAAGCTTTCCACATGACTCACAAGGGCACAATAGCTGGCCGCGCTCAGGAGGTGAATTACAAACTGTTGTCTCGCTGGTACAGAACCCCTTCTAGACTGGCGAAGATGTACTCCACTTGTACTGATGAGTGCTGGCGCTGCGGCAGTGGCTATGGCTCCTTCGTCCACATTTGGTGGGAATGCCCAAGATAGTCCCAATTTGGAGGGAGGTGGGGTTATTGTTTTCTAAATTTAGTGGGGGATTCGTCTCAGTCACATTAGAAATGGCCCTTCTATCAATGATCCCGGGAAGGGTGCAGCTCATTAAAAAAGGGCTCCTGCATTTCTTTCTGCAGGCGGTCCGTCAATTGATCCCCAGGAATTGGAGATCTGTCCATCCACCATCGAGAATCCAATGGGTGGAACTCATGGACGACATACGTTACATGGAGGAGCTTAGGGCAGCCGATGCAGGGAGGTCTGAGTCCTATTTGTGAATGTGGAGTGATTGGGTGGCATTTAGGGGCTCTCCGGAGTTCCGGGATTGGCTTTCCCGGGGCTGTTGAGGCTTCCAGGGGTAGAAGTAGGTGGCGGTGAATAGACTTTCTGATGGATATGGGCAATGAGTGGCCGGGTGGATCGGCGAGGGTCGGACATTTCTCTATCTTTGTTCTTCTATTGTCTTTTCTTCCTCTTCTCTTCTTTTTCTTTTTCTTTGGCTTTTGCTTTTCTTTACTCTTTTCAGTTTCTTCCTATATTTTTCTTTGATGGTGGATGTTGTCCGCTCTCATTCTGTTCTTGAAGTTTATTAAAGCAAAGTACCTGGGTATTGTGAACAATGTTTCTACGAGTTTACCAGAGCCCGGAATACTACTGAATGCTATGTTTCTAAACATTACTGTATAATTCGGTGCTGGAGGTTGTCTTGTATTCTAGATGTACTTGCTTTATTTCATTGCCGAGAGAGGCACTGCACTGTAACTTTTACGCAACTTGTTTGTTGCCTTTTGTATTACATAAATGCTATAATAAAAACTATTTGAACCATAAAATTAGACATTTAGCAAACAATTGATCAATTCTTTGACCCACCCCGCCACGACAAGGCATTCTCTATGGGGCAGTCCTACTCTACGTTTTTATATTTGCTGTGCCATTACGGCCTCCTAAATGTATTAAAAGCAAGACTGTATAAAATGCAAAATTACCTGAAGAGTTTCTGAATCACTCCCATGGTGCCAGGAGGGCAAGCGTAGGTAAAGGCCGACCAGGTACGGATATGTACATTTCAGATCTGACCTCCACACTGCCAAACTAGCAACCACAGATGAAGGGTGAAACAGGCCCAGACACAGGTGCATAATCAAATTAGAACCTGGCACTTTATGTATTGTGTTCTGACCGTAGGCAGCGCTGGCTTCTCCCCTTTTTTATTTGATATTGGTTTGTGGCTGATCACCACTGTTTGCCGTGCGCGCTGGGTTATGCACGCCATTCTTTCTGTCTTTATTGTGATCGATCTAGGCTGCTGTACACACATACAGCAGCCCTGCCCTGCCTCAGGCTCTATTTGATTATGCACCTGTGTCTGGCCTGTTTCACCCTTCATCTGTCGTTGCTATTATTACTTTTGTCAGATTCAAGTTATTTCTGTGACCATTGTAGGTTTTTCTGTCATTAAATGAGGGGTACCAACAATTTTGACCATGTGTGTATATGACAGAAAATAAACAAAAGTGACACCATTCTAAAAACGGCACCCCTCAAGGTTCTTAAAGTGAACCTGTCACCAGATTTGGTCATCACCTTTCCGGGCTGAAATACAGCATTCTATAACGCTGTATATAAGCCCCCAACCCGACCTGCAAGAGAAGAAAAATAACTTTTATTATACTCACCTGCAGGGCGGTTCGGTCCAAGGGGCCGTCGCTGGTCTTGGTTCGGAGCCTCCCTTTTTATTACGATCCCCATCCTCCTGCTTGCTTTGTGTGGATTGCAAGTCACTTCGTCATCCACACAGTCTCCTCGGCACCACACTCCTGCGCAGGCATACTTCTTTGCTCTGTTGAATGCAGAGTAAATTACTGCAGTGTGCATGCGCCAGGGCTCTTTGACCTTTCCCAACACCTGCGCACTGCAGTACTTTGCTCTGCCCTCAACAGGGCAGAGAAGTACGCCTGCGCAGGAGCACGGTGCTGAGGAGACGCGTCATCCACATGAAGCAAGCAGGAGAGCGGCATCGCAAGAAGAAGGGAGGCGCCGGCCCAAGAACAGCAACATCCATTCAACCGGACCGCTCCGCAGGTGAGTATAATAAAAGTTATTTTACTTTTCTTGCAGATAAGATTGGGGGCAGATATACAGGATTATAGAATGCTGTATATCAGCCCTGAAAGGTGATGGCCGTATCTCTTATCGGCCAAACCTGATGACAGGTTCCGTTTAAAAACCACATTTAAGAAGTTTATTAACCCTTAAGGTGCTTCATATGAATTAATGGAATGTGGAAGGAAAAATGAACATTTAACTTTTTTTCACAAAATTTAACTTTTTACCCAAACTTCTTTATTTTCACATGGGAAACAGGAAAGAATGAACCCCAAAATTTGTTATGCAATTTCTACTGAGTATATCGATATCCCATGTCTTGGGGAAAAGTACTGTTTGGGCACATGGCAGGGCTTGGAAAGGGAAGGAGCACAGTTTGACTTTTTGAACACAAAATTGTCTGGAATCGAAAGCGGACGACATGTCCCCTTTGAAAAGCCCCTGGTGTGCCTAAACAGTGGAAACACCCCCACAATTGACACCATTTTGGAAGCTATACCCCTCAAGAAATGTATTTACAGATGTGTGGTGAGCATCTTGAACCCCAAGGTGCTTCACAGAAATTTATAACATTGAGCTGTGTAAATAAAAAATCTAATTTTTCAAATAAAAAAAGTTATTTTAGTCCCATTTTTTTTATTTTCACAAGGGTAATAGGAGAAATTGCACCATACAAATTGTGCAAGTACTCCTGAATATGCCGATATCCCATATGTTAGGAAAACTACTGTTTAGGTGCACGGCAGGGCTAAGAAAGAAAGGATTGACGTTTTAGAACTCAGACTTTGACGGAATCGTGAGCGGGTTTCATGTCGTGTTTGGAGAGCCCCGGTGTGCCTTAAAAGTGGAAAACCCCCACATGTGACCCGATTTTGGAAAATAGTCCCCTCAAGAAATTTATCTAGATGTGTGGTGAGCACCCTCAGGTTTTCACAGAATTTTACAGCATTGATCTGTGAAAATGAAAAAAAAATTCCCACAACACTGTTGTTTTAGCCCCAATTTTTTTTATTTTCAGAAGGATAGCAGGAGAAAATGGACCCATAGTACGCCGATATCCCATACGTGGACGAAAACTACTTTTGAGGCACAGTGCAAAGCTCAGCAGGGAAGAAGCGCCACGTTTGTTGCAGTTTTTGCTGGAATCGTAAGTGCCAGAACAGAAGAACCCCTGATATATAACCTAATTTTACAAATTATACTCCCCAATGAATTCATTTATGGGTGCAGTGATCATATTGACACCACATGTGCCTCATAGAATTTTATACTATTGAGCAGTGAAGAAAGAATAATTAAATTTTTACCACTAAAATGTTGTTTTAGCCCCAAGTTTTTAATTTTTTTCTAAGGGCTAATAGGAAAAAATGGACCGATTTGTTGTAAAAATTTCTTCTAAGTGCACCAATACCCTATATGTAAATGGGAAATACTTTTCAGGCACAGTGCAAAGCTCAGAAGGGAAGGAGCACCATATTATAGTGCAGATTTTACTGTTATGGTTTGCGAGTGCCATGACCCACTGGAAGAGCCCCTGAGGTGGGCTACCATTGGGTTTTGAAAAAAAAAATTACATTTTTACTACAAAAAAATTAGTTTTAGCCCCATATTTTAAATTTTCACAAGGGGAAATGGATAAAAATGGCACTAAAATTTGTCCCACAATTTCTGCAGAATGTAGAAAAACCCAATATGTGGCTGTACAGTACAGTACTGCTTAGCCGTATGGCGAAACTTGGGAGGGACGGAGAGCTATTTGCCTCCAGGAGCTCAGATTTTCGTACAATAGTTTGCAGACTCCATATATAGAGCCTCTAAGTGATAGAAAAGCAGAATCACCTCTTAATTGACCTCATTTTGGAAATGATACCGCTTTGGGAAATGATTAATAGGTGTACTGACAATTTTCACTCCATGAGTGTTATCCAGAAACAAGAAGCAGTGGATGTTACTGAGTAAGTTGCAAACTGCTATTGTAGTGACCAGTAAGTTGTAGTGACCAGTAAGTTGTAGTGACCAGTACAATGTAGTGATCTGTATATTATGCCCGGCTCATGCTTCTAGAGACACGCACCTATAAATTAGGCGGGCTCTCATCACTACAGAATTGCCAAACATGTGAATGCTAAATGTGGTTTAAGCACACTGGGGCTCAGAAGGGAGAGGGTCATTTGGATTTGGAAGTACAAAATTCGATAGATTTCTTTTGGGGTGCGAGGAGCCATAGTGCTTTTCCAGAGTCTTTGTAGTACCAGTAACGTGGAAACACCCTATATTTCCACTGACAGATGACGGACCTGAGTGGGGACTTGCTATTTTTGTGGATTGAGTCGAAGCTTTTATTGTGAAAATTTTATATAACGTTTGGGATCACATTTATCCGACGCTCTAAGCTGAGCACTTACTTTGAGGCTTCCATCTAAATATCTGAGTGACATAATTCAGATGAAAACCCCCAGGGATCCACTCACTATAATGAGGCAGCAGAGTTGCTCTGGACTCCGTCTGGCCTTTGTTCAGCCGTGTCCTTTTCAGAAGTGCACAAAACTGTGGCTGACCGCTCTTTTATGCATGCTTAAAAAAATGGACACCACCGGATCACAGGCTAGACGGCGTCCACAGTTCCTCCATCTGCCTTATTATAGGGAATCTTCTACCGGGTGTTCCATCTGAATCACGTATTTCATGGAAACCTTGGTGTAAACGCTCAGAGCAGAGCACAGGATAAATGTGCGCCGAGCCTTACTGCAATCTTTGAGCGGCAGAATGAAAAAATCAATAGCAGGTGAAGAATTGTTTTTTTTAATTTTTACGCCGTTCCTGGTGTAGTATAATTTAAATGGTGACTATATTCTTCAGGCCAGTGCTATTACAGCGATACCAGATTTATACCGCTGCCTTCATCGACCAATTCACTACCTGGCTTCTTCACTTTCTCTCCACTGACATCCCCACCATCATCATGGGTGACTTCAACATCCCCACTGATACCATTCAGTCAGCAGCCTCCAACTTCTGTCCCTTACTTCATCCTTTGGACTTACTCAGTGGTCCTCCTCAGCCACCCACACGGATGGTCATACATTAGACTTGGTCTTCACCCGCCTCTGCTCTCTATCTAACTTCACCACCTCCCCTCTCCCTCTATCTGACCACCATCTACTCACTTTCTCATCCCTGTCCTCCTCTCCTGTCACCCATGTCCAGCAACACGTGCACCCCGCAGACACCTTGCACACCTAGACATCCACACACTCTCTGACTCTATTCTTTCACTGGCATCAATATCCTCACTCCACGATACAGACACTGCCACTGCTTTCTACAATGCCACTCTCACATTGGCTATTGATACGGTCGCCCCTCTCGTTCATGGCAGAGTGCGACGTACCAACAGACAACCCTGGCACAATAACACCACTAAAAAGCTCCGGCAAGTGTCCAGGATTACAGAGCGGCGCTGGAAAAAAACAAATTCGCAAGACGACTTCACTGCATTCAAACAAGCAACACTCTCTTTCAAATCTGCCCTCACCTCTGCTAAACAGGCTTACTTCACAACCCTCGTATCTTCCCTATCCTACAACCCCAAACAGTTATTCAAAACTTTTAACTCCCTCCTCCGCCCACCACTGCCCCCTCCTACCTCCCTCATCTCTGCTGAGGACTTTGCCACACACTTCAAAAATAAGATCGACCAAACAAGGCAAGTCTTCATTGTTCAACCACCTCAACCACTTTGTATACCAGACCAATGCCCCAACCCCATAACCTCCCTCTCCAACATAACTGAAGGGGAGCTTAATTGTCTTCTCTCCAAATCGCACCTCACAACCTGTGCACTTGACCCCATCCCAACCCACCTCCTCCCCAACCTCACCACCACTATTATTCCATCCCTAACCCACCTCTTCAACCTATCACTAACTTCCGGTACCTTCCCTTCTGCTTTCAAGCATGCCACAATCACGCCTATCCTTAAAAAGCCAACCCTCGACCCAACCGCTATGTCCAGCTATCGCCCAATATCGCTGCTCCCATTCGCTTCCAAACTCCTGGAGCTGCATGTCCACGCTGAGCTTTCCTACCACTTCTCTTCTAACTTGCTCTTTGACACTCTACAATCTGGTTTCCGCCCCCATCACTCCACTGAGACAGCCCTGACCAAAATTACTAATGACCTACTTACAGCCAAAGCAAACGGACAATACTCTATACTCCTGCTTCTTGACCTGTCCTCTGCTTTTGACACAGTTGACCACTGCCTTCTACTACAGATTCTTTCCTCCTTTGGCGTCAAAGACCTCGCCCTATCTTGGATCTCCTCATACCTTTCCAACCGCACATTCAGCGTCTCCCACTCCCACACTACCTCCTCGTCCCACCCTCTCTCTGTTGGAGTTCCCCAAGGCTCTGTTCTAGGACCCTACTCTTCTCAATCTATACACTTGGCCTGGGGCAACTCATAAAGTCCCACGGATTCCAGTACCACCTTTACGCTGATGACACTCAGATCTACCTCTCTGGCCCAGACATCACTTCTCTGCTATCCAGAATCCCGGAGTGTCTATCAGCCATATCCTCCTTCTTCTCCTCCCGCTTCCTCAAACTCAATGTGGACAAATCTGAACTCATAATCTTTCCCCCATCCCACAGATCTTCCTTACCTGACCTATCTACCACAATTAACGACATCACGCTTTCCCCCGTACCAGAAGTCCGCTGCCTCGGAGTAACCCTTGACTCTGCCCTGTCCTTCAAACCGCACATCCAAGCTCTTTCTACCTCCTGTCGCCTTCAGCTCAAAAATATTTCAAGAATCCGTCCTTTCCTCAACCCTCAATCTACTAAAATGATTGTGCACGCCCTCATCATCTCCCGCCTCGACTACTGCAACACCCTTTTCTCTGGCCTCCCTGCTAACACCCTCGCACCTCTCCAGTCCATCCTTAACTCTGCTGCACGACTAATTCACCTCTCTCCTTGCTACTCCTCCGCTTCTCCCCTCTGCAAATCTCTTCACTGGCTCCCATTCCCTCAGCGTATCCAGTTCAAATTACTAATACTGACCTACAAGGCCATCTATAATCTGTCTCCTCCTTATATCTCTGAACTAATCTCCCGATATCTTCCCTCACGTAATCTCCCATCCTCGCAAGACATCCTTATCTCCTCCACACTTATTCGCTCCTCACCCAACCGCCTCCAAGACTTCTCCCGAATATCCCCCATCCTCTGGAATTCTTTGCCCCAACACATCCGACTATCAAACTCATTCGGATCCTTCAGACGGAACCTGAAAACCCATCTCTTCAGGAAAGCCTACAGCCTGCAATGACCCTGCTGCCTCCTCACCACTACCGGAGTTATTGCCTCAACCAACACCAGAACTGCTGCAACCCCCCGACCTACTGTCTCCTGCCCCACAATCCTGTAGAATGTAAGCCCGAAAGGGCAGGGTCCTCTCCCCTCTGTATCAGTCTGTCATTGTTAGTTTGTTTACTGTAAGTGATACCTGTAATTTGTATGTAACCCCTTCTCATGTACAGCACCATGGAATCAATGGTGCTATAGAAATAAATATTAATAATAATAATAATAATAATAATAATTTATAGAGTTTTTTTATATTTGGCTTCTGTCACACACTAAAAACTAGTTTTTGCATCGCCATATTTTGGGAGCTATAATTTTTCCATATTTATGCTGACAGAGCCATGTGATGTCTTGTTTTTTGTGGGATGAGCTGACATTTTTATTCGTACCATTTTCGGTCACTTAGCGTTTTTTTATCACTTTTAGTCCGAATTTTGGGAGGCAGAATAAACATAAACCAGCAATTCAGGAATTGTTTTTTGGGGTGTTTTTTATGCCATTCCATGTGTGGTAAATTGATAAAGCAGCTTTATTCTTAGGGTCAGTGCGATTACAGCAATACCACATATTTTTTTTATGTTTTGACGCTTTTACACAATTAAAGCTATTTTATGGAAAAAATAATTATTTTTGCATCCCTTCATTCTGAGAGCGATAACTTTTTTACTTTTCAGCTGATGGAGCTGTATGGCGGCTTGGTTTTTACCAATTTTATTTACATTCATTTGTTTTATCGCGTTTTATTCCAATTTTTGTACGGCAATATGATGAAAACCATCATTTTGTGCCCAGTTTTTTACATTTTTTTTATGGTGGTCACTGAAGTGGTTATCTAGTGGGAAAGTTTAATGGGCCTGGTTGTTCTGAACGTGGCGATACGAAACGTGTACTTTTTTGTTTATTTTTTTTACATAAAAATTTATCAGAACAATATATATATATATTTTTATTTTTGTATTTTTTTTATAAAATATTTTTTAAAATTTTTGTTAAACTTTTTCAACTTTTTTACTTTGTCCCACTATGGGACTTTCACTTTCAGCAGCCTGATCGTTGCTATAATCCATTGCAATGCATGCTCTGTGAATGGTCTGAGGGACTTCCCGTAGTCTGGTGACCTGGATGTTATGACAACATCGGGTTACCATGGCAATGATTGGGCCCCCGCCGATCGGAGTTCAGAGGGGTGCTCCCTCCCTCTGCATGCCTACAAAATGCTGGAGTTGTAAAGGTTTGTCGGATGCACTAAAGAGCAGGAGGCAGGGAAGGGGTTAACAAGACTTTATTTTAACAGATTTCTTAAGTTTAGGGAATACTCCACGCAGGGAGATGATATGGCAACGAAACACCAAATGTGAAAAATGGAACTTGCACAAGCAAATATATGATATTCAAAACAAATTTAAAAAAAATATATATATAATATTCAAAAGCGGGAAGGGGAGATAAGAGGAGTGACTTATCGGTCGGAGTTCTTGTTGGGGAAAGGTTGGAACAACTCCCGACGGCGTCGTAGTCCGTGGACAAAGTCTCTGGCTCTGCTGTGTAGGAACGAGATGCACTATCTCCTGACCGTGCCGAAGTATCCAGGTCTGTTGGTCTCGTGTCCGTTGATGTGTGAATACAGTCCCTTCCGCTGGTTCCTCTGGAGTGGCACAGTACACCGGAAGCACACTGCCGAGTAGGCCGCAGGAGTGTCAAGGCCTCGCACGGACTTGCAAAGTTCGGGAAGATGATGAACATCTACTGCACTGCACGATATGGACCAGGCCGGTATGGGAGCACTCGGAAATGCTGCAGTAAGTGTGGAACGCCCGCCAGGGCAGTGGGATACTCGGTACCGGGCCGGTGTATTGAAGGGATGTGTCACAGCGGCAATGACCCGGTCTGAGACCCTGGGCATCCAATGAAATGGGAATTATTTACAGGGGAATGAATAGAGCTTGTAGTGTAGGTATTCGAGACGCCACCTGTGGTATCTGGTCAGTGGTGACCAGCGCTGCGGTGCAGATCTTCTGGGTTGGGTGGTGAGATGCAGCAGAGTTGGTACAGTCTCCCACAGGTTAGACTATGGGATCCCAGGGCAGGTAGATGTAGTGAAAGTAGTAATGGTGCTGGGAGATGTAGCTGAGTGCAATGGGTGACGCAGGAAGAAACTGAGAAACAGTCAGGAGTTGCAGTTTCCAAAGCTTTACTCAGAGTTCTGGTGGCCAACAGTACAGATGCCCGCTTAGTGACACATCCTCCAGGTGAGGAGTCCAGCCAACTCCCAGGTGGATGAAGAACACTAGTCCAAGGCTCCCTGTCAGTGTATGCCTTCTCTGGCCATCTCTCTGTGCTGATTATCCCGCCGTCTCTCCTTCCAGCACCCGCACAAACAGTGTCCCAGATCAGCAGCTGCGAATCCTCTAGGACAACGACTTACTCCTGCGTTCCTCTCAATTCTATGTAGCTGCCTCTCCGTCGAAGATATTTGTGGTTATTGTCTGTGATCCTTATGTTATCACAGCAGTCGACTTGCTAGCTGAGTCATAAAGCTCTTCCACTAGGCTAAAGGGGTCGAGTTCCCTCTCTGCGACCTGGATTCTCCCAGCCGGCGTCCGCCAGTCCTGGAATGGGCCCACCTGTAGCTCTCGGCTCAGCCGTGTCCCTCTCTAAGAATCCCTTTTCTCTTCTAGGGAACCTCTTTTCATTCTTTCTCTGAGCAGCTCCCAAGGACTGGAGCCAGCTCCACAATCCTATCTCTGTCCTCTCTCCACTACAGGAGAGCTCTCTCAAACATGTCTGTTCTCTTCCTCCCCCAAGGGGGAACTCACTTTCCTCCCCTCCAACTCCTGTTCTGACCCACAAGCTCCACCCACCGTCTACACCCTTTGCTAGCTGAGGAATGCGAAGTGAACTCAACTAGTGTGAGTGATGGATGCAGTGTTGTCAGAGCCAGGTGTAATGTCTCCACCTTACCTGAGAGTTGAGATATCACATCCCTGGCTGGGATGCAATACCTCTGTGGTGACTGGACCCACGGGCACCACAAGTGCGTACTGGGAGAGTGAGTCAGTCTGTAAGGAGCTGGCGTCAGTGGCGGTGGTAATCGGAGCGGTGGAGAGGGAGTCAACCTTCGTCCTGCTCTGTAGTCGCCAAGTCTCTTGTGTTCCCGCACTCAGTCCCTTTTATCTCCCCCACATCCCTTTCTGTCAGGTGCTCAGGTCCTCCTCGTACAGACAAGTCATTCCCTGGTAACAGTGGTGACAGCCCTGATAGTTCCGGCTCCAAAGCACATCTCGAACCGACAACACTGCTCCGGCTCATCCTCTTACACTCCCCCCTACTCCATTCCACGGGCGAGACATCTCGGGGGAATGTTAGGTCTTTGCTTGTCTCTCTCAGCAACTTTTTGCCAAATGAATTGATCCTGGTTGTACCGATTGGGGGGCTGTCCAGCCGTTGCGCGCTCGGAGCGATGTAGATTGGAAGGAATAGTGGAGTCTTCAAGTGTGGTTGAACCGGGCTGTCCTGATGATGGCGAAGTCGGGTCTGTGCCCGCCGTAGCATTTTCTTCTGAGGTCTCAGGGTTCTGACTACCGGACACGTTCTTAAGCTGTTGCTCGGGACCCTCTTCCTCCTCATCTTCCTCTACCATGGGAGAAACCACTTCGGGAGTCTCAGGCGTTTCTTCCTCCTGTAAGGGATCATCAGAGAGGCATGGCCGGAGCATACTTCAGTGCACTTCCCGAGTGGAAGCATTCCCTCTCCTTCTGGCTGGATCTCGTAGACGGGTCCTTTTTCACTGACCCAACACTTCATTCCGTATGGCCGACTCTCCCATCGATTCTCCAGTTTGTCCCATGGACGTTTCTCCCGCACCAACACTCGGTCCCCAACCTGAAGATCTGTCCCTCGCAGGGGAAGTTTCTCAGGGTGCCCCAGCTTCTGAAGTCGAGTCTGCACCAAACGATGTAGGGTCTGCAGACGATGACAATGTTACCGGACCCAGGTAGACACCCCTGTCCTTGGGTAGTCCTCCCCGGGTCCAGCTCCAGTGGGACCAGTTCCAGTTCTGTGACTTATTTCCCTTTACGGCTGAACAACACGAAGTAGGGCGTGAAACCGGTGGTCTGGTGGACTTGATTATTGTAGATCCACACGAGATCAGACACGTACTCAGGTCACCGAGCCTTCCGATCCTCTTCTAAGGTTCTTAACATCTGGATAAGAGTACGGTTAAATCATTCACAGGCCCCATTTCCTTGTGGATTGTACGGTGTGGTGTGAGGCCTGTCGAACTGATAAATCTGTTGCAGCTCATCCATGAATCTTCCCTAGAAGCAGGCATCCTGATCAGAATGGATCCGTTGCGGGCATCCATAGACCTGAATGAATTTTGAAGATAGCATGTGCAGCCGACTCCGCCGTTAGATCCCGGGTGGGCCTTACTACAGCGAACTTCGAGAAATTATGTATCATCACTAAGCAGTGGTCATATCCCTGATGCGCCGGTCTGATGGTCAAGTAGTCAACGGTCAGTAGTTCCAGGGGAGCTGATGTCACTATAGTTTGTGTCTGAGCCCTTTGTTCTGGAGATTTGGCCAATTCACATGCCTGACAGAGTTTACAAGCCTCTTCAACCGCTATTCGTAGCCGAGGGTGGTAGACAAAATGCTGTATCCATTGAAAGGTTTTTTTCAGCACCGAAATTAGCTCCTCTTTCATGAGCCTCAGTGGCGACTTTAGATAGTACGGTCTCTGGAATCACCACCTGCCAAGAGGCCCCTAGCTCCTTTTGAAGTTGGACCTTTCGATATAACAGCCCATTTCTCATCTGGAGTCGCTCCCACTGTCAGAGTATCTTCAGTGCCTCTGGAGTAAGAGTACTCCTCTGTTCTTGTCTGGCAGTTGCTTCACGGTCACCCATTGATGAAACAGAGCGAGTTCACCATCTTCCTGCTGCAAACGGACCCACTCATCCCGAGCCCTTCCTAACACTCCTTCACGGTGAGGGGTCCAAATTTGATGCAGCGTAGCCGCCACCGTCCCAGCGGTCTCCTGGAATCGGGGAACCTCCTCATCCTCCAGCATTTTGTCTTTGCTCTTTCCAGGTGTCGCATTTCTTGCTCTGAACAAGGCGTCGGCGTGGGTGTTCTCAGCTCCTCTCCTGAAGGTGATTATTATCGGTGCGCACCAATACTTCCAAGCCAGACAGATATTCTGCGAATCTCTCCGTCATAGCCCACACCAGCGCCAGCAATTCCAGCTTGAAGGAACTGTAGTTGTCCGGGTTGCGTTCGGAATCGTGAAGGGACCGACTAACGTAAGCAATCACCCTCTCTTTCCCGTCCTGCACCTGTGACAACAAAGCCCCCAACCCCTGCTAGCTTCTGTCAGTGTGGAGAATGAACGGCATAGAGAAGTCCGCATAGGCCAGCACCAGGGCTTCAGTCAGCGCTTTCTTCAAGTCCCGAAAAGCTTTCTCCTGCCTTTCTTCCCAGCGGATGGACCGGCCTTTTGTATTTGGAGGTACCCCCTTCAAAAGCTCAAGCAGAGGTTGAACCACACGGGCAAAGTTCTTCACAAAACAATGGTAGTACCCCGGTAACCCCAGGAATGCTCGGACATCTTTTACGGTCTCAGGGGTTGTCCAGTCCTGAATCACCACAATCTTTTCCCGGGACTGCTTCACTCCATCCGCTGAAACAACATGGCCCAGATACTCAATCTGGGTCTGGAACAAGTGCCACTTCTGGGGCTTCACCTTCAGTCCGTACTTCTGTAGACGGCTCAGTACTTGCTCTAATCTCCGCAGGTAATCTTCAAACAAGGAAGCATACAATATGATGTCGTCCAAGTATATGAGTGTGGCCTCAAAATTCAGATCACCTAATCACCTCTCCATCAGTCGCTGGAACGTGGGGCGTTGGCCAAGCCGAAAGGCATCCTGTTGAATTCGAAGAGGCCCATAGATAGAATAAAGCTGTCTTTGCCAGGTCTTTCTCCGACATGGGTACCTGCCAGTAGCCGCTAGCGAGATCCAACGTCGAGAAGAATTTGGCTTTCGCCAATGCAGATAAGGATTCCTCAATCTGAGGCAGAGGGTATCAGTCCCATACGGTGCAGGTGTTGAGTTTATGATAATCTACACAGAACCTCAGTGTTCCATCCTTCTTTCAAACCAGCACGATGGGGGCTGCCCACGGACTTTGACTCTCTTTGATGACGCCTGCTTGTAGCATCGGACCGAGCATTTCTCGAACTTCCTGGTATACCTGAGGGTGAATCTGCCGGTAATGTTCTCTAATGGGCGCTGTATCCCCTGTTGGTATTTTGTGAGTAATAGCCGTAGTACAGCCCAAGTCGTCCTCATGACTCGCAAACACAGACTTGTATTGCCCCAGTACTGCTTCCACTTGTTGCACTTGGACAGGTGTGATTACAGACAGTTTGGTGCGCATCTGATCTAATATGCGTCGCCCCTCTTGGATGCATTGAGGTTCCGTCATTAGAGAAGTGGTAACTGTCACTGACCACGGGACTTCTGGTTAAACTGTCAGCTGTATGGTCTGGGGCGGAACAATTTCCTCAGACATACCCACTATCCGCGCCACTTCGCCCTGGGTGGAATTACGACTTCCTGATCTGTCAAGTTAACTCAGCGTATAAGCACCGTTCTATCTCGTATAACGGCCAGTTTGTGCCACCAACAGTCCTGCCGGCAGTGGTTCAGTTAAGGAGGGTTCTAGCTGTACTTCTACCCCTCCAACGGAGGATGGGCTCGAATGGGCAGAGTCCCGGCGGCAGAGTGAGCTTAGCGGAGCCCGGCACCATCACCTTTCCCAACGTTTCTCCATGACTCCTGGGCTTGAGCGGTACGAATCAGCCGTTGGAACACTTGTCCCTGGGGGGTATGCAAACTCCACTGTTTCAGGAATAAATGAGAGGGTTCATCAAGGAGTAGTTTTCTGAATTCTTTCAGGACGTTCATCCCCAGGGTGACAGTATGACTGAGACCGGCTTCACCCTGGGTCAACACTACACCTTTTTGTCCCAGGTCTTTGCCACACAGAGATACTTGCATCCACACCACCCCTGCGACTGGGATGGGCAGGTGATTTGCCGCTGTCAACTTTACTACCGGACCCCACTCAGACCGGAGGGTCTCTGGAAAGTGTCGACGGAAATATGCTTCGGGCATCGTGGTCACCTGAGACCCTGTATCTGTGTGGCCCAGCTGTGCTTGGTACACATGTTCCCTGGAGAGTGCACAGAAAGGTAATCACAAATATCTGATAAGCACACAACATTTGACATTTTTCCTGGTTCCACCAGAGGGAGCCCTTGAGACAGCAGTGAGATAAAGACAATCTAGCTGAAAGTTAGTAGTCGTTGGTGTTACCTCAGGAGGAGCAGACACGGCATCTCTGTACGGAGTTACCTCAAGAGAAGCTGACATCTACTGCTGCCTGTGCTCATATTAAGGTGTGTGTAGGACGACAGGCGAGTGGACAAAGGGAAAGAGTGACCGAGGTGATATAGCAACGATAGCTGCCTCCACTCTTTACAACCGGACACCGGGTCCGAAGTTTGCTAGAACCTTCACGGCTAGTGGGAGAAAACCGGAATCCCTGCTGGACTTCAGGTCGCAGAGGGGCCCTTCAGTGCTGATACGTAACCGAGGTTAGGAAGACAGGGGTCTGGCAGGTACCGCCATAGAGACACTGTTCTGTCCACAAAAAGGCCTCATCACAAGGTCAGCCGGGCGTAGAAAGGAGAAGGAGTTAAACTTAGCTTCATGCAGGTTGGAAACTCACACATTAAGAAGTAAGGAGGCCTTAAACCTACTCAGTGATTACCTGGATGTGCATCCTCCACCCAGAGCAGCTTCCCGGGACATACCTGCAACCATCACCAGTAAAGGTATGGAAAGAGACTGATTTGTGTGTGACTGACTTATTGCCTGCACCCTGCACCGCCATTTATCCTGAGGGATCCAGTCTCGCCTGTGGGAGACTTAACACCTTGCTGCCAAATAACAACCCCTCAGAGGATTAACCCTGCAGCGCTGGTCACTCTGATCAGAAACCACAGGTGGCGTCACGAACAATTCCTAAAATCCCCTGTAAATATCCCCCTTTGTATGAGCGCCCAGGGCAACGGACCGAGCTGTGCTACTTGTGACATTCCCCATAGACTTCAACGGGCTCGGTGCCGAGTACCCCATAACCCTGGTGTTGTGCGACTCATATCCACCAGGCAATGCACTGCCCATCCATCAAACTCAGTCCAGACCTGCGGGCACGTAGACACCAGGTTTGTGGGACTTTCACTACTCCTTCCTTTCTATTCTGGCTCCAGGTGGCGTCCCCCAGGCTCGGAGCCCTCTAGTTTAATGGTTGGCGTGGCCGAGGCCTGCCCCACCGCGGACATTCCTGAGCCAAATGTCCTATCTCTCCGCAGTTAAAGCAAGAGAAGGACCTAAGTCGGCGGGACCTTCTGGCATCGTTATGGGTGTCCATTTCACTTTGGCCCCCTGCTGTGTTCTGGTCGGCTTCAATTTTCTTCTTCATCTGGGCCAATTCCCATTGGATATTCAACAGCTCTTTCCTCATGTCTTCAACCCATTGGGGTTCAGCGACTGCATTTACTGCTGCTTCCCCACTTTGGACCTTCCCTACCGGGACCACCACCCTCTGCTCCTGTTCACGTAAGCTGGCCTCACTTCCTATGTCAGCAAAAGTGATGCGAGGGTCCGCCCGTACCCGCTTCCTCAGGGTTTGTTTGGTCAGGATGTCCTGCAAACCAGTCACCAACAAGTCATGCAACACGACAACTGCCGGCCCTATGACCACTCCATCTTTTCTAACAATGGCAGCGTGTAACTCTTGCAGTGCGTTCATATACTGCGTGACCTTCTCCTCTCCCTCCCTAAACAGGCGGGTCCTAAGTTCCCCTACATCAGTCTGGTACCCATGAGTCGCCACTAAGATCTGAAGTACTTTGGTCAACGTGTCATGATCTCGGGGGGTACGTAGCATCACGCCATAATGGCCACCTCGGCCTCTAATGCGGGAGTCATCGGGTGCATTCTCATCATACCCCTCATGCGCTCCGTCCAGGTCCACAACATGGTGTTGGATCCCGTAAATGTTGGCAAATTACTTAACATGGCCCCCAGGGAGATACTGGTCCTGGTCCCTGCTGCCTGTTCTGCCGACTCCATGCTGCTGGACTGCATCCTGCTGACTACGCCAAAATGTAAAGGTTCATAGAATGCAATAAAGAGAAGGAGGCAGAGAAGGGTTAACAAGACTTTACTTAAACAGATTTCTTAAGTATAGGGAATTGTTGTGAATGTGCTAGAAATGAATTCTGAGCAGAAGCTCCCTCTGGTGGTTACAAACAGTGCTGAACTATCCAATGAAGATTGTGAAAATTAGTGATCAGGTGTTACTGACTGGTCTTATATAAGGGAGGTTCCCTCCCATCAGGGTTGCCGGTGATCAATTGTTCTGGTCTCATCTTTGATTCCTGTTCACTTTGTAGCTTGCTGTTTCGTGCCTGCATCTTCTGCTAACAGATAAGACATTTTCTTCTTTTAGTTTTTTGTGCTTGCTTTTTGCATTTTGGCCTGCACTTCTGTGGGGGTCTGCCGGGTCCCCTCCGGGGGCTTGTGCTCCTCTCAGTTTAGTTCAGTCACTGTTGTTTGTTCATTTGCCTTTTCCAGTTTTTTCAGTGGCTGCTGATTAGTTTTGTTACACCAGAGAACTAATTTAGGTGGTAGAGGTCGTGTGATCTCAGGTGTTTTTGTAATTAGTAGAGTTGGTACTTTTCAGGGTTTTTTGGGATTGCAGTAAGTGTCCTTCCTATCCTTTTCTATTTAGGAAGTTTGGGCCCCAACGTTTGCTCATACTATTTTCTGTCTGTGTCTGTATTTTCCTCTTGTCTAACCGCCATTACATGTTTGGGGGCTTTCTTTGTTCTTTGGGGATCTGCTCCGGGGCAGATAGTTTTCCTCTTTCTGTCTTTAGGTGTAGTTAGCTTCTCAGGCTGTGACGAGGCGTCTAGTACCAACGTAGGTACGCTCCACGGCTGCCTTTAGTTGTGGTGGTTAGTCAGGGTACTGCAATCCCATAGATTCCAACCTCTCTGGTGTATTTCCTTTTTTTCCTGCTCTCCTCAGCTACCAAATCATAACAGTATCACCGGCCCATAAACTGATATTTGTATGGTACTCACAGAAGGGAAAAATAGTGTTAAAGAAAGAAGATTGTCAGAGTTGTCAGAGATTTTTTTTTTTTTTCCCTCTGTTTCTCTGAATGCTGAGGAGGATTTTTTTTTCTCTCAATGGAGTTTGCACAGTTGTCTGGCCGTGTGGATCAGCTTGCCACTGAAGTTCGAAGTATTACTACATATCTTGCAGGGTTGCCTGTTGTGGAACCTAGGATTCCCATGCCAGATTTGTTTTTAGGGGATCGAGCTAAATTTCTGAATTTCAAAAATAACTGTAAGTTGTTTTTTGCCTTGAAATCTAAGTCCTCAGGGAACGCAGCACAGCAGGTTCAAATTGTCATCTCTCTCCTGCGCAGCGATCCTCAGGATTGGGCTTTTTCCCTGACACCTGGGGATCCTGTTTTGAGTAATGTTGATGCATTTTTTCAGGCTCTGGGGTTATTGTACGATGAGCCTAATGTCACTGATCAAGCTGAAAAAGCCTTGTTGGCATTAAATCAGGGGCTTGAGGGCACTGAGTTATACTGTCAGAGATTCCGAAGGTGGGCAGTCCTGACCAAATGGAATGACGATGCTTTGGCAGCCCTTTTTCGGAAGGGTCTGTCAGATAATGTAAAGGATGTTATGGTGGGATTCCCTGTCCCCTCTGGTCTCAATGATTCTATGTCATTAGCGATTCAAATTGACAGACGTTTGCGTGAGCGTAGAGGTATGCGTGGAACAGTATTGCCTTGTGAACCAGCTTCTGAACCCATGCAGTGTGATAGAGTGGCTTCTGGGGCACAGCGTCATGAGTTTCGTAAACGCAATGGGTTATGTTTCTACTGTGGTGATGCCTCTCATGCTATTTCAGTCTGCCCTAAGCGGGGAAGACGTTTTGCATGTTCAGTTGTCTTGGGTAGTGTTCAGACTAAATTTTTGTTGACTGTTACCCTGATTTGCTCCCTGTCCACATTTTCTGCTCAGGCTTTTGTTGATTCGGGAGCAGCTATTAACCTGATGGATTTTGATTTTGCTAAACGTTGTGGGTTTCCCTTGATACCCCTACGGAAGTCTATTCCCCTACTGGGGATCGATTCTACCCCTTTGGCTGAGAATAAACCTCAGTTCTCTACTCAGGTGATAATGAGGGTTGAACCTGATCATCAGGAGAGTTGCAAATTTTTGGTGCTGTATAATCTGCATGACATTATCGTACTGGGTTTTCCTTGGTTACAGTCTCATAATCCTGTTTTGGATTGGAAATCTGTGTCTGTAACCAGTTGGGGCTGCCAATGTGTTAATACCAATACTCCTGTTTTTTCTGCCTCCCCCCAGGCTCAGGATGTTCCTGACTTTTTGACTGATTTTTCTGATGTGTTTAGCGAAAGTAAATCTGCATCCTTGCCCCCCCATAGGAGCTATGACTGCGCTATTGAATTAGTGCCTGGTAGTAAATTCCCTAAAGGTCGCCTTTTTAACTTGTCTGTACCTGAACATGACGCTATGCGGTCTTATATAAAGGAGTCATTGGAGAAGGGTCATATCAGACCATCCTCTTCACCCTTGGGTGCCGTTTTTTTCTTTGTGGCCAAAAAGGATGGTTCATTAAGGCCGTGTATTGATTATCGTCTCTTGAACAATATCATTGTGAAATATCAATATCCGTTACCCTTGATTTCTGACCTGTTTTCCAGGGTGAAAAGTGCTACTTGGTTTACCAAGCTTGACCTCAGGGGGGCATATAACCTTATTCGCATTAAGCACGGGGATGAATGGAAGATGGCATTTAATACCCCAGAGGGGCATTTTGAGTACCTAGTGATGCCCTTTGGGCTCACTAATGCTCCTTCTGTCTTCCAGTCCTTCATGAATGACATTTTCAGGGATTTTGTGGATAAATTTCTGATTGTTTATTTGGATGATATCTTGATTTTTTCCAATGACTGGGACTCTCATGTGAAACATGTTCGGACTGTGTTCCAGATTTTGAGAGAGAATGCTCTGTATGTGAAGGGATCAAAGTGTCTTTTTGGCGTACAGAGGATCTCATTTCTGGGATTCATTTTGTCCCCATCTGTTACTGAAATGGACCCGGTCAAGGTTCAGGCCATCTGTGATTGGGTCCAACCTACTTCATTAACCCCTTACTGCCACCGGACGTACTATCCCGTCCATGGTACCTGGGCCCGTATGACCGGGGACGGGATAGTACGTCCAGCCCTTTAATGCGACATTGCGACTTAAGTCGCAATGATCGCATTAAAATTCCGACGCCATCTTACCTCAGGAGAGATGGCGCCGGCATCCCGGGGTCTGTCACCGCCCACCCTCACTCCCGATCGCTGTGATTGGCTGTTCAATTCTGAACAGCCAATCGCAGCCTTTCTCACTGTTTCAGCCAATCCGATGGGCTGAAACAGTGAGATCCCAGGCTAGAATCGAGTACTGATGTACTCGATCCTAGGCCTGGGCATAGAAAGGAGCAGACCCCCCCTGGATTGGCACGATCGCCGATCACATCGATCGCGCCAATCGCAGGGCACAGCCGCGGTGTATCCGCGCTGTGCCCTGCCTGTACCTGCCTGGATCGGTGCAGTAATAGCACCGATCCTAGGCCGGAGCCTAGGACAGGCCCAGTAGGGCCTGCAGCTGCTGATTGGCGCGATCGATGTCATCGACGATCGCGCCAATCACAGGGCACAGCAGCGGTGTGACCGCTCTGTGCCCTGCTTCCTGACCTGCCGGTGACCTGCCTAGGAATCGGAGCAGTGAGCTCCGATTACTAGGCCGGTGCCTAGCAACCAGCAAAACAAGGGTCTCCTCTGATTGGTGGGATCGATGTGATCATCGATCCCACCAATGACAGGTCACAGCAGCGATGTGACCGCTCTGTGACCTGTCTGCAAACTGTCTGTGATCTGTGTGACCGCACTGCAGGGGTCCTCACACTTGCTGAGGATTCCTGCAGTGCGGTCACACGCCAGATCTCCTCCTGTGCTGGGCCTTGTGGTGCCACAGTAGCCTGTGACACCACAACTCCTGCTGAAGAAAAGAAGAAGAAAGAAAGAAGAGAGAAGAAAGAAGAGAGACTACAAACGTGAGTTTTTGAGCCCCGATCCCTGCCCGATCCACCCCAATCCCCCCATTCCCCCTCCCCCTTCCCTTTCCCCCTCTTTTTACCCCCCTTTGCGCACATTTAGCAGCCGCCGAGCGTTGATTGGTGACGCAGTTCACCGATCAACACTCGTGCTCGTTTTTCTTTTGCACCCCCTCCGTGCGCACTTCCAGCAGCCGCGGAACTTTGATAAGTGACACCAGTCACTTATCAGAGCTCGTTCCTGCAGTTTTTTTTTTTTTCACTCCCCTTTCCGCCACTCCTGTGCGCACTTCCAGCAGCCGCGGAACTTTGATAAGTGACACCAGTCACTTATCAGAGCTCGTTCCTGCAGTTTTTTTTTTTTTTCACCCCACTTTCCGCCACTCCCGTGCGCACATCTAGCAGCCGCGGAACTTTGATAAGTGACACCAGTCACTTATCAGAGCTCGTTCCTGCAGTTTTTTTTTTCACCCCACTTTCCGCCACTCCCGTGCGCACATCTAGCAGCTGCGGAACTTTGATAAGTGACACCGGTCACTTATCAGAGCTCGTTCCTGCCGTTTTTTTTTTTTTTTTCACTCCCCTTTCCGCCACTCCTGTGCGCACTTCCAGCAGCCGCGGAACTTTGATAAGTGACACTAGTCACTTATCAGAGCTCGTTCCTGCAGTTTTGTTTTTTTTTCACTCCCCTTTCCGCCACTCCTGTGCGCACATCCAGCAGCCGCGGAACTTTGATAAGTGACACCAGTCACTTATCAGAGCTCGTTCCTGCAGTTTTTTTTTTTTCACCCCACTTTCCGCCACTCCCGTGCGCACATCTAGCAGCCGCGGAACTTTGATAAGTGACACCGGTCACTTATCAGAGCTCGTTCCTGCCGTTTTTTTTTTTTTTTTCACTCCCCTTTCCGCCACTCCTGTGCGCACATCTAGCAGCCGCGGAACTTTGATAAGTGACACCGGTCACTTATCAGAGCTCGCTCCTGCCGTCTTTTTTTTTTTCACTCCCCTTTCCGCCACTCCTGTGCGCACATCCAGCAGCCGCGGAACTTTGATAAGTGACACCAGTCACTTATCAGAGCTCGTTCCTGCATTTTTTTTTTTTTCACTCCCCTTTCCGCCACTCCTGTGCGCACATCCAGCAGCCGCGGAACTTTGATAAGTGACACCAGTCACTTATCAGAGTTCGTTCCTGCAGTTTTTTTTTTCACTCCACTTTCCGCCACTCCCGTGCGCACATCTAGCAGCCGCGGAACTTTGATAAGTGACACCGGTCACTTATCAGAGCTCGTTCCTGCCGTTTTTTTTTTTTTTTTCACTTCCCTTTCCGCCACTCCTGTGCGCACATCCGGCAGCCGCGGAACTTTGATAAGTGACACCGGTCACTTATCAGAGCTCATTCCTGCCGTTTTTTTTTTTTTTTCACTTCCCTTTCCGCCACTCCTGTGCGCACATCCGGCAGCCGCAGAACTTTGATAAGTGACACCGGTCACTTATCAGAGCTCGTTCCTGCGTTTTTTTTTTTTTTCACTTCCCTTTCCGCCACTCCTGTGGCACATCCGGCAGCCGCGGAACTTTGATAAGTGACACCGGTCACTTATCAGAGCTCGTGCCTGCTGGTTTAGACTTTTTTTCACAGGCATTTTTTTCCCTATTCTCTTTCTTTTCTTTTAGCTTTTTCCTTTCAGCATAGTTTGCACCAACCACTATCCCCCCCCCACACACACACACACAGTTATAAATAAAGTTCACACAAAGCACCACATTCACAAAAAAAATGTCCCGCTCGTCACGTTCTTCCCAACAGCGCTATTCAGTGGAGGAGGCATACGCTTTCTTGCCTCCGACACTGATAGCGAGGGAGAGGATCCCACATTTCTTTACTTTTCAGATTCTTCATCCTCTTCTTCTTCTTCCTCTTCTTCCTCATCTTCCTCCTTGGGTCCTGCGGAACCGCCACGCAGACGCCCCAGGACAGAAGATGAGGCAGCGCCCACCCCTGAAAATGAACCAGCGCACCCCTCTTCGGACCCCATATGGACCCCACCCCCCAAAATTACGAGCCACTGATTCCTGATTTTGTGGCAGAATCAGGAATCAAGTTTGACACCACGGGCCTCAGAGAAATAGACTTTTTCAAAGTCTTTTTCTCTGAGGATTTTATTAACCTCGTGGTGGAGCAAACTAATTTGTACGCTCGGCAATTTTTGGCGCAAAACCCCGTGTCATCATTTTCCAACTGGTCTCCTGTAGACGCAGGTGAAATGATGCAGTTTTGGGGCCTGGTCCTCTGTTGTGAATGGGTTTGAGATGAGTTCTGAGCAGAGGCTCCCTCTGGTGGTTACAAGCGGTGCTGGTCTGTCCAGTGAAGATTGTGAGGACTGGGAGTCAGGTGTTGCTGACTGGTCTTATATAGGGGAGTCACCTTCCCATCAGGGTTGCCGGTGATCAATTGTTCTGGTCTGAATCCTTTATTCCAGTTTCCCTTGTAGCCTGCTGTGTCGTGTCTGCATCTCCTGCTAACAGATAAGACATTTTCTTCTTTTGTGTTTGTGCTGTGTTTTTGCATTTTGTCCTGCACTTCTGTGGGGGCCTTCAGGGTCCCCTCCGGGGGCTTCTGCCCTCTCAGTTTTGTTCAGCCACTGATGTTTGTACTTTTGCTTTTTCCAGTTTTTTCAGTGGCTGCTGTTTTGATTTTGTTACACCAGAGAACTAATTTAGGTGGAAGAGGTCGTGTGATCTCAGGTGTTTTTGAAATTAGTAGAGTTGGTGCCTTTTAGGGTTTTCTGGGATTGCAGTAAGTACCCTTCCTATCCTTTTCTATTTAGTTAGTTTTGGCCCCAGCGTTTGCTCATACTATTTTCTTTCTGTGTCAGTATTTCATCTTGTCTAACCGCCATTACATGTTTGGGGGCTTTCTATTATCTTTGGGGTTCTGCTCCGGGGCAGATAGCTTTCCTATTTCTATCTTTAGGTGTAGTTAGTTTCTCAGGCTGTGACGAGGCGTCTAGGACCAACGTAGGAACGCTCCACGCTGCCTCTAGTTGTGGGTCGGTATGCAACTCTAGATTCAATGCTCTGGTGTTTGCTTTTTACTGCACCTCAGCTACCGAAACAACACAGTCCTCTAGGGGATCTGAGAAGCAGAATTCGCAATGGAGTGTTGATATTTTTACACATCACTGTCGATTCATGGCCGGACGCGTTTGAGGCCCTCCAAATCGTGTAGAGTGATTCCAACTGCTCTGTGTATTGCTTTTTTACCTGCACTCCTCAGCTACCGAAACATAACACAACAGTATCACCGGCCTAAAAATTGAAAATTGTATGGTACTCACAGAAGGGAAAAAATATTGTGAAAGAAAAAAGGTTGTCAGAGTTGTCAGAAATATTTTTCTGTTTGTTGCTTTTTTTTTTTTTCCCTCTGTATCTCTGGGTGCTGGGGAGGATCTTTTCTCTCAATGGAGTTTGCACAGTTGTCTGGCCGTGTGGATCAGCTTGCCACTGAGGTTCGGAGTATTGCTATCTATCTTGCTGGGTTGCCTGTTGTGGAACCTAGGATTCCCATGCCAGATTTGTTTTTAGGGGATCGAGCTAAGTTTCAGAATTTCAAAAATAATTGTAAATTGTTTTTTGCCTTAAAATCTAAGTCCTCAGGGAACGCAGCGCAGCAGGTTCAAATTATCATCTCTCTCCTGCGCGGCGATCCTCAGGATTGGGCTTTTTCCCTGATACCTGGGGATCCTGTTTTGAGTGATGTTGATGCATTTTTCAGGCCTTGGGGTTATTGTACGATGAGCCTAATGTCACTGATCAAGCTGAAAAAGCCTTGTTGGCATTAAATCAGGGGCTTGATGACGCTGAGTTATACTGTCAGAGATTCCGTAGGTGGGCAGTCCTGACCAAATGGAATGACGACGCTTTGGCAGCCCTTTTCCGGAAGGGTCTGTCAGATAATGTAAAGGATGTTATGGTGGGATTCCCTGTCCCCTCTGGTCTCAATGATTCTATGTCATTAGCGATTCAAATTGACAGACGTTTGCGTGAGCGGAGAAGTATGCGTGGAATGGTGTTGCCTTGTGAACCAGCTTCTGAACCCATGCAGTGTGATAGAGTGGTGTCTGGGGCACAGCGTCATGAGTTTCGAAAGCGCAATGGGTTATGTTTCTACTGTGGTGATGCCTCTCATGCTATTTCAGTCTGCCCTAAGCGGGGAAGACGTTTTGCACGCTCAGTTGTCTTGGGTAGTGTTCAGACTAAGTTTTTATTAACTGTCACTCTGATATGCTCTCTGTCCTCATTTTCTGCTCAGGCTTTCGTTGATTCTGGAGCAGCTATTAATCTGATGGATTATGATTTTGCTAAACGTTGTGGATTTCCCTTGATACCCCTACAGAAGTCTATTCCCCTACTGGGGATCGATTCTACCCCTTTGGCTGAGAATAAACCCCAGTTTTCTACTCAGGTGATAATGAGGGTTGAACCTGATCACCAGGAGTGCTGCAAATTTTTGGTTCTGTATAATCTGCATGACATTATCGTGCTGGGTTTTCCTTGGTTACAGTCTCATAATCCTGATTTGGATTGGAAATCTGTGTCTGTAACCAGTTGGGGCTGCCAATGTGTTAATACTAACACTCCTGTTTTTTCTGCCTCCCCCCAGGCTCAGGATGTACCTGACTTTTTGATTGATTTTTCTGATGTGTTTAGTGAAAGTAAATCTGCATCCTTGCCTCCCCATAGGAGCTATGACTGCGCTATTGAATTAGTGCCGGGTAGTAAATTCCCTAAAGGTCGCCTTTTTAACTTGTCTGTACCTGAACATGACGCTATGCGGTCTTATATCAAGGAATCATTGGAGAAGGGTCATATCAGACCATCCTCTTCACCCTTAGGTGCCGCTTTTTCTTTGTGGCCAAAAAGGATGGTTCTTTAAGGCCGTGTATTGATTATCGTCTCTTGAACAATATTACTGTGAAATATCAATACCCATTACCTTGATTTCTGACCTGTTTTCCAGGGTGAAAAACGCTACTTGGTTTACCAAGCTTGACCTCAGGGGGGCGTATAACCTTATTCGCATTAAGCACGGGGATGAATGGAAGACGGCATTCAATACCCCTGAAGGGCATTTTGAGTACCTGGTGATGCCCTTTGGGCTCACTAATGCTCCTTCCGTCTTCCAGTCCTTCATGAATGACATTTTCAGGGATTTTGTGGACAAATTTCTGATTGTTTATTTGGATGATATCTTGATTTTTTCTAATGACTGGGACTCTCATGTGAAACATGTTCGAACTGTATTCCAGATTTTGAGAGAGAATGCTCTGTATGTGAAGGGATCAAAGTGTCTTTTTGGCGTACAGAGAATCTCATTTCTGGGATTCATTTTGTCTCCATCTGTTATTGAAATGGACCCGGTCAAGGTTCAGGCCATCTGTGATTGGGTCCAACCTACTTCATTAAAGGCTCTTCAGAGATTTTTGGGTTTTGCCAATTTTTATCGTAAATTTATTGGTAATTTCTCGGTTATTGTTAAACCATTAACTGATTTGACCAGAAAGGGTTCTGATGTGGTGAATTGGCCTCCTGAGGCAGTCTCTGCATTTCAGGAACTTAAGCAGAGATTCACTTCTGCTCCTGTTCTACGGCAGCCTGATGTTTCTCTGCCATTTCAGGTGGAGGTTGATGCCTCTGAAATTGGGGCAGGTGCCGTTTTGTCCAAAAAGATCCAGAGACCTCTAAAAGTAACCCTTGTGCCTTTTTCTCTCGAAAATTTTCTCCTACTGAACGTAATTATGACGTGGGTAATCGGGAGTTATTGGCCATGAAGTGGGCTTTTGAAGAGTGGAGACATTGGCTGGAGGGAGCCAAACATCAGGTGGTGGTCCTTACGGACCATAAGAATCTGGTCTATCTGGAATCTGCCAAGCGTCTCAATCCTAGACAGGCCAGGTGGGCCTTGTTTTTCACACGTTTTAATTTTGTGGTTTCCTTTCTTCCTGGCACTAAGAATGTTAAGGCGGATGCCCTCTCGAGGAGTTTCCTTGCGGACTCTCCTGAGTTATCTGATCCTTCTGTTATTTTGAAAGAGGGTGTAGTTCTTTCCGCCATCTCGCCCAATTTGAGACTTGCTCTGGAGGGGTGTCAGGAGGATAGGCCCGAGTGCTGCCCTGTTGGAAAATTGTTTGTCCCGGACCAGTGGAAAAAGAGTGTGATGTCTGAGATTCATTGTTCCGCATTGGCTGGGCATCCCGGAATTTTTGGTACCAGAGACTTGGTTAGTCGGTCCTTTTGGTGGCCTACCTTGTCTCGTGATGTCAGGGAATTTGTGCAGTCCTGCGGGATTGCTCTCGCTCCAAGCCTTGCTCTCGCTCTAGTGGTTTGTTGATTCCATTGCCTGTGCCCAAGAGACCATGGACCCATATCTCTATGGATTTCATTTCCGACCTTCCTGTTTCTCAGAGAATGACCACCATCTGGGTAATTTGTGATAGGTTTTCCAAGATGATACATCTTGTGCCATTACCTAAGTTGCCTTCCTCCTCTGAATTGGTGCCGTTGTTCCTTCAGCACGTGGTTCGTTTACAGGCATTCCTGAGAACATTGTGTGTGACAGAGGAGTCCAGTTTGTTTCCAGATTTTGGAGGACTTTTTGTTCTAAACTGGGTGTTCAATTGTCTTTCTCCTCGGCATTTCATCCTCAGACCAATGGTCAAACTGAGAGAACAAACCAGACATTGGAGACTTATCTAAGATGCTTTGTGTCTGCTGATCAGGATGACTGGGTCTCTTTTTTACCTTTGGCTGAGTTTGCTCTTAATAATAGGGCTAGCTCTGCTACTTTGATGTCTCCGTTTTCTGTAATTCTGGGTTTCACCTCGATTTTCTTCAGGACAGACGGAGGCTTCTGTCTGTCCAGGTGTTGACTCTGTTGTGGAGCGTATGCAACTGATTTGGGACCAGGTAGTGGAGAGGTTGTCCCTCTCTCAGGAGAGGGCCCAGCGGTTTGCTAACCGGCATAGGACTGATGGTCCTCGGTTTAAAGTGGGGGACTTGGTCTGGTTGTCCTCAAAGAATATTCCTATGAGAGTAGCATCTCCTAAATTTAAGCCTAGGTTCATTGGACCTTATAAGATCATGGAGATTATTAATCCTGTTTCTTTTCGTTTGCTTTTTCCAGGGACATTTAAGATCCATAACATGTTCCACAAGTCCTTGTTGAAGAGGTTTGTTGAGCCAGTGGTTCCTGCTGCTGTGCCTCCTGACCCTGTTTTGGTTGAGGGCAATCTGGAGTATGTGGTTGAGAAAATATTAGATTCTCGTTTTTCTAGACGGAAACTCCAGTATTTGGTTAAATGGAGAGGTTATGGTCAGGAAGACAATTCTTGGGTGTTTGCTTCGGACATCCATGCTAGGAGACTTATCCGTGCATATCATAGAACTCATCCTGACCGACCTGGTTGCTCAAATGAGGGTTCGGTGACCCCTCCTCAAGGGGGGGTACTGTTGTGAATGGGTTTGAGATGAGTTCTGAGCAGAGGCTCCCTCTGGTGGTTACAAGCGGTGCTGGTCTGTCCAGTGAAGATTGTGAGGACTGGGAGTCAGGTGTTGCTGACTGGTCTTATATAGGGGAGTCACCTTCCCATCAGGGTTGCCGGTGATCAATTGTTCTGGTCTGAATCCTTTATTCCAGTTTCCCTTGTAGCCTGCTGTGTCATGTCTGCATCTCCTGCTAACAGATAAGACATTTTCTTCTTTTGTGTTTGTGCTGTGTTTTTGCATTTTGTCCTGCACTTCTGTGGGGGCCTTCAGGGTCCCCTCCGGGGGCTTCTGCCTCTCAGTTTTGTTCAGCCACTGATGTTTGTACTTTTGCTTTTTCCAGTTTTTTCAGTGGCTGCTGTTTTGATTTTGTTACACCAGAGAACTAATTTAGGTGGAAGAGGTCGTGTGATCTCAGGTGTTTTTGAAATTAGTAGAGTTGGTGCCTTTCAGGGTTTTCTGGGATTGCAGTAAGATACCCTTCCTATCCTTTTCTATTTAGTTAGTTTTGGCCCCAGCGTTTGCTCATACTATTTTCTTTCTGTGTCAGTATTTCATCTTGTCTAACCGCCATTACATGTTTGGGGGCTTTCTATTATCTTTGGGGTTCTGCTCCGGGGCAGATAGCTTTCCTATTTCTATCTTTAGGTGTAGTTAGTTTCTCAGGCTGTGACGAGGCGTCTAGGACCAACGTAGGAACGCTCCACGGCTGCCTCTAGTTGTGTGGTTAGTCAGGGTACTGCAATCTCATAGATTCCAACTGCTCTGGTGTATTGCCTTTTTTACCTGCACTCCTCAGCTACCGAAACATAACACAACAGTCCTCCATATGGGGATCCTGAAGAAGCCAGAACTTCGGCAATATTGGAGTGTTGATATTTTATACAACACTCCACTGTTCCGAATGGTCATGGCCCGGACGCGTTTTGAGGCCATCCACAAATTCCTGCATTATAATGATAATGCACAGTGTCCCCACAAAATGACCCCAACTTTGACCGTCTGTTCAAAGTTCGGCCGGTCATCGAACACTTCAGCAAAAAGTTTGCTGAAGTGTACGTGCCCCAAAGGGACATCTGCGTGGATGAGTCCTTGGTTCATTTTAAGGGACGGCTCAGATTCCGCCAGTACCTGCCCAGCAAGAGGGCAAGGTACGGAATTAAACTCTACAAGCTGTGTGAGAGTACCTCAGGGTACACGCACAGCTTTAGAGTTTACGAAGGAAAGGACACCAGGATTGAACCCCCTGAGTGTCCCCCCGTCCTGGGAGTGAGTGGGAAAATTGTGTGGGATTTGGTGCACCCACTGCTGGATAAAGGTTATCACCTTTACACCGATAACTTTTATTCCAGCGTCCCACTCTACAAATCCCTCTCTGCGCGAGGTACCGCAGCTTGCGGTACCGTCCGCAAAAATCAGAGAGGCCTCCCGAAGACGCTACTTGGGCAGATGCTCAGAAAGGGTGAGAGCAGAGCCCAATGTAGCGACCACCTGTTGGTGGTCAAGTACAAGGACAAGAGGGATGTCCTTCTCTTGACCACCATACATGGTGATGGTAGCGCCTCAGCACGTACGGGTACTCTACACAGTCGCAAACTGGACTGTGTACTGGTACATAAATACATGGGGGGTGTTGATCTCTCTGATCAACTCCTCCAACCGTACAGTGCTTTGAGAAAGGCCAAGGTGTGGTACAAGAAGCTGTCCGTGCACATCGTCCAAATGGCAATGCTCAACGCTTTCCTGCTGTCACGATGTGCACGCAACAGCGATACGAGTACCTTCAGTTTCAGGAGGTAGTGGTTAAGGCCCTGATGTTTGGCGATCAGGAAAGAGCGGGCCCCAGTACTTCTGGAACTGAAGGTGCTCGTATCATACCAGGTCAGCATTTCCCGGGGGTGGTCCCGCCAACTGGAAGCAAAGGTAAGCCGCAAAAAAGGTGCCGAGTGTGTTACAAAAGGGGAATACGCAAGGACACCACTTACCAATGCGACACCTGCCCCGAAAAACCTGGCCTGTGTATGAAGGATTGTTTCAAATTGTACCACACCTCAATGCACTACTAATTTACTTTACAGGAAAGATTAGTTCCAGAAGGGGGGCACATTTAGAAAAGTTCCTTGGGAGTCTACTTTCCAAAATTATGTCACTTGTGGGTTTTTTTTACTGTTTAGGCACATCAGGAGCTCTGCAAATGGAACATGACGCCCGCAGACCATTCCATCAGTCTGCATTCCAAAACGTCACGACTTCCCTTCTGAGCCCCGACTTGTGCCCAAACAGTTTTTTTCCCACATATGGGGCACCAGTGTACTCAGGACAAATTGGACAACAATTTTTGGTGTCCAATTTCTCCTCTTACCCTTGGGAAAATAAAAAATTGGGGACTAAAACATCATTTTTGTGAGGATAAAAGTAGGATTTTTTATTTTTACACCTGGGCATTATAAACTTTAGTGAAACACTTGGGGGTTCAAAATGCTCACCACACACCTAGGTAAGTTCCTTAGGGGGTCTAATTTCCAAAATGGGGTCACTTGTGGGGGTTTCCACTGTTTAGGCACATGAGGGGCTCTGCTAACGGAACATGACGCCCGCAGACCATTCCATCAAAGTCTGCATTCCAAAACGTCACTGCTTCCCTTCTGCGCCCTGCCATGCGCCCAAACAGTGGTTCCCCCCAACATATGGGGTATCAGCGTACTCAGGACAAATTGGACAACAACTTTTGTGGTCCAATTTCTCCTGTTACCCTTGGGAAAATAAAAAATTGGGGACTAAAACATCATATTTGTGGAAATTTTTTTTTTTTTTTATTCACGCCAGGGCATTATAAACTTTAGTGAAACACTTGGGGGTTAAAAATGCTCACCACACACCTAGATAAGTTCATTAGGGGGTCTAGTTTCCAAAATGGGGTCACTTGTGGGGGTTTCCACTGTTTAGGCACATGAGGGGCTCTGCTAACGGAACATGACGCCCGCAGACCATTCCATCAAAGTCTGCATTCCAAAACGTCACTGCTTCCCTTCTGCGCCCTGCCATGCGCCCAAACAGTGGTTCCCCCCAACATATGGGGTATCAGCGTACTCAGGACAAATTGGACAACAACTTTTGTGGTCCAAGTTCTCCTGTTACCCTTGGGAAAATAAAAAATTGGGGACTAAAACATCATATTTGTGGAAATTTTTTATTTTTTTTTATTCACGCCAGGGCATTATAAACTTTAGTGAAACACTTGGGGGTTCAAAATCTCACCACACACCTAGATAAGTTCCTTAGGGGGTCTAGTTTCCAAAATGGGGTCACTTGTGGGGGTTTCCACTGTTTAGGCACATGAGGGGCTCTGCTAACGGAACATGACGCCCGCAGACCATTCCATCAAAGTATGCATTCCAAAACGTCACTACTTCCCTTCTGCGCCCTGCCATGCACCCAAACAGTGGTTCCCCCCAACATATGGGGTATCAGCGTACTCAGGACAAATTGGACAACAACTTTTGTGGTCCAATTTCTCCTGTTACCCTTGGGAAAATAAAAAATTGGGGACTAAAACATCATATTTGTGGAAATTTTTTTTTTTTTTTTTTTTATTCACGCCAGGGCATTATAAACTTTAGTGAAACACTTGGGGGTTCAAAATGCTCACCACACACCTAGATAAGTTCCTTAGGGGGTCTAGTTTCCAAAATGGGGTCACTTTTGGGGGTTTCCACTGTTTAGGCACATCAGGGGCTCCACAAACGCGACATGGTGTCCGTTCTCAATTCCAGCCAATTTTGGTTTGGAATAGTCAAACGGCACTCCTTCCCTGTTGAGCCCTGCCGTGCGCCCAAACAATGGTTCCCCCCCACATATGGGGTATCAGTGTACTCAGGACAAGTTGGACAACAACTTTTGTGGTCCAATTTCTTCTCTTACTCTTGGGAAAATAACAAATTGGGGACTAAAACATCATGGTTGTGGAAAAAATATGTTTTTTTTTCTTCACGGCTCTACATTATAAACTTGCGTGAAGCATTTGGGGGTTCAAAGTGCTCACCACACATCTAGATAAGTTCCTTAGGGGGTCTAGTTTCCAAAATGGGGTCACATGTGGGGGGTTTCCACTGTTTAGGCACATCAGTGGCTCTCCAAACGCAACATGGCGTCCTTTCTCAATTCCAGCCAATTTTGGTTTGGAAAAGTCAAATGGCGCTCCTTCCATTTCGAGCCCTGCCGTGCGCCCAAACAGTGGTTCCCCCCCACATATGGGGTATCGGCGTACTCAGGACAAGTTGGACAACAACTTTTGTGGTCCAATTTCTCCTCTTACCCTTGGGAAAATAACAAATTGGGGACTAAAACATCATGCTTGTGGAAAAAATATGATTTTTTTTCTTCACGGCTCTACATTATAAACTTGCGTGAAGCACTTGGGGGTTCAAAGTGCTCATCACACATCTAGATAAGTTCCTTAGGGGGTCTAGTTTCCAAAATGGGGTCACATGTGGGGGGTTTCCACTGTTTAGGCACATCAGTGGCTCTCCAAACGCAACATGGCATCCTTTCTCAATTCCAGCCAATTTTGGTTTGGAAAAGTCAAATGGCGCTCCTTCCATTTTGAGCCCTGCCGTGCGCCCAAACAGTGGTTCCCCCCACATATGGGGTATCAGCGTACTCAGGACAAGTTGGACAACAACTTTTGTGGTCCAATTTCTCCTCTTACCCTTGGGAAAATAACAAATTGGGGACTAAAACATCATGGTTGTGGAAAAATTTGATTTTTTTTCTTCACGGCTCTACATTATAAACTTGCGTGAAGCATTTGGGGCTCAAAGTGCTCACCACACATCTAGATAAGTTCCTTAGGGGGTCTAGTTTCCAAAATGGGGTCACATGTGGGGGGTTTCCACTGTTTAGGCACATCAGTGGCTCTCAAATCGCAACATGGCTCCATCTCAATTCCAGCCAATTTTGGTTTGGAAAAGTCCAAATGGCGCTACTTCCATTTCGAGTCCTGCCTGCGCCCAAACAGTGGTTCCCCCCCACATATGGGGTATCAGCGTACTCAGGACAAGTTGGACAACAACTTTTGTGGTCCAATTTCTCCTCTTACCATTGGGAAAATAACAAATTGGGAACTAAAACATCATGGTTGTGGAAAAAATATGATTTTTTTTCTTCACGGCTCTACATTATAAACTTGCGTGAAGCATTTGGGGGTTCAAAGTGCTCATCACACATCTAGATAAGTTCCTTAGGGGGTCTAGTTTCCAAAATGGGGTCACATGTGGGGGGTTTCCACTGTTTAGGCACATCAGTGGCTCTCCAAACGCAACATGGCGTCCTTTCTCAATTCCAGCCAATTTTGGTTTGGAAAAGTCAAATGGCGCTCATTCCATTTCGAGCCCTGCCGTGCGCCCAAACAGTGGTTCCCCCCAACATATTGGGTATCGGCGTACTCAGGACAAGTTGGGCAACAACTTTTGTGGTCCAATTTCTCCTCTTACCCTTGGGAAAATAACAAATTAAGGACTAAAACATCATGCTTGTGGAAAAAATATGATTTTTTTTCTTCACGGCTCTACATTATAAACTTGCGTGAAGCACTTGGGGGTTCAAAGTGCTCACCAAACATCTAGATAAGTTCCTTAGGGGGTCTAGTTTCCAAAATTGGGTCACATGTGGGGGTTTCCACTGTTTAGGCACATCAGGGAATCTCCAAACGCGACATGGCGTCCAATCTCAATTCCCACCAATTTTAGTTTGGGAAAGTCAAACGGCGCTCCTTCCATTCTAAGCCCTTCCGTGCACCCAAACAGTGGTTTTCCCCCACATATAGGGTATTGGCGTACTCAGGAGAAATGGCACAACAACTTTATCAGTCCATTTTCTCCTTTTTCCCTTGTGAAAATAAAAAAAATGTTTGTAATAAATCATTTTTGTGACTAAAAAGTAAAATGTTCATTTTTTCCTTTCACATTGCTTCAGCTCCTGTGAAGCACATGAAGGGTTAATAATCTTCTTGATTGTGGTTTTGAGTACCTTTAGGGGTGCAGTTTTTAGAATGGTGTCACTTTTGGGCATTTTCTACCATATAGATCCCTCAAAGTGACTTCAAATGTGAGGTGGTCCCTAAAAAAAATGGCTTTGTAAATTTTGTAAAATGAGAAATCGCTGGTCAACTTTTAACCCTTATAACTTCCTAACAAATAAAAATTTTGTTTCCAAAATTGTGCTGATGTAAAGCAGACATGTTAGAAATGTTATTTCTTAACTATTTTGTGTGACATATTTCTCTGTTTTAAGGGAATAAAAATTAAAAGTTTGAAAATTGCAAAATTTTCAAAATTTTCGCCATATTTGCGGTTTTTTTCAAAAATAAACGTAAGGTATATGGAAGAAATTTTACCACTAACGTGAAGTACAATATGTCACGAGAAAATAATCTCAGAATCGCGAATATCCGTTGAAGCGTTCCAGAGTTATAACCTCATAAAGAGACAGTGGTCAGAATTGTAAAAATTGGCCCGGTCATTAACGTGCAAACCACCCTTGGGGGTGAAGGGGTTAAAGGCTCTTCAAAGATTCTTGGGTTTTGCCAATTTTTATCGTAAATTTATTGGTAATTTCTCTGTTATTGTTAAACCATTGACTGATTTGACCAAAAAGGGTTCTGATGTGGTGAATTGGCCTCCTGAGGCAGTCTCTGCGTTTCAGGAACTTAAGCAGAGATTCACTTCTGCTCCTGTTCTACGGCAGCCTGATGTTTCTCTGCCATTTCAGGTGGAGGTTGATGTCTCTGAAATTGGGGCAGGTGCTGTTTTGTCCCAAAGAGATCCAGAGACCTCTAAAAGTAACCCTTGTGCCTTTTTCTCTCGAAAATTTTCTTCAACTGAACGTAATTATGACATGGGTAATCGGGAGTTATTGGCCATGAAGTGGGCTTTTGAAGAGTGGAGACATTGGCTGGAGGGAGCCAAACATCAGGTGGTGGTCCTCACGGACCATAAGAATATGGTTTATCTGGAATCAGCCAAGAGACTTAATCCTAGACAGGCCAGGTGGGCCTTGTTTTTCACACGTTTTAATTTTGTGGTTTCCTTTCTTCCTGGCACTAAGAATGTTAAGGCGGATGCCCTCTCGAGGAGTTTCCTTGCGGACTCTCCTGAGTTATCTGATCCTGCTGTTATTTTGAAAGAGGGTGTGGTTCTTTCCGCCATCTCGCCCAATTTGAGACTGGCTCTGGAAGGGTGTCAGGAGGATAAACCCGAGCGCAGCCCTATTGGGAAATTATTTGTCCCAGACCGGTGGAAAAAGAGTGTGATGTCTGAGATTCATTGTTCCGCGTTGGCCGGTCATCCCAGAATTTTTGGTACCAGAGACTTGGTTAGTCGGTCCTTTTGGTGGCCTACTTTGTCTCGTGACGTCAGGGAATTTGTGCAGTCCTGCGGGACTTGCTCTCGCTCCAAGCCTTGCTCTCGCTCTAGTGGTTTGTTGATGCCATTGCCTGTGCCCAAGAGACCATGGACCCATATCTCTATGGATTTCATTTCTGACCTCCCTGTTTCTCAGAGAATGACCGTTATCTGGGTGATTTGTGATAGGTTTTCCAAAATGATACATCTTGTGCCATTACCTAAGTTGCCTTCCTCCTCTGAATTGGTGCCTTTGTTCCTTCAGCACGTGGTTCGGTTACACAGCATCCCTGAGAACATTGTGTCTGACAGAGGAGTCCAGTTTGTTACCAGATTTTGGAGGACTTTTTGTTCTAAACTTGGTGTTCAATTGTCTTTCTCCTCGGCTTTTCATCCTCAGACCAATGGACAAACTGAGAGAACAAACCAGACATTGGAGACTTATCTGAGATGCTTTGTGTCTGCTGATCAGGATGACTGGGTCTCTTTTTTGCCTTTGGCTGAGTTTGCTCTTAATAATAGGGCTAGCTCTGCCACTTTGATGTCTCCATTTTTCTGCAATTTGGGGTTTCACCCTCGATTTTCTTCAGGACAGACGGAGGCTTCTGTCTGTCCAGGTGTTGACTCTGTTGTGGAGCGTATGCAGCAGATTTGGGACCAGGTAGTGGAGAGGTTGTCCCTCTCTCAGGAGAGGGCCCAGCGGTTTGCCAACCGGCATAGGACTGATGGTCCTCGGTTTGAAGTGGGGGACTTGGTCTGGTTGTCCTCAAGAAATATCCCTATGAGAGTTGCATCTCCTAAGTTTAAGCCTAGGTTCATTGGACCTTATAAGATCATAGAGATTCTTAATCCTGTTTCCTTTCGTGTACTTCTTCCAGGGACATTTAAGATCCATAACGTGTTCCACAAGTCCTTATTGAAGAGGTTTGTCGAGCCAGTGGTTCCTATGGCTGTGCCTCCTGACCCTGTTTTGGTTGAGGGCAATCTGGAGTATGTGGTTGAGAAAATATTGAATTCTCATTTTTCTAGACGGAAACTCCAGTATTTGGTTAAGTGGAGAGGTTATGGTCAGGAGGACAATTCTTGGGTGTTTGCTTCGGACATCCATGCTAGGAGACTCATCCGTGCGTATCACAGAGCTCATCCTGACCGACGTGGTTGCTCAAATGAGGGTTCGGTGACCCTCCTCAAGGGGGGGGTACTGTTGTGAATGTGCTAGAAATGAATTCTGAGCAGAAGCTCCCTCTGGTGGTTACAAACAGTACTGAACTATCCAATGAAGATTGTGAAGATTGGCGATCAGGTGTTACTGACTGGTCTTATATAAGGGAGGTTCCCTCCCATCAGGGTTGCCGGTGATCAATTGTTCTGGTCTCATTTTGATTCCTGTTCACTTTGTAGCTTGCTGTTTCGTGCCTGCATCTTCTGCTAACAGATAAGACATTTTCTTCTTTTAGTTTTTTGTGCTTGCTTTTTGCATTTTGTCCTGCACTTCTGTGGGGGTCTGCCGGGTCCCCTCCGGGGGCTTGTGCTCCTCTCAGTTTAGTTCAGCCACTGTTGTTTGTTCATTTGCCTTTTCCAGTTTTCCAGCAGTGGGCAAAGCATAAAATCATTACAGCGCATGCACTACTCTTTCCTTGTCCTGGAAATGACTGCTTGCCTTGGACGACTTCCAGGGCAAGGAAAGAGTAGCGCATGCGCTGTAATGATTTTATGCTTTTCCCACTGTTGGGCAAAGCACACTGCGCATGCACAGGGCCGAATTTGAAATGCGCAATTTCAGGAAGCCTAACGCCTACGGATTCACAGACGGCCCTACGCAAGTGATGCCGAGGAGCGGGGGGGGGAGGACATAGAAAACGCCACCCTCCGGACCTGACCGCCCTGATTGACAGTGAAAAATACAAATTTTACTAAGGTATTTTGCTATCAAAATGGGGGTATCAGGATACATGATACCTACCGAAGGCTTGCTTACGGGACGTGCTATTCAGCCATATCTTTAGCTGATATGGCTAAAATGGGGTGACAGATTCCCTTTAAGAGGAGTGACTTATCGGTTGGAGTTTTTGTTGGGGAGAGATTGGAACAACTCCCGATGGCGTCATAGTCCGTGGACAAAGTCTCTGGCTCTGCTGCGTAGGAACGAGATACACTGTCTCCTGACCATGCCGAAGTACCTGGGTCTGTTGGTCTCGTGTCCGTTGATACGTGAATACAGTCCCTTCCGCTGGTTCCTCTAGAGTAGCGCAGTACACCGGGAGCACACTGCCGAGCAGGCTCCAGGAGTATCAAGTCCTCGCACGGACTTGCAAAGTTTGGGAAAATGAGGAACGTCTACTGCACTGCATGATATGGACCTGGCCGGTATGGGAGCACCAGGGAATGCTACAGTAAGTGCGTACTGGGAGAGTGAGTCAGTCTGTCAGGAGCTGGCGTCAGTGGCGGTGGTAATCGGAGCGGTGGAGAGGGAGTCAACCTTCGTCCTGCTCCGTAGTCGCCTTCCCGCCAAGTCTCTCGTGTTCCCACACTCAGTCCCTTCTATCTCCCCCACGTCCTTTTCTGTCAGGTGCCCAGGTCCTCCCCGTACAGATAAGTCGTTCCCTGGCAACAGTGGTGACAGCCCCTATAGTTCCGGCTCCAAAGCACATCTCGAATCGACAACACTGCTCCGGCTCATCCTCTTATACAGTCGCAGGCTCTGGCTGCTCCAGGACCAAGTGGACAAGGGTCAGGTACTGGCCGCTCCGGGACCAGTGGATGAATATACAGGACTGGCGACACTGAGACCAGGGAACTACGGATACATGATTGGTCACACCGAGACCAGGGGACTACAGACACAGGACTGACTGCACTGGGACCAGGGGATAACATTCAGGCTCTGTCCACACCAGGTCCAGGGGACCTCATAACTACAGTTGAGCTAATTTTTTCGGATTCTGTTCCGAATACAATCGGCATTGAATATTGTTTTTGCAATATTTGTCGAACACAGTCAAATGTCATTAGAGTCAATGGGAGTAGAAATTACGAATATGTTCGGAACCAATCATCAAATTTATATTCGGCAAAAATAGGGTTCGAATATGGCCCGAATATGTCAAATTCAGATTCGGAGAACAAATCTGAACAAATTCGCTCAACTCTACTCATAACTCACTATCATTACACCTTACTAACTAGTCATTCAGTAGGTTGCTTGGCGAGTCCCTAGGGGATAGGGAGTCTTAATAATGAATAATAATAATGCATAATGCGCATGCTGCCTTTTTAAGAATGGGGATGCGCGGGCAAGTGCATACTAGGCTTGCTGCTGGACTGCGGCGCACACACAGAACAAGAAGTGACAGGGAAGCAGAAGGACGGGGCTGGGGTGGTGAGTAAGACAACATCCCTGCATGAAGGGGGAAGGGGACACCATGTAGGGGCGCCGGCAGCATTGTTACAGTTGGGATCCGATTTAGTCTTGTGAGCTTAGGCCAGAGCCTTTCTAGCCAGTTTCTACTTGAGTAATCAATGGAGGATGCATTTCTGCACTCCTCCATCATTTCCTTTTTTATCTTCTAACAAACTACTTTTTTTTTTTTTAACTCTTTTCAGCTCTTCCCTTTCTGATGTATTCACTTTGCATATTGTATCCTTGATTCTCATATGCAATGGCATTTGTCATCATGAAACATTGACATTTCTGTGATGTCTGAGGTCTTCTTTGCTTATGTCATCCTCCACCAGATTTATCTTCACTTTATAAATATTATCTGACAAGCGGTGTATTTTCCTAGATGTCCTCGTTGCTATTGATACTTATTTTTTAGCATTGCATTGTGTTCTTTTTGTTACCTTCAGATAGCACAGAAAATTCTCTCCGCATGTGACATTTTGAGAAACATTTGCCACTGCCCTATTGTCCTCCCACATATTATGTGCAGACATGCACACTCATATCTGTGAATGCTATGAGCTGCACTTTCAGAGTGTGATAGTTTTAGCTGGAATTTTCCATTACAGCAATATGTATAAGTCCTTCAATCAAGTTCCACTATGATACATCCACATTTTCTTTGGTGAGCACATTTGCAACCGTATGTGTCCCCAGAGGCCTACTCTGCAACTTTCAACTGTCATTCAAACCTTCCCATCACTGGCTGCATGGAGTACGCCGTTCTCATTTATTCTTCACAAAGAAATTAATGTGAGAGAAATGCTGAATGTGCTGTCAGTGTTACTATGCATTCACTCTCCTCTCCTGCTTTTATGTCTCGTAGCTTGTGGTGTAGTTGAAATTCTCAGGTTTGACATAGATTTCTCTTAGTATAGATTTTATTTTTACGAGTCGAGTATTCAGATCCTATGGCATAATATTATTACATCTTTGTATTCTTCAGAAAAGCGATATATTATTCTACAACGGAACCGAGCTAAATATATTAGAAAATGTCCTTACAATGATGTTATTTTCAACAGATATGTGACTCACCTAAGCAAAACTGGTAAGTCCGAAAGGCAGCCAACGGTGATTTGTGGTCCTGGTGGTGTAGATCATACCCAATATTTAGATTCCGGTAACTGAAGAAAAAGGAATGGACCGCACAACCACTGAAAATACAGAAGCTTTGCTTCCTCTTTATTAGGAATCCATTAAAAGGGTATAAAAATGTAATTACTTTTGGATATAGACTTACGCATTTTTGGCATACACAGTGCCCGTAGTCATAGTCTAAGTCAGGAACGCTTAAGTCTGTAACCAATGGTCCATGCTCGCCGGAGCTTACAAACTATGAGGAATTAGTGGTAATACGAAAAGTAAAAAGTGGTCCAGCCATCTTTATATATTAAGGGGATTCATGTAAAACTGCATGAACCGGTCACCAGCCAGGATATGTATATGTTCAGATACAAAATGCTACTGAGTTCATGGAGGGTGTGGGAACGGATGATAGAAAGGACCAGATTGTAAGATTGACAATCAGAGAATAGTTTGTTTAGTGATATGATAGGCCAACTTAAAAAGATGTATTTTTAGGGCACCGTTAAAACTATAGATACTGGATAGTATGATGTAGTGCATTTCAGGGAATTGGTGCAGCATGAAAAAAGTCTTGGACACGGGAGTGGGAGGTTCGGATTAGGAAGGATATTAGTCTACTTGACCGTTTCCCATGCTTTCTTTCACTTTGCACTAAAGTAGCTGCATATAAACGCATTCGCTAGAGATGTTCAGTGCCTACGAGGAATAGGATGAATCAAGTAAAGCCAGGAAAGTGATCACATGGCCAATTCAGGTGCTCTGATTAAAGCTTCAGGTCTAAAGAATAAATGTGTAACAAGGTTTTCTAACTGTCCATTTAATTTACAGTGCTTATCTACTGATTTTGGGTAGTATATCTTCTAGACCTCTTATCTTCCATGGCACAGTGCCAACGCAACCTTTATACTCCTTATGATTATGCTCCTGGTAAAAAAAAAAGTAAAATGTAAATGTTAGTCAGACTACAAACAGGAAACAAAAGAAAGACATTGGAAGACAATCTGAGGCTCTCAGGGATACAAACAAGAACTTAAAGTTGCTGGGGAAAAAATGATTATGTTTAATAAGTAGAACTTTTGCATTTGAGATACCATTGATGGCAAACATGTGGGTTCTTCATAATATAAAGCATGCCCGGCTGTATTCAGAGTCTTATAGCAGAGAATGGAAAATGAAATCTCTCCTGTCACTGGGGCACCTGTCAATATGGGATATCGGAGGACACCCGTTCTGGAGTTAGGTAAGGGTCATGGAACTGGGACCCACATCTATTGTCGATTTATGGTATATCCATGGCTAGCCAGATTTTGTGTCTTTGTAGCATACATATGGAGGTAGCAAATGCCTCCAGATTTGGCCAAGCTGTTCTCTGTCTAAGGCTCTTTTTAATTAGAGATGAATCCTATCTGTCTTTTAAAATTGTAGTCCTTGGCCAAGGAGAGTCTGATGAGGTTTAGCATCCCATCTAAGAAAGACATACTATTTCATGGCTAATGGGCACACATGAATTGGTGCACTAAGTACGTAAATTATAGAAGTATATTCCGTATAGCGGTAATGCAGTTTAAGATTCATATATTCAATGTTTACATATATCTTGGTGCACAATGTGCCGCTGCAACATCTGGAATGCATGACATTAATGTCATTCTCTATTAACCCCTTTAACGAAAAAATGATCAACTAATTTTAGAAATACTAATAAGAGCCAGATAATTGAATGGAAACAATTATGAATATCATGAAGATACCACTGAAAAGCTTTACGGATCAAACCAGAAGGTACTAGAAGAAATTCTTCTCATATGTCATCAGAAGTCAAAATTGATCAAGACATAATAATAATAATAATAATAATAAAAATTATATTATTCAGATAAAAAAGGTTCTCTTAGAGTCCTAGGCTGGGAATAGGTTAAGAACCGACTGATTTAACAAATATATTAATATAGGAAGACATTAATAAATATATGCTATAATATACATGTATTTATCCCATTAGACTAGAAGAGGGGAATGGACATGACAGGGAGACCTATCTAGTTGATCTTAAAGTCATGCTCTTCATATTCTAAAGACTTGGCTGACCCCCTTAGGGTAAGATTTAGATTTTGCCGACAAAAACAAAGGCTTTGTCAGTTCTCTTAGTCCTGGCTCAGCTGTGCAATGCTGGCTACATAACTAGGAAAGATTTGTGGCCTGAAGTAAGTATATCCACAGTGGTGAGTGCTTTGTGTGCGCGCCTTCCTTTGTCTCGAAATGCAGATTGTCCACTTTCTAGAAATTGAGTTGTTAGTCGTGAGTAATGTTCCTATCTATTTCAACTACATCAAGTATGTCAATACCTGATTAAACTCGAGGGGAAACAAATCCAATTATTTTTCTTAAGCTTATTTCACTGTTATGATCAACCACTCAATAATTCCTTTTTTTTGGGGTGGGCTGGGGAGTTATTTATATAATTTCCTGGAAGATACAATTTCTTCCCTCTAGAATGACAATAAGATCCTGTGCATCTTCAGCATCGACATGCATCTACATTTTGTTATTTACTTGCAATATGATCTTTCGTCTACATAACATTACAATATACAGTATATATATATATATATATATATATTTATTTTTTTTTTTGACTGACCTGGTTTCTAAATGTTTCCCAATTTCCTACGTGATTTGAGCTTCTGTAGCCTTAAAGGTGTATTCCCTTCTCGGACATGTGTGGCATATTCACAGGATACGTCATAAATTTCCTATATTTTGAACCCACACCCCACATCTGTTTTGGTAATGCGTTTGTGCAGCTGTCCCATATCCTTCTGCAGGAGATCCAAAAACATTCAGAACACTCATAGTAGTGAATACATTTGGGACCCGCATCTATCAGACATTTATGGCATATACTATGAATTGCCATAAACGGACAAGAACAAAATAACTCTACAAATTGGGTTTCCTATCTAATAGAAGAAGACCCACATCTGCAGGAGAAATGCAGAATTATAGGCGGGGGTCTACACCTACAGTCATGGCCAAAAGTTTTGAGAATGACACAAATATTATATTTTCACATGATCTGCTGCCCTCTGGTTTTTATGTGTGTTTGACAGATGTTTCTATCACAGACAGAAATATAATTGCAAACATATGAGTAACAAAAGCTTATATTGACAGTTAGAATGAGTTAATGCAGCAAGTCAATATTTGCAGTGTTGACCCTTCTTCTTCAGGACCTCTGCAATTCTCCCTGGCATGCTCTCAATCAACTTCTGGACCAAATCCTGACTGATAGCAGTCATTCTTGCACAATCAATGCTTTCATTTTGTCAAAATTTTTAGGTTTTTGTTTGTCCACCCGTCTCTTGATGATTGACCACAAGTTCTCAATGGGATTAAGATCTGGGGAGTTTCCAGGCCATGGACCCAAAATCTCTATGCTTTGTTCCCTGAGCCATTTAGTTATCACCTTTGCTTTATGGCAAGGTGCTCCATCATGCTGGAAAAGGCATTGTTGATCGCCAAACTGCTCTTGGAGGGTTGGGAGAAGTTGCTCTTGGAGGACATTCTGGTACCATTCTTTATTCATGGCTGTGTTTTTAGGCAAGACTGTGAGAGAGCTGATTCCCTTGGCTGAGAAGCAACCCCACACATGAATGGTTTCAGGATGCTTAACAGTTGGCATGAGACAAGACTGGTGGTAGTGCTCACCTTGTCTTCTCCGAATGAGGCGTTTTCCTGATGTCCCAAACAATCGAAAAGGGGATTCATCAGAGAAAATAACTTTACCCCAGTCCTCAGCAGTCCACTGCCTGTACCTTTTGCAGAATATCAGTCTGTCCATGATGTTTTTTCTGGAGAGAAGTGGCTTATTTGCTGCCCTCCTTGAGACCAGGCCTTGCTCCAAGAGTCTCCGCCTCACAGTGCGTGCAGATGCACTCACACCTGCCTGCTGCCATTCCTGAGCAACCTCTGCACTGCTGGAAGCCCAATCCCGCAGCTGAAACACTTTTAAGAGACGGTCCTGGCGCTTGCTGGTCTTTCTTGGGCGCCCTGGAGCCTTTTTGGCAACAATGGAACCTCTCTCCTTGAAGTTCTTGATGATGCGATAGATTGTTGACTGAGGTGCAATCTTTCTAGCTGCGATACTCTTCCCTGTTAGCCATTTTTGTGCATTGCAATGATGACTGCACGTGTTTCTTTAGAGATAACCATGGTTAACAGAAGAGAAACAATGAAGCCAAGCACCAGCCTCCTTTTAAAGTGTCCAGTGGTGTCATTCTTACTTAATCATGACAGATTGATCTCCAGCCATGTCCTCATCAACACCCACACCTGTGTTAATGGAGCAATCACTGAAAAGAGGTTAGCTGGTCCTTTTAAGGCAGGGATACAATGATGTTGAAATGTGTTTTGGGGGATAAAGTTCATTTTCTAGCCAAATATTGACTTTGCAAGTAATTGCTGTTAAGCTGATCACTCTTTATAACATTCTGGAGTATATGCAAATTGCCATTAGAAAAAGTGAAGCAGTAGACTTTGTAAAAATTAATATTTGTGTCATTCTCAAAACTTTTGGCCATGACTGTACAGAGCAATAACATATTCAGCAGTTTTACAACCTAGGGACAAAAATTGAAGCAAATCTAAAGTAAAAATAAAATGTCCCTAACAGAGGCAAACTTTAAAGTGGTTGTCAGTAGTTGAATTAGAATAAGAACATCAAAGCCAAAGAGGACCTGGAAAGAGAGGAAAGCAACTAAAAAGCTACAACTTTGGAAAAACCATTATGTCCATGTATTACATGGTTTCCCATCCATTTCATTGGATACCATGAAAGTCTAAGTCTACACACATACAGTGCACTCCGCTAAGCACTGTGTGGACGTTTCCTTTGGAATCCATGAAAAACAGGATTTTGACAGAATCCCTGATAGAGCACCGATGCAGTCACTTTGAATTTTGGACACTGTCTGGCCCCCGTCGGGGCAGTGTTTGTCTCTTTCAGAAATGCACAAGAACATGGCATGCTATTTTTGTGCACATCAGACTAAAGAAGAACGCTGCCAGACTCTGTCAGCTCCATAACAGTGAATGACTCCATCAAAATTCTATTTTTGGGGAGGATTCTAACAGAAACCCTTATACAGTGCTTAGCAGATGGCACCACTGTGTGTGTGAACTTAGGTTTACAGGGTATCCAATGGAATGGATGGGAAACCATGTAATACATGGACACGATGGGTTCTCCAGAGTTGTAACAGTTGTCTTTCCTCTCTTTCCAGCTTCTCTTTGGCTTTGATGTCCCATTAAGGACATCTTATTTCATTTTAGATTTGCATAATTTTGGGTCCCTAAGTTGTAAAACTCTGCTGAATATGTAATTGCTGTATTATTATGTAACGCTCATTAGATTGCACTCAAACATGTTCGAACCACAGGTCACACTTGATTAGGAATGGTCATGCCTGATTAAGACCATACGATTTGGGTACACCTTGTCGCGGCAGGATGCTGTTTACGCTTTTTTTTATAACAAAAACAGCTATTACTAAGTACCCTGTTGTGAATGTGTTAGAAATGAATTCTGAGCAGAAGCTCCCTCTGGTGGTTACAGACAGTACTGAACCATTCAATGAAGTTTGGCAATCAGGAGTTACAGACTGGTCTTATATAAGGGAGGTTCCCTCCCATCATGGTTGCCAGTAATCAATTGTTCTTGTCGCAACTGTGGTTCCTGGTTCACTTGGAAGCTTGCTGAGTCTTGCCTCTTCTCCTGCTCTCGGATGGGATGTTTTCTGTTTTTGTTTTTGTGCTTGCTTTTTGCATTGTTCCCTGCACTTCTGTGGAGGTCAGCCAGGTCCCCTCCAGGGGCTTGTGCTCCTCTCAGTTTATCTGAGCCTCTGTTGTTTGTTCATTTGCCTTTTCTAGTTTTTTCAGTGGCTGCGGCTTAGTTTTGTTGCACCAGAGAACTGGTTTGGGTGGTGGAGGTCGTGTGATCTCGGGTGTTTTTGCAATTAGTAGAGTTGGAATTTTTTAGGGTTTTTTTGGATTGCAGTGAGTATCCTTCCTGTCCTTTTTCTTTCTGGGCAGATTGGGCCCCAGCGTTTGCTCTTACTATTTTCTGTCTGTGTCTGTGTTTCCTCTTGTCTTGCCGCCATTACATGTTTGGGGGCTTCCTATGTTCTTTGGGGATCTGCTCCGGGGCAGATAGTTTTCCTCTTTCTATCTTTGGGTGTAGTTAACCTCTCGGGCTGTGACGAGGCATCTAGGACCAGCGTAGGAACGCTCCACGGCCGCCTTTAGTTGTGGTGGTTAGTCAGGGTACTGCAATCCAGTAGATTCCAACCTCTCTGGTGTATTGCCGTTTTTGTCTGCTCTCCTCAGCTACCAAATCATAACAGTACCCTATGTTACCTATATGTACTATCACTATTTACTTCCTTACAGCATGGGTATAGGTTCTTTTTTTTTCTATCTTAGGTTTTCTCTAGAAATGTCCTTAGTTAAATGAATGTCATTCATTTAAACTGTAAAGCGCTGCGGAATATGTTGTCGCTATATAAATAAGGATTATTATAATTTTAGTCACTTATGTATGTTAATTCCAGAGCTTTACAGACATCGTTCCCACTGGGGCTCACAATCGAAATTCCCTATCAGTATGTCTTTGAAGTCCTTACCCTGCTACTCATGCCCTACGAGGAGTGTTGGGTTGAAAGCTCTATAAATTTTAGATATTGAAAGTCCTATTGTCTGGTTAAAGGCTGATGTAACATACTTTCTTATAGAATGTACAGTTCGGATTTCTATAGATGGATTCTATACATGTAAAATCTAGTTTGATCCTTTGAAAGGCTCACACTGTTCTTTTAACAAGGGGTTACGTGTCTAATGCACAGCATTTTTTTTTCTTCTGATTTCAATGCTTGCGGCTCCACCACAAATAACAGCCTATAGGACACCGTTCGCTATATATAAAATTATATTGGTGGTTACCTATAACTTAGCATTTTTTAGCACATAGTTCGGTGACCACGGCAGCGGGGGATAGAAGGGTGCTTGGGATATCGTCTTACAGGGAGGCTAGTAATTGGAAATACAATCAACTCTAGAGCCTGAGGGACTTGGAGACGTTTTACCTAAATGCATTATTTACCATAAAACACAAGGGCCTATCTGCAGGAACATATGTTGACTGGATGGACTAGGACTAGGTAGTTCTGGCTCCAGCACAGCAGCAGTTAAATTAGCCAGGCCACCAGCACAGTGGTGCTTACTAGTTTAGGGCACACACTGCAGAGAGCACTGCACTGCTGGGAGAAATGCATTATGAGAAAGGTGGGAGGATCAGAGAATCTTATAATCTCCAAGTGAAGGGGAAAGAGATGCAGACACTGGGGAGGGGTGTCCCTAAGCGCAAGGAAGCAGGAGAGGAAGAGGTCATTAGGCAACTCTAGCAAAAATAGCTTTGCTTTTCCAGAAACAATGATACAGACGTGACACTGCTCAGAAGACAAATATTACATGATCATTCTTATTAATATTGCTTTATACATCTGTGTGATGCAGGACTTGATATTTCTCATAGGCATTGCTACACGGCTCCGCGCTTATTTCCCATGCAAAGTGTTATCAAATTTGAGCCAGGGGTCCAGAGGTTTCCAATTCTCTTTGCAAGTCAATTTTTATAGTTAAAGCATCTCAGCGATTAAATACTTAGGAACTGATTTTTTTTTTCATTCTTGTTTTTCCATCCATTACCTGGACCCTTTTCGTGTCGTATCCCTGCAAAAAAAATAAAAATAAAGATATATACTTTATGCGCAATTAGGTCATTTGCATTTTTTTGGGATTTATTTTATTATTGAACAACAACAGCTCTGTCCTGTCGTGCAATCCAAAAGGTTAATACACCCGAAACCTGAATATTTAAGAAAATAAAAGTAAGGTTTGGTCTTTCTTAGGAGAATATCTTTGTGTGCAGAATTATTATGAAAACTAAATTTTGCCAGAATTAAAACAAACAACTCAAAATGTGCAAAAATAAATTTCTGATTTTTTAAAAAAATAAATAAATGAAAAATAAAAAAAAATATATATGTATACACATATATTAACACATAATACATATTATTATTATTATTTATTATTATAGCACCATTTATTCCACGGCGCTTTACATGTGAGGTGGGCTATACATAATTAATACAAGTACAGTAATCTTAAACAATACAAGTTACGACTGGTCCAGGAGAGAGAGGATCCTGCCCGCGAGGGCTCACAATCTACAGGGGATGGGTGAGGATACAGTAGGTGAGGGTAGAGCTGGTCGTGCAGCGGTTTGGTGGATCGGTGGTTACTGCAGGTTGTAGGCTTGTCGGAAGAGGTAGGTCTTCAGGTTCTTTTTGAAGGTTTCCATGGTAGGCGAGAGTCTGATATGTTGTGGTAGAGAGTTCCAGAGTAAGGGGGATGCGAGGGAGAAATCTTGTATGCGATTGTGGAGAAGAGATAAGAGGGAAGTAGAGAAGGAGATCTTGCGAGGACCGGAGGTTGCGTGCAGGTAAGTACCGGGAGACGAGGTCTATATATATATATATATCCGTGAACAATACAGCCACCCTTCTTTTCAATAACAGTTATAAGTCTTCCATCCATGGAGTTTGTGAGTTTCTTAATCTGTTGATGATCAATTTTTTGGGCAGCACCAAGCACAGCCTCAGCCTCCCAGACACTGATCAGAGAGGTGACTGTTTTCCTTCACTTTTAACCTTCCTTAGGCCGGGGTCACACTTGCGAGAAACTCGCACGAGTCTCGCACCTCAATACCCGGCACTGCCGCCGACACTCGGGACCGGAGCGTTCAGCTGCATAGAAATACATGCAGCCGCACACTCCGGTCCTGAGTGCCGGGTATTGAGGTGCGAGACTCGTGGAAGTTTCTCGCAAGTGTGACCCCGGCCTTATAAGAAAGGCCCACAAGTTCTCCATGGGGTTTAGGTCAGGTTAGGAAGGGGCCGTGTCATTATTCTTTACACTTACATTGCACTATTATCACTATTATTCTAAGGAATGCCCGTTTCCCGATATTTGGTAACAAGCTACCCATTACCGGACAAAAGATCAAAACGCTTGTTTGTCGGCTGAAACAACCTTTTGGTTTGCACAAAATACCATTGTTCTCGGCAGCACATTGTCCTGCGTAAACAGCTGATAACAATGGCAGCCTATGCGCTCTGATCTGTTACTTATTGCTCTGTATACATCTTAAATATGGTCTGCTTGTCTATACGGGCTAGTAAACGACAATTCACCGATCGGTGGTTGTTTAATGTCGGAGATCATATAATGTAAATGCACCCATAGATTGCAAGCTCTGATGCTGGATCTGTTTACCTTTGTTTCCTTGTCTCGTGAGAATAGTTTTTTATGTTGCTCATTTTGATTGTCAGCAGCTATCCATGATTGGTCAACACCACCCAATTAATATAAATGCAGCATAGTAATGAATTTGTGTTATACTGTATATGACCCATTATAACACTTATATTTTCTTTTTTTTTCTACAGCTTTCCCTGACTGTAAAGTTCGTTACCACTATATATGACAATATCTATAAGAATATCCATATTATTAGTATCATTTTTATTGTGTCGCTCATATTATCCTGTTTGTAGATCTATAATATCAGCATGAAATCTTACTGATAAGAGGTTGATGCGGTATAATAATTGATTATTAGCAATAATAATATTAATAATAACTAGAAACAAAATACAACTCAAGCTTGGAAGGTGGAAATCACCATATAAGACTACAATGAGGGCTAGGACAATGTGCCATCCTTTGTAGCACAATGCACAAGTCTGGTTCCGGCATTGACACAATGGTCCTGTCCTATAAAGTGGAAATGATTGCTGTTAACGGGAAGGTTCGTGAATAAAATAAAGGGGTTTAGAGAGGAACAATCCCTTTTCTATCAAAATTTGTTAAGGAGTGATAATAAAATACAAAGGCAGCTGGAGCCCCCAAGGGGATAGCTTGGCTGATTATGTGTAGCCCTCCCACACAGCGAGCTCCCTCCCCCACCCTCAGCACACAGCTCTTCCATGGTATATGGCCTGCTCTTATACACACGTTCTGCATGTGTGACACTGCCTGATATCTGACACTGGCTAATGGCTCTGTCATGTCATTAAAAATAATCATCTGAGCACAGGGAAAGGAATGCTTGGGCATTTCTGTGCACATGCTATTATTATTCCGTGTTCACTGGGCTTTTTTAACACTTTAGGGTACATTCATAATTTGCAGTAGAGGCGCAGAACCGAGCCATACTGTTATTGCAAATTGGTCTCCTCAGGTAGCCGTGTGCACAGAAATTGTAAAATGCCTCAGAGACATACGGATGGACCCAGAGGCGTAGCTAGGGTTTCGGTTTAGTGGGGGCGAAACATCTGAGTGGGCCCCTAACCAGAGAACCTCAGCAAATGACCGCGCTGTTGCCAAAAATAATCTATATATAAAAAGACCAATATTGATATCACCGCCATATGGTCAGTGGTAAATAACACCAGTCCTACAGAACATCTTGATCATAGCAGAGTTACAGATAATGACTTACCGCTGACGTTCTTTCTGATGGAATTGTTCACTTTTCATGTCTTTTCCATCTGGCCCAGACCGACATAACGACTCCTCCAGCCAGGACTCGACTACAGAGAATACAACAAAGAGACGTTTCACTTCTCATATTGTCAGCACCGTCACGGTCACCAATTGGACTATTCTCAACCTGCACAAACTCCTCATCCTGCTGATACCCCAATACTGAGCTGCTGCTGCCATATGTGTCCCTATTACTACACCTGATATCCCAATACTGAGCCGCTGCTGCCATATGTGTCCCTATTACTGCACTGATACCCCAATACTGAGCTGCTGCTGCCGTATGTGTCCCTATTACTACACCTGATACCCCAATACTGAGCCGCTGCTGCTGTATGTGCCCCTATTACTGCACCTGATACCCCAATACTGAGACGCTGCTGCCGTATGTGTCCCTATTACTGCACCTGATACCCCAATACTGAGCCACTGCTGCCCTATGTGTCCCTATTACTACACCTGATACCCCAATACTGAGCCGCTGCTGCCATATGTGTCCCTATTACTACACCTGATACCCCAATACTGAGCCGCTGCTGCCGTATGTGTCCCTATTACTACACCTCATACCCCAATACTGAGCCGCTGCTGCCGTATGTGTCCCTATTACTACACCTGATACCCCAATACTGAGCCGCTGCTGCCGTATGTGTCCCTATTACTACACCTGATACCCCAATACTGAGCCGCTGCTGCCGTATGTGTCCCTATTACTGCACCTGATACCCCAATACTGAGCCGCTGCTGCCGTATGTGTCCCTATTACTGCACCTCATACCCAATACTGAGCCGCTGCTGCCGTATGTGTCCTATTACTGCACCTCATACCCCAATATTGAGCCGCTGCTGCCGTATGTGTCCCTATTACTGCACCTCATACCCCAATACTGAGCCCTGCTGCCGTATGTGTCCCTATTACTGCACCTGATACCCCAATACTGAGCCGCTGCTGCCGTATGTGTCCCTATTACTACACCTGATACCCCAATACTGAGCCGCTGCTGCCGTATGTGTCCCTATTACTGCACCTCATACCCCAATACTGAGCCGCTGCTGCCGTATGTGTCCCTATTACTACACCTGATACCCCAATACTGAGCCGATGCTGCCGTATGTGTCCCTATTACTGCACCTCATACCCCAATACTGAGCCGCTGCTGCCGTATGTGTCCCTATTACTACACCTGATACCCCAATACTGAGCCGCTGCTGCCTATGTGTCCCTATTACTGCACCTGATACCCCAATACTGAGCCGCTGCTGCCGTATGTGTCCCTATTACTGCACCTGATACCCCAATACTGAGCCGCTGCTGCCGTATGTGTCCCTATTACTGCACCTCATACCCCAATACTGAGCCGCTGCTGCCGTATGTGTCCCTATTACTACACCTGATACCCCAATACTGAGCCGCTGCTGCCGTATGTGTCCCTATTACTACACCTGATACCCCAATACTGAGCCGCTGCTGCCGTATGTGTCCCTATTACTGCACCTGATACCCCAATACTGAGCCGCTGCCGCCGTATGTGTCCCTATTACTACACCTGATACCCCAATACTGAGCCTCTGCTGCCGTATGTGTCCCTATTACTACACCTGATACCCCAATACTGAGCCGCTGCTGCCATATTTGACCCATTACTGCACCTCATACCCCAATCTGAGCCGCTGCTGCCTATGTGTCCCTATTACTGCACCTCATACCCCAATACTGAGCCGCTGCTGCCGTATTGTCCCTATTACTCACCTGATACCCCAATACTGAGCCGCTGCTGCCGTATGTGTCCCTATTACTACACCTGATACCCCAATACTGAGCCGCTGCCGCCAGTATTTGACCCCATTACTGCACCTATACCCAATACTGAGCCGCTGCTGCCGTATGTGTCCCTATTACTCACTATACCCAATACTGAGCCGCTGCTGCCGTATGTGTCCCTATTACTGCACCTATACCCCAATACTGAGCCGCTGCTGCCGTATGTGCCTATTACTGCACACCATACCCATTTGAGCGCTGTGCCGTATGTGTCCTATTACACACCTATACCCAATTAGCCGCTGCTGCCGATGTGTCTATACTACTGTCCCAATACTGCACCTCATACCCCAATATAGCCGTGCTGCCTAGTTCCATACCACCTAACCATATGAGCTGCGCCGTATGTGACATCAACATGCCCATACTGACCACAAACCGCTGCGTGTTCCTATTACTACACCTTACCCCTCTGAGCCGCTGCTCGTATGTTCCCTTACTGCACCTGATACCCCAATACTGAGCCGCTGCGCCGTATGTGTCCCTATTACTGCACCTGATACCCAATACTGAGCCGCTGCTGCCGTATGTGTCCCTATTACTCACCTCATACCCCAATACTGAGCCGCTGCTGCCGTATGTGTCCCTATTACTCACCTATACCCCAATACTGAGCCGCTGCTGCCGTATGTGTCCCTATTACTCACCTGATACCCCAATACTGAGCCGCTGCTGCCGTATGTGTCCCTATTACTGCACCTATACCCCAATACTGAGCCGCTGCTGCCGTATGTGTCCCTATTACTGCACCTCATACCCCAATACTGAGCCGCTGCTGCCGTATGTGTCCTATTACTCACCTGATACCCCAATACTGAGCCGCTGCTGCCGTATGTGTCCCTATTACTGCACCTCATACCCCAATACTGAGCCACTGCTGCCTATGTGTCCCTATTACTCACCTATACCCCAATACTGAGCCGCTGCTGCCGTATGTGTCCCTATTACTCACCTGATACCCATACTGAGCCGCTGCTGCCGTATGTGTCCCTATTACTGCACCTATACCCCAATACTGAGCCGCTGCTGCTATGTGCCTATTACTCACTATACCCCAATATGAGCCGCTGATGCCGTATGTGTCCCTATTATGCACCTCATACCCAATACTGAGCCCTGCTGCCGTATGTGTCCCATTACTCACCTATACCCAATATGAGCCGCTGCTGCCGTATGTGTCCCTATTACTGCACCTATACCCCAATACTGAGCCGCTGCTGCCGTATGTGTCCCTATTACTACACCTGATACCCCAATACTGAGCCGCTTGCTGCCGTATGTGTCCCTATTACTGACACCTGATTACCCAATACTGAGACCGCTGCTGCGTATGTGTCCCTATTACTGCACCTATACCCCAATACTGAGCCCGTGCTGCCGTATGTGTCCCTATTACTCACCCTATAACCCCAATACTGAGCCCTGCTGCCGTATGTGTCCCTATTACTCACACTGTACCCCAATACCTGAGCCGCTGCTGCGTATGTGTCCCTTATTATCACCTCAACCCCAATACTGAGCCCATGCTGCGTATGTGTCCCATTACGCCACCATATACCCACAATACTGAGCCGCTGCGCCTATTGTCCCATTACTAACACCAGTACCCCAATACTAGCCGCTGCTGCCTATGTGTCCCTATTACTGCACCTCATACCCCATACTGAGCCTGCTGCGTATGTGTCCCTATTACTAACCTGATACCCCAATACTGAGCGCTGCTGCCGTATGTGTCCCTATTACTCCACCTGATACCCCAATACTGAGCCGCTGCGCGTATGTGTCCTATTAAGCACCTATACCCCAATACTGAGCCGCTGCTGCCGATATGTGATCCCTATTACTGCACCTCATACCCCAAATACTGAGCCGCTGTGACGTATGTGTCCTATTACTGCACCTCATACCCCAATTGAGCACTTGCGCCGTATGTGTCCTATTACAGCACTCTGCTACCCCAATAATGAGCCGCTGCTGCCGTATGTGTCCTATTACTACCTATACCCAATACTGAGCGCTGGCCGTATGTGCCCTACTTACTACACCTGATACCAATACTGAGCCGCTGCTGCTATGTGTCCCTATTACTGCTCACCTACTGTGAGAGTGCTGCTTGTTGCACATTAGAGACACCTCAGCCTCTACAATATGAGTAGGTGCCAGGTCAGTTGCTACACGAAGATACAGCTGCCCGCTAATGTAGATGACACCCTCTGAAATGTAATGAGCCCCGTCTGCTAATGCCCTATTGACAGTCCACATCCTACATGTAGCCTAGCTCCTACTGGAGTTCACCTATTAACAATATGCCCACTTTACATTGAAGAATGCGCCGAGTCTCCCATGTACAGACTCCCTCATCACACAGTATGGACTGCCTCCCTCACTGGATATATACGACCCTAATCCCCAATACTATTTAAGTGCCCTACTGCACTGTATGATGACCCCGCCGACCATTAATGCACCTCACCACAGTAATGAAGCCGCTCTCCTTTAGATAGCCTCACTCATATGCAAATACACCTGATGCCTCAATATAGTTTTAATCCACCCCATAGGCAGCCTCTATATTATAATGCACCCCCATAGACAGCCTCTGTATTGTAATGCACTCACCCAGGGGCGTAACTAGGAACGGCAGGGCCCCACAGCAAACTTCACAATTGGGGCCCCCCCCCCCGCGCGTTGTCAATCCCGGTCTACCCAAGTTGTGTTAAGAAAGATACCTTTATTATCCAAAATTAGAGGTTTTTGGAGTAATGATAGTGAAATAACAGAAAAGAACCAACTCCCAGTAAGCAAACTGAGGTAGTGACGAATGTAGGCTTTCTCCAGAGTAAATGTTGAAGGAAACTTGTAATCCAGCCTGCATGTGAGGAGTGACAGCCTCAGCTCTGCTACATGTGAGGAGTGACAGCCTCAGCTCTGCTACATGTGAGGAGTGACAGCCTCAGCTCTGCTACATTGAGGAGTGACAGCCTCAGCTCTGCTACTTGTGAGAGTGACAGCCTCAGCTCTGCTACTTGTGAGGAGTGACAGCCTCAGCTCTGCTACATGTGAGAAGTGACAGCCTCATCTCTGCTACATGTGAGGAGGACAAGCCTCAGCTCTGCTACATGTGAGTAGGGACAGCTCAGCTCAGCTCTGCTACAATTTCCGTAGGAGGACAGCCTCATCTCTGCTACATGTGAGGAGTGACAGCCTCAGCTCTGCAACATGTGAGGAGTGACAGCCTCAGCTCTGCTACATGTGAGGAGTGACAGCCTCAGCTCTGCTACATGTGAGGAGTGACAGCCTCAGCTCTGCTACTTGTGAGGAGTGACAGCCTCAGCTCTGCTACTTGTGAGGAGTGACAGCCTCAGCTCTGCTACATTTTGAGAAGTGACAGCCTCATCTCTGCTACATGTGAGGAGGGACAGCCTCAGCTCTGCTACATGTGAGTAGGGACAGCCTCAGCTCTGCTACATGCGAGGAGTGACAGCCTCAGCTCTGCTACATGTAAGGAGTGACAGCCTCAGCTCTGCTACATGTGAGGAGTGACAGCCTCAGCTCTGCTACATGTGAGGAGTGACAGCCTCAGCTCTGCTACATGTGAGGAGTGACAGCCTCAGCTCTGCTACTTGTGAGGAGTGACAGCCTCAGCTCTGCTACTTGTGAGGAGTGACAGCCTCAGCTCTGCTACATGTGAGAAGTGACAGCCTCATCTCTGCTACATGTGAGGAGGGACAGCCTCAGCTCTGCTACATGTGAGTAGGGACAGCCTCAGCTCTGCTACATGCGAGGAGTGACAGCCTCAGCTCTGCTACATGTAAGGAGTGACAGCCTCATCTCTGCAACATGTGAGGAGTGACAGCCTCAGCTCTGCTACTTGTATAGCAAAGCTGAGGCTGTCACTCCGTGCATGTAGCAGAGATGAGGCTGTCACTCACATGTAGCAGAGCTGAGGTTGTTACTTGTCACAAGTAGCAGAGCTGAGGTTGTTACTTGTCACATGTAGCAGAGCTGAGGTTGCTACTTGTCACATGTAGCAGAGCTGAGGTTGCTACTTGTCACATGTAGCAGGGCTGAGGTTGTTACTTGTCACATGAGCAGAGCTGAGGTTGTTACTTGTCACATGTAGCAGAGCTGAGGTTATTACTTGTCACATGTAGCAGAGCTGATGTTGCTACTTGTCACATGTAGCAGAGCTGAGGTTGCTACTTGTCACATGTAGCAGAGCTGAGGTTGCTACTTGTCACATGTAGCAGAGCTGAGGTTGTTACTTGTCACATGTAGCAGAGCTGAGGTTGCTACTTGTCACAAGTAGCAGAGCTGAGGTTGCTACTTGTCACAAGTAGCAGAGCTGAGGTTGCTACTTGTCACAAGCAGTAGAGCTGAGGTTGCTACTTGTCACAAGTAGCAGAATTGAGGTTGTTACTTGTCACAAGTAGCAGAGCTGAGGTTGCTACTTGTCACATGTAGCAGAGCTGAGGTTGCTACTTGTCACATGTAGCAGAGCTGAGGTTGTTACTTGTCACATGTAGCAGAGCTGAGGTTGCTACTTGTCACATGTAGCAGAGCTGAGGTTGCTACTTGTCACATGTAGCAGAGCTGAGGTTGTTACTTGTCACATGTAGCAGAGCTGAGGTTGCTACTTGTCACAAGTAGCAGAGCTGAGGTTGCTACTTGTCACAAGTGTCAGAGCTGAGGTTGCTACTTGTCACATGTAGCAGAGCCGAGGTTACTTGTCACATGTAGCAGAGCTGAGGTTGCTACTTGTCACATGTAGCAGAGCTGAGGTTGTTACTTGTCACATGTAGCAGAGCTGAGGTTGTTACTTGTCACATGTAGCAGAGCTGAGGTTGTTAATTGTCACATGTAGCAGAGCTGAGGTGGTTACTTGCCACATGTAGCAGAGCTGAGGTTGTTACTTGTCACATGTAGCAGAGCTGAGGTTGTTACTTGTCACATGTAGCAGAGCTGAGGTTGTTACTTGTCACATGTAGCAGAGATCAGGGTGTCACTCGTCACTTGTAGCAACCATGAGGCTGTTACTGGGCCAGGGGGAGGCTACTGGTGACTGAGGTCCCGTGCCCAACAGGGCCCAGGGGGAGGTTAGTGGTGACTTGAGGCTTGCGTCAAACAGGGCCCAGGAGCCCGAGGCCCTGTTGGAATGCGAGCCCCCTGCTGCCTGGACCCTGTTGGAATGCGGGCCCCTTGCTGCCTGGGCCCTGTGTTGAATGCGGGCCCCCTGCTGCCTGGGTCCTGTTGGAATGCGGGCCCCTTGCTACCTGGGCCCTGTGTTGAATGCGGGCCCCCTGCTGCCTGGGCCCTGTTGAATGTGGGCCCCCTGCACTGCAGCCTGGGCCCTGTTGAATGTGGGGCCCCTGCACTGCAGCCTGGGCCCTGTTGAATGTGGGCCCTGTTAGATGCTGCCTGCACCTGCCCTCCCAGTCACCATTGCAGCCAAGCCTCTTCTCACTGTGAGAGACTCACCCTGCTTGCCCGGGCCTCCACCTGCTTGTCCAGTCAGCCTGCTGCCTCATGTGGTCTGCCTGGCCGTCTGCTGTCCGCCCCCACATGCACACACACACGCTGTGACAGACGGACCATAATGCACTGGGCCGCAGCTTAAAGCTACAGTGCTCATTTCTGTTCGCTGTCTGCATTTACAACACTGTAGTGTCTCTTTAAAACAACACAGTGTTGTTATGCATCAGCGTTCAGAGTCAGAAGCCTGAACAAAATGTCGGGAGGGGGCCCGATCGCGGATCGGGTTGCCAGCGTGCTCGGGCCCCCCTTTTTGCTCCTAATCACCGGGCCCCATACAGTAAGGGCTAGGGCTGTAATGCCCTGAAGGCAGGTGAAGCAGCTGCAGCAGGGACGGGCCCCCTTCTAGCCCGGGCCCTGTGGCAGCTGCCTCCCCTGCTTCCACGATAGTTCCGCCCCTGCACTCACCATAGGCAGTTTTATTTATAATGCACCCCATAGGCAGCCTTATTAAAAATGCACCCCCCATAGGCAGTTTTATTTAGAATGCACCCCCATAGGTAGTCTTATTTATAATGCACCCCATAGGCAGCCTTATTAAAAAATGCACCCCCCATAGGCAGCCTTATTTATAATGCACCCCATAGGCAGCCTTATTTATAATGTACCCCATAGGCAGTCTTACTTATAATGCACCTGTGTAGCCCTGGTGTGTAAGGCACACAGTACCCTGGAGAATGTGCGGAGAGGTAACAGTTTAATGCTTGATATCCATTCACTCCATCACACACTTTAGACACACCCATAGGGTATATAAGGTAGTGACATGCAGCAGAGTCAGTCAGTCAGTCTGTTTCCTGTCTTCGGACAGAGGAGTCTAGTCTAGCTCGGGTGGCTCAGGAGTGAGTCATCCCACCAGTGTGCAGAGGAGATCAGATTGCATTTCCTGTCAGAGCTCTGTGTGAGCTAAAGTCAGACAGACGGAGACAGCTTTGGAGAAAGGGAAGTTTGCAGCAGAAACTTCAGTCGCCTGTCCCAAGGACAGTGAAGTTCAGTTGATGTGTTCCTGAACTAGGAGAATACTGAGAATCTGTCAGCGAGCTCCAAGGAAGAAGTAAGAAAGGATTGACTTTTACTACCATCCTAGGAAGTGTGGAGTGCTTATGTTAAGAGCGCGAACAGGGCGAAGGGCGCAGTGGAAGGAATTAGAGCAGTGCCTTAGGTATAGGATTACCTGCACAATTTACCCGGTCACTGGGGACCGAAGTGTTGCTATCGCTTCACGCATAGTAACGGAACAACCAGAGTCTTACTGGACCTTAGGTCGCAGAAAGCAGCCCTCGGAGAGTCGGTACGTAACCGGAGTCAGGTGGAATAGGGACTTTGAGCTAGGCCAAGCATAGAAGAACCTAGTTTCATCACTGGAAGGCTCCACCACAATGCTGACCGGGCAGTACAGCTATGGAGTTAGCTGGAGTATTCGGAGTTAACTTAGCTCTATGCTAGTTGGACTCATCATATTGGAAGTAAAGGAGGCCTCTAACCTGTTCAGCTGTTATCTCGAAGCACATTCTCCACCCTGACCAGCTCCCCGGGACCTGCCTAACATCTGACAAGTAAAAGGTATGGAAAGACGCTGGATGGTGTGAGACTGATTCATTTATCTGCACCCTACATCATTATAACCATAGACTTTGAGGGACCAGTCCCACCTGTGGGGGACCCGTCATCTAGCTGCCACAACATCCCCTCAGAGATCTACAGCAGCGCTGGTCTTAGTGACTAGAAAACTACAGGTGGCGTCACGAACTGTTATCTACCAATCCCCTGTAAATAATCCCCCCCATCATACGCCTGACCGCCAGGGCCACGGACCGAGCCACGCTACCAGTGACATTCCCTATAGAAATCTACAGGCTCGGCTCCGAGTACCCCATAGCCCTGGTAACCCACAATTGTGGTGCGGGTCAACACAAACTTTGGCGTCACGAACAGGATCCGAAACTTGCAGCATTGCGAGCCCTGTGTGCCTGTGAAATGTTTCAGTGAAAAAGGACTGTTTGCACTTTTGGCGCCAAATACCGCCATCTTTGCCGCCATATTCGCGACCTGAGGCGCTGGTGAAGAAGGTGGGCGTACCTTCGTGGGCGTGTACCCCCCCCTGAGGCGCGAAAGTTATGGCCGCCCTCTCCAAGGCCTATTACAATGTGAGATCCAGCCCCACTGCTAAAGAAATACGCCTCCTCTTCATCCTCTATGCGAAGAGGGGGAGACGCAAATCCCGCCTCCACGGAAAGGACCGGAATGTTCCTGTTGGATACCACAGACATACCTGGACCGAGATGGCGGAAGGACAGGAGAGTCAGTGCCCAATACTGGAGGACTGTCTGCCTGTGCCGGAGCTGTCCCCAGATCGGGACACCGACCCCGCCATGATGGAGTTGCGGAAGGAAAATGCTGAGTTGAAGAAGAAGCTGCAGAATCGTGCAATTAGACAAGAGACGGAGAGACGCTGGCGCACCCAAACACAGCGGCTGCTGTGGGACGCCATGTTCTCTCCCGCAAGTGAAATACCGTCTCTTGATACCCCTCTACCACTGGATTATCCTAAGGCCCTGATGAAAAAGGCTGCGGAGCGACTGGAGGCGGACATCAGATATGCTGTACCTGATCCCACCGATGGAGCGGTGGAGGCGAAGGAGGCTGAGGAGGTCCTGCCCGTCCCTGAGAGCCAGCCAGGTCAGGAGGCCGCAGCGGATTACCGTTCCCCGGCAGGGACACCGGAGGGGTCCTGCCCATCGTTGCCAGACGTCGACTGGGATGCAATGGAGCGGATTGATGACGTCACGTACGCTGTCCAGTGGGAAAGAGAGATGCCGTGTCGCAAAGAGGAGCAGCGACGCCGGCAGGAGGAAGAGCGGGAGGTGCAGCAGAACCGACAACGCCAATACGAGCAGTTGATCGCTGATAAGGAGATGGTCCGCAATGATAAAGGTACCCGGAGGGAACCACGGCGTCAGGGGTGCGTAGTGGAGTTTCAGCTTCGCAAGGGCTGGGGATTCATCCGCGAGCCAGGACTTTATCAAGGGGTCTTCGTGAGCCGTCGCGATGTAGAGTCCCACCTACCACAAGGTCATCCGGGAAGGGACCTGATTAATGGGGACATTGTCACTTATACACGTCACTGGGGCCTGAAGGGATGGTATGCCCTTAATGTGGAAATCATCTGTGACCCCGTCCCCGACGCAGGTAACGTCACCACTACCGCAGCGTCCCCGTCTCGAGCTCAAATAGCACCAGGCCGTACTTCAGCATCGCCCCCTGCAGGCCCATCGCAATCTACGACGCGATCGGCATCGCTACCTGCTCGCATCTCTTCACCCAAGTCTTCCTTTGTATCGCAAACTGCGGTTAAATTTGAATCGCTACCAGCAACGCAAACTGCGACGCAATCGGCGTCTCACAAGGAGAAAGCCCCAAGCGGTTCGCACAAGAACTGTAGCGACCCAAACCCTGATAGCAGGTCACGACCTGTTTGTCATGTGCTCTAAGGAGCATCGCATTGTTCCAGCCCCGGGGTGGAAAATGTAATTGAAGTCTGCAAGAAAATGTGAAGATCGGTAGGACCCAGACAGGGTTTACCGCAACTAAGAAGATGTAAAAAGTTTTTGATAAAAGAAATAATTGCTGTTTTGCACCTTTGATATAAGTATGTAATGTTACATATTTTGCAATAAGTAGAATACCCGGCTGGGTAAGAGGATATACGAATTATAAGATAATATACAAGGTTATGAGAAGATTTATTTGCACTTTATTGTAAGTTTTAAAAATGTGTTTTGATGTGGATATAATATATGTGTCTTTTCCTCATAATGGACTGAGAGGCTGAGGACTGTGCCAGCCCAGAACTTATCTTTGTACATAGTTGCGCTTCGGTGCATTATATTGGTTTTACACGAAGCCACTATTATACAACTACCTCAGAAGAAAAACCTGTATGGTGGGGCCCAGAAAGAGGTCTGCAATAAAGTCCTGCAGCCCACCCAGGACCTACGTGGGAGGTTTTTGGTGCGGGTCCTCCAAAAAGAATAAAGTCAAGTATTAATGTGAATATTTATTGAGTGTCTTGATGTTTTAATACTTTTGTATTTTCCTACTGTACAAAATGCAACGTTTTAAGAATTTCTTACCTCCCTGATGGAAGAGTTTGATGTTAAATGTTTAAATGCAAAACAAAATGTCTTTCTTTTTGTATTTTACAGCCCGGGAGTGCTGTGTTTTACCAAGGGGGATGTGTAGCCCTGGTGTGTAAGGCACACAGTACCCTGGAGAATGTGCGGAGAGGTAACAGTTTAATGCTTGATATCCATTCACTCCATCACACACTTTAGACACACCCATAGGGTATATAAGGTAGTGACATGCAGCAGAGTCAGTCAGTCAGTCTGTTTCCTGTCTTCGGACAGAGGAGTCTAGTCTAGCTCGGGTGGCTCAGGAGTGAGTCATCCCACCAGTGTGCAGAGGAGATCAGATTGCATTTCCTGTCAGAGCTCTGTGTGAGCTAAAGTCAGACAGACGGAGACAGCTTTGGAGAAAGGGAAGTTTGCAGCAGAAACTTCAGTCGCCTGTCCCAAGGACAGTGAAGTTCAGTTGATGTGTTCCTGAACTAGGAGAATACTGAGAATCTGTCAGCGAGCTCCAAGGAAGAAGTAAGAAAGGATTGACTTTTACTACCATCCTAGGAAGTGTGGAGTGCTTATGTTAAGAGCGCGAACAGGGCGAAGGGCGCAGTGGAAGGAATTAGAGCAGTGCCTTAGGTATAGGATTACCTGCACAATTTACCCGGTCACTGGGGACCGAAGTGTTGCTATCGCTTCACGCATAGTAACGGAACAACCAGAGTCTTACTGGACCTTAGGTCGCAGAAAGCAGCCCTCAGAGAGTCGGTACGTAACCGGAGTCAGGTGGAATAGGGACTTTGAGCTAGGCCAAGCATAGAAGAACCTAGTTTCATCACTGGAAGGCTCCACCACAATGCTGACCGGGCAGTACAGCTATGGAGTTAGCTGGAGTATTCGGAGTTAACTTAGCTCTATGCTAGTTGGACTCATCATATTGGAAGTAAAGGAGGCCTCTAACCTGTTCAGCTGTTATCTCGAAGCACATTCTCCACCCTGTCCAGCTCCCCGGGACCTGCCTAACATCTGACAAGTAAAAGGTATGGAAAGACGCTGGATGGTGTGAGACTGATTCATTTATCTGCACCCTACATCATTATAACCATAGACTTTGAGGGACCAGTCCCACCTGTGGGGGACCCGTCATCTAGCTGCCACAACATCCCCTCAGAGATCTACAGCAGCGCTGGTCTTAGTGACTAGAAAACTACAGGTGGCGTCACGAACTGTTATCTACCAATCCCCTGTAAATAATCCCCCCCATCATACGCCTGACCGCCAGGGCCACGGACCGAGCCACGCTACCAGTGACATTCCCTATAGAAATCTACAGGCTCGGCTCCGAGTACCCCATAGCCCTGGTAACCCACAATTGTGGTGCGGGTCAACACACACCCCCATAGGCAGTCTTATTTATAATGCACCCCATAGGCAGTCTTATTTATAATGTACCCCATAGGCAGCCTTACTTATAATGCACCCCATAGGCAGCCTTTGTAGTACAATGTACCCCCTTTACAAAAATAATAAATCCTGTACTCACCTCTCTTGCTCCCGGCTCCTGCGCTGCTCACTGCTCTCCCACTCATCTGACAGCGGGCGCCGGGCAGTGACGTCATCGCACCCGCTGTCAGACGCTGAGAGGGGGATGATAGGAGAAGGAGCGCTCGCTCCATCTCCCTCAATGCGGTCAGCTGTATCGGCTAGATGCCGATACAGCTGACCCTCCGATGACGGGCGGTGGGCCCACTGCTGGCACCGGGCCCCCCACCGCTTGCTCAGGGGCCCCATAGCGGCCGGGCGGCAGAGCAGGGAGAGCGATTCTCCCTGCTCTGCCGCAGAATGTAACTGTATGGGCGCGCTGTGCACGCCGATACAATTACAGTAGAATAGCTCCGGGTGGGCTCCCTCAAAGCGCCGGGCCCGGGGCCACCGCCCCTTCTGCCCCCCGGTAGCTACGCTACTGGATGGACCATATACTTCTATAGATCAATCATATATTGCAAGAGCCATATCACTGTGTTCCCATTATACAGCCTGGTCGTCATACAATGGCATAGGCCAACTGTAGGCCCTCATAATAAATGAATACCACTTGCAATAGGTATTTTTCACGGTGCTTCTCTATGATAATGTACAGAAAACACCTGAAAAAGAGGTATACTCAAGGCGCCAATTGATATTAGACTAACGACGACCGAACCCACTAATATCAATGGGTTCGTCTGCCAGTCTAATATGTATGGGGGCCCCAGGCAAATGATTGTCGGGGGAGGGGGAGATGTCAATGCTTGATTTTGAACTGCAGATCATGTTGTTCTCCCAGAGTAAGCACCTGGCAGCTTATGCCTGGGGACGTGTCTCTCATGAAGAATACAGGAGCGCTTGGTCATTCGGCCATCAGCTATCTCAGCTGACTCTCCCGTACACAGGATCACTCAGTCATTCAGAAGTCAGCTATCTCAGCCGACTCTCCCCTACACAGGATCGCTCAGTCATTCGTCAGTTAGCCATCTCAGCCGACTCTCCCCTACACAGGATCGCTCAGTCATTCGTCAGTTAGCCATCTCAGCCGTCTTCTAAAGGATCGCTCAGTCATTCGCAGTCAGCCATCTCAGCCGACTTCCCTACACAGGATTGCTTATCTTCGTCGTCAGCCATCTCACGACTCACCCTACACAGATCGCTCAGTCATTTGTCGTCAGCCATCTCAGCCAACTCTCACCCACACAGGATCACTCAGTCATTCGCAGTCAGCCATCTCAGCCGACTCTTCCCTACACAGGACGCTCAGTCATTCGCAGTCAGCCATCTCAGCCGACTCTCCCTACACAGGATTGCTCAGTCGTTCGTCAGTTACCATCTCAGCCGACTCTTACTGCACAGATCCTCAGTCATTCAGCAGACAGCACTCAGCCGACTCTTCCACAAGGAGCGCTCGTTATTCGGAGTCAGCCATCTCAGCCGACTCTCCCTACACAGGAGCGCTCAGTCACTTGTCCAGTCAGCCATCTCAGCTGACTCTCCCCTACACAGGATCCTCAGTCATTTGTCTGTCAGTCATCTCAGCCGACTCTTCCTACACAGGATCGCTCAGTCATTCGTCAGTCAGCCATCTCAGCCGACTCTCCCTACACAGGATCGCTCAGTCATTCATCCATCAGCCATCTCAGCCGACTCTCCCCTACACAGGATTGCTTAGTCATTCGTCCGTCAGCCATCTCAGCGACTCTACCCCTACACAGGATCCGCTCAGTCATTTGTCCGTCAGCCATCTCAGCCGACTCTCACCTACACAGGATCACTCAGTCATTCGGCAGTCAGCCATCTCAGCCGACTCTCCCCTACACAGGATCGCTCAGTCCATTCGGAGTCAGCCATCTCAGCCGACTCTCCCCTTCACAGGATCGCTCAGTCATTGTCAGTTAGCCATCTCAGCCGACTCTTACCTACACAGGATCGCTCAGTCATTCGGCAGTCAGCCATCTCTGCCGACTCTCCCTACACAGGATCGCTCAGTCATTCGGAGTCAGACATCTCAGCCGACTCTCCCCTACACATGATCGCTCAGTCATTCGGCAAGTCAGCCATCTCAGCCGACTCTCCCTACACAAGGATCCTCAGTCATTGTCTGTCAGTTCATCTCAGCCGACTCTTACCTACACAGGATCGCTCAGTCATTCGGCAGTCAGCCATCTCAGCCGACTCTCCCCTACACAGGATCCTCAGTCATTCGGAAGTCAGCCATCTCAGCCGACTCTCCCCTACACAGATCGCTCAGTCATTCGGCAGTCAGCCATCTCAGCCGACTCTCCCCTACGCAGGATCACTCAGTCATTCGAAAGTCAGACATCTCAGCCGACTCTCCCCTACGCAGGATCACTCAGTCATTCGAAAGTCAGCCATCTCAGCCGACTCTCCCTACACAGGATCCCTCAGTCATTCGTCCCTGTCAGTCATATACACAGGATCGCTCAGTCATTTGGCAGTCAGCCATCTCAGCCGACTCTCCCCTACACAGGATCGCTCAGTCATTCGAAGTCAGCATCTCAGCCGACTCTCCCCTACCAGGATCGCTCAGTCATTCGCAGTCAGCCATCTCAGCCGACTCTCCCTACAGCCCAGGATCACTCAGTGTCATATCGATAGTCAGACACTCAGCCGACTCTCCCCTACACAGGATCGCTCAGTCATTCGGCAGTCAGCCATCTCAGCCGACTCTCCCTACCAGGATCGCTCAGTCATTCGGCAGTCAGCCATCTCAGCCGACTCTACCCCACCAATGAGCGCTAGGTATTCGATAGTCCCAATCTCAGCCGACTCTTCCCCTACACATGGAGCGCTGTTCATTCGGCAGTCACCAGAGTGCTCGTCATCGGCAGTCCTACACAGGACGCTCGAGTTATTCGGCAGTCAGCCATCTCCGCCGACTCTTCCCTACACATGAGCACTCGTTCATGCAAGCGTCCAGTTCTCTATGAGAATCTCCGACTGCCACGTCGTGGTTAAATCCAGTGACTGGTGCGATCAGCAGTCCAAATGCCAGATCGACATCATCCCATCGTCGTTGGGACAGCCCACACATAATTCAGAACTATCGGCGAACACGTTGATACCTTCTACTGACTTGGTCTAATATGTGTGGGGGCCATTACCCTCCTCAGGTCGACATTTCTTTCAACTTTACCTAAAAACAGAATGAGAAAAACGCACTGAACCCCCTATGATTTGCAACATACCATCTCGGGTTGACAATATGAACAAGTTAATAATCACACAAATTGGAGATAAAATGAAGAGCCCATGCATTGAAGATTACATGCATACAGTGTGGTGAGTATTTGTGAGAGCTGGATTAGATAACATGTGCATAGAGGACAAAAGGTTGGTAAACATCCTCTGCAAGCTGCACACCTGGCCATGGTCTGATGTAACCATATGGGGGAGGTGGGCACAGGCAGGATATGGTAATTAACCAAAGCCATACTGCCCTTCCTGCTGGTCCAGGTCACTGTTTGAGAAATAAAGCTCCAGTGCTGCTTCATACAGATTATGCTTCTAAGGTTTAGGAATTTCAATCCTTGAAGGCCAAATAGATTAGATTTTAGTGGTTACAAGTAGTGAGTGTATCACAAGCGGCGGATTCACCACAGAAAACTTTGTGACTAAAAAGTGTGTTCTTAAAATTCAAATAATCTCTGTGTTCCATTTTCGCAAAAGCCTAATGTGTCACTCATAGGAGTGCAGGAGCCCCTCATGCAACAACAGATCCCAGGGGTATACCAAAAAATCATGGGGTCCCATAGCAAAACTTGGCATGAGGCTGCACTCCACCATGATTTCCATCAGCGTCATTTTAGGATTTTGAAATTTTAGAATTGGTCTAAATACCCTAATATAGGGGTGGACATTGGGCAATTAATTTTCCCAAGGGGACACATAAGAGACCTGTTGGGGAGGGCTAAACTAATAGGCTGAAATTAATTCTGCTCTATATTAATATTAAAGGGAATCTGTAACCTATTTTTTCCCCTATGAGATGCGGCCACCGCCATCAGGGGCTTATCTACAGCATTCTGTATTGCTGTAGATAAGCCCCCGATGTTACCAGGAAGATAAGAAAAAACGAATTATATTATACTCACCGGGGAGGGGAGGTCCGAAGCGGTCCGGTCTAATGGGTGTCGCGGTCCGGGTCCAGTGCCTCCCATCTTCTAGCGATGAAGTCCTCTTTCTTGCTTCTGTTGCGGCTCCTGCGCAGGCGTACTGATCTGCCCTCAACAGGGCAGAGAATTACACCTGTGTAGGAGCAGCGACAGAAGCAGGGAAGAGGACTTCATCGCTAGAAGATGGGAGGCACTGGACTCGGACCGCGACACCCATAGGACCCGGACCGCCCCCGAGGTGAGAATAATATAACTCGCTTTTCTTATCTTTCAGGTTACATCGGGGGCTTACCTACAGCATTACAGAATACTGTAGATAAGCCCCTGATGGTGGTGGCCGCATCTCATAGGGAAAAAAATAGGTGACAGATTCCTTTAACATATTAATTATAATGATTTTATATTAATATTGTATCATTTAACATTGAGCAGAATTAAATTGGTCTTCCCAACTCAGAGATCCTGTTCCAATATGTAGTAGGTGGAGTGCCCGACAGGGCAGTGGGGATACTCGGTACTGGGCCGCTTCTTAAAGGGGCAGTGTCACGGCAGCAATTACGCAGTCCGTGTCCCTGGGCATCCAATAAAAGGGGTATTTACAAGCGAATAGAGTTTATAGTAAAGTGTTTGTGACGCCACCCGTGGTACTCAGCAATAAAGATGTTAGCCGACGCTCCAGATTCAGTCCTCTGGGACAGTTGATGCAGCAGAGTTGGTTCAGCCCTCCACAGGCAGGGCTATGTCCCAGGGCAGGTGTAATGTGTTCAAGATAGTAATGATGTAGCATTTGGCAAGGGATGTAGCAGTGCTGAGTGGGTGTTGCAGGAAAAACTTGAAAGGACACAGTCAGGTGCAGTTTCCAAAGCTTTACTCACAGTTCTGCAGGTAAAGTGTCCAGGGCACTAGCTACAGATGGTGCTGGAGTTCCGATTGCCTTAAAACACTTTGGATTCCACCTTGCCAGGAGGATTTTGAGGCCTTCCTGCTGCGCTCTCTGTTCTTGGCTTCTGCTGCTTATAGCTAAGCTGCGGCCCTCTTCTCGGTGTTGTTTTTCCAACCTGTATAGCAGGCAGAGTGAGTCTATCAAGGGTCCCGTCTCTTCTCACTGGCAACCCTGACTCTTGTGTTACTGCTGAGCTGGCAGGTATCAGTGTGAACAGAGGACTTGCAATTCTCTGTTCTCCAGATGCGACTGTCGGTCTTGGAGTCCCCAACTGGTCCATGACTCTGGTGTCCACTTTTATCCGAGCTCTGCCCTGGGTGAGCTGTAACATTCGGCTCCTTTCCCACGAGCTTCTCTCCACACGTCTACTCTCATCCCTGTCTCCAGACAAACTCCCTAACTCCTCCCCCAGCCAGAATGTTCCAGGGAAGCTCCCCTGAAATCAGGTCATAGAGCTCCCCCTTCTGGTCTGGAGTAAGAACAGTGTTGTATACTGTGTGTTACCTGGCAAGGGGTTTCCTCTTTGGTTCCAGGCATGGCATCACCCCCTGTGAAGGAAGCAACGCCACTGTGGCAAACAGACTCCTGGGGTGCCACACTGGTGTAATAATAATATTAGCAAATATCTCCAAATAGAAATGTAGTATAATTGTTATGATAGGCTATGTTGCTTACCCCATGTGCAGGGCATTGCAGTAGCTTAGATATCCATGGTTACGACCACTAACAACTAACTAATAGGGATGAGCGAATAGCTTTGGATAACTCCTTATTCGAATAGCTATAGCGCTTACCGAATAGCTGGAACGGTAAGGCTGTGTTTCCACCATCAGGAAACACAGCGCCTTGGACGGAGCGGAAAGTACACTCCGCCCAAAGCCCCGCCCCCTAGTGAACGCGCAGTGATTCCGGATGTATTCATTGAACACATCCGGAATCACCGCAGCGCTGCATAGCCCTGTGTAATTTCCCTTGCGGCGACGCAGCGTCGCCACAAGGGAATAGGACATGCTGCGATCTGAAAAAACGCGCAGCATGTCTGTTAACGCAGGTCTGCCGCCTGCGTGTTTTTAAGCATAGTGGAGAGGGAATTTCTTGAAATCCTCTCCACTATGCTGTAACATCTGGACGCTGCGTGTTTGACGTTGCGCCAGCGCACAGCATCAAACACGCAGCATTTACTGAAGAAATCCGGATGGTGGAAACACACCCTTACATGGATATCTGGAGCGCTCACGATAATCAGCTGTTTGGTGCTGCAGCTTCATGTCTCGCGGCTGTGTGACAGTCACAACACATGAATGGAGAACGCAACAAACATGCTCTCCATGCATGTGTTGTGACTGTCACACAGCCGCAACACATGCATCTACGGCGCCGAACAGCTGATTATTGGGAGCGCTCCAGGTATCAAGGTTACAGATGCAGTTATTCGGTAAGCGCTATAGCTATTCGGATAAAGGGTTATCCAAAGCTATTCGATCATCCCTATTAACTATATGAGTGGTCAGAACCATGGATACCTAAGTTACTGTAATGCCCTGCACATGGAGTAAGTAACATAGTGAATCAAAAGAACTACAGTGGGTTCGGAAAGTATTCAGACGCCTTTAAATATTTCACTCTTTGTTTCATTGCAGCCATTTGGTAGATTCAAAAAAGTTCTTTTTTTCCTCATTAATGTACACTCTGCACCCCATCTTTACTGAAAAAAAAACAAAAATGTAGAAATTTTTGCAAATTTATTAAAAAAGAAAACTGAAATATCATATGGTCTTAAGTATTCAGACCCTTTGCTCAGTATTAAGTAGAAGCACCTTTTGAGCTAGTCCAGCCATGAGTCTTCTTGGGAATGATGCAACAAGTTTTTCACACCTGGATTTGGGGATCTTCTGCCATTCTTCCTTGCAGATCCTCTCCAGTTCCGTCAGGTTGGATGGTGAAGGTTGGTGGACAGCCATTTTCAGGTCTCTCCAGAGATGCTCAATTGGGTTTAGGTCAGGACTCTGGCTGGGCCAGTCAAGAATGGTCACAGAGTTGTTCTGAAGCCACTCCTTTGTTATTTTAGCTGTGTGCTTAGGGCCATTGTCTTTTTGGAAGGTGAACCTTTGGCCAAGTCTGAGGTCCAGAGCACTCTGGAAGAGGTTTTCATCCAGGATATCTCTGTACTTGGCAGCATTAATGTTTTCTTCAATTGCAACCAGTCGTCCTGTCCCTGCAGCTGAAAAACACCCTCATAGCATGATGCTGCCACCACCATGTTTCACTGTTGGGATTGTATTGGGCAGGTGATGAGCAGTGCCTGGTTTTCTCCACACATACCGCTTAGAATTATCACCAAAAAGTTCTATCTTCGTCTCATCAGACCAGAGAATCTTATTTCTCTTAGTCTGGGAGTCCTCTATGTGTTTTTCTAGCAAACTCTGTGCGGGCTTTCATATGTCTGGCACTGAGGAGAGGCTTCCGTCGGGCCACTCTGCCATAAAGGCCCGACTGGTGGAGGGCTGCAGTGATAGTTGACTTTGTGGAACTTTCTGCCAACTCCCTACTGCATCTGTGGAGCTCAGCCACAGTGATATTTTGGTTCTTCTTTACCTCTCTCACCAAGGCTCTTGTTCCACGAAGGCTCTTCTCCCACGATTGCTGAGTTTGGCTGGATGGCCAGATCTAGGAAGACTTCTGGTGGTCCCAAACTTCTTCCATTCAAGGATTATGGAGGCCACTGTGCTCTTAGGAACCTTGAGTACTGCAGAAATTCTTTTGTAACCTTGGCCAGATCTGTGCCTTGCCACAATTCTGTCTCTGATCTCCTTGGCCAGTTCCTTTGACCTCATGATTCTCATTTGGTCTGACATGCACTGTGAGCTGTGAGGTCTTATATAGACAGGTGTGTGCCTTTACAAATCAAGTCCTATCAGTTTAATTAAACATAACAGGACTCCAATGAAAAAGTAGAACCATCTCAAGGAGGATCACAAGGAAATGGACAGCATGTGACTTAAATATGAGTGTCTGAGCAAAGGGTCTGAATACTTATGACCATGTAATATTTCAGTTTTTCTTTTTAATAAATTATTATTATTATTACACCTGCTACATATTATGATAGAATCTCTTAGATGGGAATACCCCTTTAAGTATGCTGACATCCCCCCATATACCGTATGAGCCCCCATATACAGCATTAGCTCCCACATAGCCTCCCATATACAGTGTGAGCCCCCACATAACTTCAGGTGAGTTCCCCACATATCCTCCCATATACAGCATGAGGCCACACGCAGCCTCCAAAATGCAGCCTGAGCCCTACACAGCCTCCCATATAGCGTGAGTCCCCACATAGCCTCCTATATACAGCGTGAATCCCCACATAATCTCCTAGGTACATCAAGAGCCCCCACATAGCCTCCTATACACATCATGAGCCCCCACATAGCCTCCATATATACAATATGAGCCCCACATAGCCTGCTATGTACATACAAACATCCCATACACATGAAATAAAATCCATCACATACTCACCTCGCTCCAGTTCCCCGGCACTTTGCCTCTGTTCCTGTCTCTGGTGCACTCTCTGCAGTGTACAACTGACGCAACTAAATGACTTCATCACGTCAGCTGTCTCACAGACTGATTGGTGGAAGAAGGGGCCAGTGACCCTGTCCTCTACCAATGTATTCACCTGTGTCTGCATCCAGAGAGCATCGGATGTGATATGCCAATAACACTAGGCTCCTGTGCTGCTGCAAGCGGGAGCCGAGTGTCAGCGCTCTGTGCTCAGATTCTCTCCCATGAGTGGATCGCAGCACTGCTGCATGGGAGACGGAGAAAATAATTTATCCATCTCTTCCATTGCCAGCGTTACTGGGAATCGCACTGCACTTGCTCCGAGTGCAGTGCGATGTTTCACACGCATCTTTAGACTTACATGCATGCGTGTCATCCAAATCTTGCATGCAATTGCAGCATGCTCTTTTTTCCCATCTGATCGCGATCACAGCAGGAAAAAAAATGCCACTGAGGACACAAGCATAGGATTAAATTGGTGAAAATGCAATCTTTTAATCGGATTGCATTTGTCTGATTTAATCGTAAGTGAGAGCGAACCCCTATGCTGATGATCATCAAAATAAAAAAAAAATCCAACACTCACAGCCGGTGTTTTTAACAATTGGGCAGCACGGTGGCTCAGTGGTTAGCACTGCAGTGCTGGGCTCCTGGGTTCAAGGACAACATCTGCAAGGAGTTTGTATGTTCTTCCTGTGACTGCGTGGGTTTCCTCCAGATTCCTCCCACACTCCAAAGACATACTGATAGGGAATCTAGATTGTGAGCCCCAATGGGGACAGTGATGACAATGTCTGTAAAGCGCTGTGGAATTAATGGCGCTATATAATTGAGTAAAATAAATCAAAATGAAAGATCGGTCTTTTCAATGAATCAGCCGACAATTGGATATTATTTAATTTCTATTGACTTCCTAAACCACACAGAGAGATCATATTATAGGGAAAATGCAGTGATATTACAGTATGAAGATAATGCACATAGTGATGCTGCTACAGTATAAGGAGTATATACAGTGACGTCACAGAATCAGTGACGTCAGAGGGAGTCCCCGGCTGACCTAAAGTGAACTGATTAGCCTGGGAAACAATCAATTAAGCTTCCCAGCTAATCACTTCCTCTCCTGTCAGCCGGGAGAGGAGCTCATTCATTCGGGGGCTTACTGCGAGGCTGGAAGCATTAGCTCCGGTCCCCGCAGTGAAAATGTTAACCCTTTGTGAAGGATTACAGCGTTGGACCTGACTGAGCACCGGATAGGTAAAAATAATGTTGTTTTATTATTTTTTTTTTATTACAGGAGAACAAGGGAATCAAAGGAATACCAGTACAATAAAAGATGGTCAAAAATTATTTTTAATTAAAGTGTTTGTGTTTTTTTTTTATTTCATACAATAGGATTAATAATTGAGAGTTGTCTAATTGACAACTCTCAATTATTAACCTGGCTTAAAGTCTCCTTCCAATAGCAAGGTGGCTTTAACCCATTATTAACCCATTAGCCACCGCTACAGGGCAATGGGAATAGACGGGCTAAGTGCCAGAAAGGGCGCATCTAATTATAGATTTGCCTTTTCTGGGGTGGCTGGGGGCAGATGTTAGTAGCCAGGGGGGGCACAAAATAAATGCACCCTCCCTAGGCTATTATTATCTGCCCCCAGTCGCTGGCTTTGCCTGTCTGGTGGAGAAAATACAGCGGGAGCCCACGCATTTTTTTTCAACAAATTTACACATTTAATTAACCCCTACATGTATGAAATTTTGCACACATACACTCATGTAATTGTTAGTGAAAACCATATATCAAAATACATGAAATAACATGGTTAACTGTATGTAAACCATGTGTCATTTCATGTCGGGTTCTGCAATTTTACAGAAACCTGCAATTGAATTAGCGGCTATTATACTATGTAGGAGTGTATGAACTATAAATATATGTATATATATGTCACAATGACATGTATATATACAGTATATATATATATATATATATATGTATTCTATGTGTATATATGTATTCTTTCTATTCTTTATTAAAGCTGTCAGTGTGATTTTACAGTATAGCCGGGGATGAATTGCCGGCTTTTCTAAAGGACACCGGTGCGATTTTCTCGCAAGTCACACGTGTGGTCCGTTTGTAATCCGATTTTTCATCGCACCCATAGACTTGCATTGGCGATTGTCGACCGATAATCTGTGACAATCGCAGCATGCTGCGATTGTCTCGGTCCGAGGAAAACGACCGAGAAAAAAAATCGGATGCTGGGAGCTGCTCCATAGATTAACATTGGCCCGACTGCAATGCGATATTTCATCGCATTGCAGTCGTCCGATTTTGTCGCCAGTGTGACCCCGGCCTAAAAATACAAGAGAATGCCAAGAGTGTGCAAAGCAGTCATCAAAGCAAAAGGTGGCTACTTTGAAGAACCTAGAATATAAGACATAATTTCAGTTGTTACACACTTTTTTGTTAAGTATATAATTCCACATGTGTTAATTCATAGTTTTGATGCCTTCAGTGTGAATGTACAATTTTCATAGTCATGAAAATACAGAAAAATCTTTAAATGATAAGGTGTGTCCAAATTTTTGGTCTGTACTGTATGTGTGTATCATGTAGTGTGTGTGTAACATGCAGTATATGTTTGTCCTGTATATGTGCAGTGTGTGCATGTGTAACATGCAGTGTGTGGCATACAGTGTGTGTGTGTGTGTGTGTGTGTAACATGCAGTGTGTGGGGTGTGTGTAACATGCAGTATATGTGTGTAACATGCAGTATATGTTTGTACTGTATATGTGCAGTGTGTGCATGTGTAACATGCAGTGTGTGGCATACAGTATGTGTGAGAAAGGCCATACGGGGCCACCGGCCCTCAAGGGAGGCCGCCATGACAAGGCGACATGGGATTGAGGGAGCTGATAGGGAAAAAAGAGGTGGTACCCGAGGGATTAATTTAATGGGTCATGTAGGGGAAGGGTTAGTGCGACGTGTAGGAGGTGGGGGGAGCACATGGGATTGGCCATATAAAAGGGGGCGGCCATATTAATATAGCATCCATTTTAGGTATACACCGGCCACCAAGCAAGCTGTGTACCTGCATTGTGATGGACGTCTAGGCTCTGCTCCGACTGGCTGCAGGCTTCTGTCCAAGGCCTGCTGCAGGGGGTAGTGGCCGGAGTCTCCCACGCTCCTCCCGAAGGATGCCGGTTGAGGAGGTCCAGGCCCCCCGAGCGCCTAAGTCCGGAGGTCACCCCCTGGGCCTGACGCCGAATGAGTAGCCCCTCCAAGGACCCTCCAGCTCCGGGTGGTAACCGCAGGTCAGCGGCATCTCGCGCTGGAGTTGGGAGGAATCCTCAGCGTCAGCCGGGCCTGCAGCAGGGGGAGGGGTCGTCCTCCCTCTCTCCACAGACACATCAGCAGAGTGCCCCCGGACCAGGAGCGGCGGGCGCCTGTGTCGCGCAGGTGCCTGCTCGTCGAAGCAGGACGAGGGAGGCAAGGAGGCGGGGGTCATGCCGTTCGGACTGTCAGCATCAGGAGCGGTGCGGGCAGCAGTCGGATGGCTCGGTCAAAGCGTGTGGCACCCCAGGAGTTTGGTTGCCACAGTGACCTTGCCTCCCTCCAGGGGAGAGTGATGTCATGCCTGAAAGCAAGGAAGGATCCCTTTAACAGGTAACACAGCATACAACACCTTTCCTACTCCAGACCAGAAGGGGGAGCTCTAATACCTGTTTTCAGGAGAGCTCCTCTAGGACATTCTGGCTGGGGGAGGAGTTAGGGAGTCTGGCTGGAGGGACGAGAGAGGAGAGACGTGTGGAGACAAGCTGGGGAAAGAGGAGCTATAGCAGAGCTCACCCCAAGGTCTGAGTGCCAGAAACCTGACCCCGGAGTCCGAGGCTGAGTGGTGTTGTGAATGGGTTTGAGATGAGTTCTGAGCAGAGGCTCCCTCTGGTGGTTACAAGCGGTACTGGTCTGTTCAGTGAAGATTGTGAGGACTGGGAATCAGGTGTTACTGACTGGTCTTATATAAGGGAGTCACCTTCCCATCAGGGTTGCCGGTGATCAATTGTTCTGGTCTGAATCCTTGATTCCAGTTTCCCTTGTAGCCTGCTGTGTCGTGTCTGCATCTCCTTCTAACAGATAAGACATTTTCTTCTTTTTGTTTCTGTGCTTTATTTTTGCATTTTGTCCTGCACTTCTGTGGGGGCCTTCTGGGTCCCCTCAGGGGGCTTTTGCCCTCTCAGTTTAGTTCAGCCACTGATGTTTGTACTTTTGCTTTTTCCAGTTTTTTCAGTGGCTGCTGTTTTGATTTTGTTACACCAGAGAGCTAATTTAGGTGGTAGAGGTCGTGTGATCTCAGGTGTTTTTGAAATTAGTAGAGTTGGTGCTTTCAGGGTTTTTTTGGGATTGCAGTAAGTACCCTTCCTATCCTTTTCTATTTAGTTAGTTTGGGCCCCAACGTTTGCTCATACTATTTTCTGTCTGTGTCAGTATTTCGTCTTGTCTAACCGCCATTACATGTTTGGGGGCTTGCTATTATCTTTGGGGTTCTGCTCCGGGGCAGATAGCTTTCCTATTTCTATCTTTAGGTGTAGTTAGTTTCTCAGGCTGTGACGAGGCGTCTAGGACCAACGTAGGAACGCTCCACGGCTGCCTCTAGTTGTGGTGGTTAGTCAGGGTACTGCAATCTCATAGATTCCAACTGCTCTGGCGTATTGCCTTTTTGCCTGCACTCCTCAGCTACCGAATCATAACAGTATCACCGGCCTAAAAAATTGAAAATTGTATGGTACTCACAGAAGGGAAAAAAAATATTGTGAAAGAAAAAAAAAAAAAGGTTGTCAGAGATATTTTTCTGTTTGTTGCATTTTTTTTTTTTTTTTTTTCCCTCTGTATCTCTGGGTGCTGGGGAGGATTTTTTTTTCTCTCAATGGAGTTTGCACAGTTGTCTGGCCGTGTGGATCAGCTTGCCACTGAGGTTCGGAGTATTGCTACCTATCTTGCTAGGTTGCCTGTTGTGGAACCTAGGATTCCCATGCCAGATTTGTTTTTAGGGGATCGAGCTAAGTTTCAGAATTTCAAAAATAATTGTAAATTGTTTTTTGCCTTAAAATCTAAGTCCTCAGGAAACGCAGCGCAGCAGGTTCAAATTGTCATCTCTCTCCTGCGCGGCGATCCTCAGGATTGGGCTTTTTCCCTGACACCTGGGGATCCTGTTTTGAGTGATGTTGATGCATTTTTTCAGGCTTTGGGGTTATTGTACGATGAGCCTAATGTCACTGATCAAGCTGAAAAAGCCTTGTTGTCATTAAATCAGGGGCTTGATGACGCTGAGTTATACTGTCAGAGATTCCGTAGGTGGGCAGTCCTGACCAAGTGGAATGACGACGCTTTGGCGGCCCTTTTTCGGAAGGGGCTGTCAGATAATGTAAAGGATGTGTAAGCTTTTCAGGGGATATAGCTCTAGGATCGCTGTCTGGGTAGACAGAGTGACACGAAAACAGTTCATTCAGACAGCAGTTCTGGTGAAAACTGGCCGCAACCAACTTTATTAAAGTCCACAGCAAACAGATAAAAATAAATCATAAACAGAAGACCTAGGCTTGTCTAGCCACTAATTACACATAGATAGATTTCCCTATCTATCCGGGTCCAGACTCTACCAGTCTGTGCCCAAAACAACACATATGTTCAGTAGTTACCAGCGTTTACCAGCATTGAGGTTCCCAGAGTCTCCTCCTTGTGTCTGAAGGCACCTTCAGCGTCCAGACTTGAGAGAGCTCCCCTCCTATTCAGCCGCTATTCACACGGATTCTCACTGAGGCTACTCCTGTGTCCGGGGTACATCGAGCACCCAGACTGAGATAGCTCAGACTCCTGGAGACTGCTTCTTGTGCCGGGACACCTTCCTGTGTCCAGACTAAGCCAGCTCCCACTCCTGGAGACTGCTTCTTGTGCCGGGACACCTTCCTGTGTCCAGACTAAGCCAGCTCCACTCTGGAGACTGCTTCTTGTGCCGGGACACCTTCCTGTGTCCAGACTAAGCGTGCTCTCTGACTGTGTTTGCAGACACCTACTTCTGGTCTCCTAATTAACAGCTGAATGGTTTCAGGCCTGAGCTGCAAGTGTGTGCTGAATGTAAGGTGTAGTGACCTTTCTCTACCACTAGGTTTACAAAGCCACACATTTCCCTTATACCATACAGCACAGTACCTAGGTGAAATGTACACCCCATTCGACACATATTCCTTCACTGTCTCACATATCCCCTCCCTCTTCTCCAGACCGGAGGGCTGGTCATCCAGACCGGAGGGCTGGTCAACAATCCAAAAGAGACAGCGAACTCTGGACCAGTCACGGCCTTCATCAGCTTCATCATCACTACTGTCATCTGTATCTTCACCTGAGCCATCCGCACTACCCTGTACCCTCCCGGGCCTATGCTCTCTGCGGGCCTCAGGTGACCTGCACGGTTTCAGCTTGACCCCAGTTCCAGCCTCAGTCTCGGTATAGTGCCTCACCAGAGAAGTACGACCAGGCACGTCAGAACACCTCTGCTGATTCTTCCTCAGAACCTCTCGTACCTCCTGTCCTTGGTGCACTGACCCTGTGTCACCAACTATCCCAGGAGGTAAAGGGGGTTTTTCACCTTTCTCTAATTCCCCCTGAACTTTCTTTAGCACATCTACTTTCTTAAATATCAGTTGATCCATGAATTCTATTTCACAGAACTTAAGCTCCTCTGCCATGGTCGTTTCATTGTCATCAGATGATTCACTATCACTATCCCTGTCTGACCCTTTTTTCTCAGCCACATTCGGCTCACCTTCAGGGTTATACAATTCCTTCTCATTCTCATTCTCACTTTCAGGGGTATACAATTCATTCTCATTCACATCCTGATCTGGAACCTTAGTTAACATGTCATCCAAAACATTAACTTCACCATCTGGTCCCTCAAGTATGTGACTATGTGACAACCCCAGCACTATACTTCTATATAGCTCAGGTACTAGGAGCTGGCTCACGACCTCTCCCTGGACTTCAGTGTTTATGGCAACATGAGGAAACCTCTCCTCAGAGCCAGGCTCTTGGGAAACCTCATTTAGAACATTTATATTTTCGTGGGCCGTTTTAAGAGAGGGTGTCAGTATTCCGGGTTTTCTAGGTAACTTTGTCAATGATTTTGCCCTTTGTTAAAATGGAGTTTGCGGTTTTCTGTGCCCTACTTCCTGTTCGTTTGTTTAAAACCCGGCTCAGGTGCTGGCTTCACTGCTGGAGTATTCTGCTTCCGTTTCCCCCCCCAAAAAACCCCCCCTTTCCCTTAAAACCCCTTTTTTTTGGGGGAAAACCCCTTTTTTTTTTGGTTTTTTTTTTTTGGGGGGAAAATTTTTTGGGTTTGGGGTTTTAAAAAAAAATTTTTAAATTTTTTTTTTTTTTTTCCCCCAAAAACCCCCCCAAAAAAAAAAAAAAACCCCAAAAAAAAAACCCCCAAAAAAAGGGGCCCCCAAAAAAAATTTTTTTTTTTGCCCGGGGGGTTTTAAAAAAAAAGCGGGGGCCCCCCAAAAAAACCCCCCCTTCCCCCTCCCAAAAATTTTAGGGGCCCCCCCCCCAAAATTAAAAACCCCCCAAAACCCCCCCTTTTTTTTTTAAAAAAACCCCCTTTTTTTAAAAAAATTATTTTTTTAAAAATTTTTAAAACCCCCAAAAAACCCCCCCTTTTTTTTTGCCCAAAGGGGCCCACTCCAAAAAAATTTTTTCCCCAAAAAAATTTTTTTGGGAATTTTTCCCCCCGGGGGGGGCCCCCCCCCCCCAAAAAAACCCCCCCTTTTTGGGGCCCCCCTTTTTTAAAAAAATTTTTTTTAAAAAACCCCCGGGGAAAAAAAATTTTTTTAAAAAAGGGGGAAAAAAAAAAAAACCCCCCCCCTTTGGGGTTTTTAAAAACCGGGGCCCTTTTTTCCCCTTTTTAAAAAAAAAAAACCCAAAAAAAACCCCCCAGGGGGGCCCCCCCCCAAAAAACCCCGGGGCCCCCTTTCCCCCCCCACCCCCCCCCCCCCCCCCCCCCCCAAAGGGAACCCCTTTCCCAAACCCCCCCCCAACCCCGGGGGGGGGGAAAGGTTTTAAAAAAAAAATTTTAAAAAAACCTTTTTTGGGCCCCCCCCCCACCCCCGCCCCCCCCTAAAAAAAAGGGGAAAAAACCCCCCGGGCCCCCCCGTTTTTTGGGGGGGGGTTTGGGTTTTTTCCCAGGTTAAAAAGGGGGGGGGTTTTTTTTCCCCCCTTTAAAAAAAAAACCCCCCCCCCCCCGGGGAAAAATTTTTTCCCCCCGGGGGGGGGGGGTTTAAAAACCCCAACCCCAAAAACCCAAAAATTCTTTTCCCCCCCCCCCAAAAAAACCCCGGGGAAAAAAACCCTTTTTTTCCCCCCCCAAAAAAATTTTTTCCCCCCCCTTTTTTCCCCCCCGGGGGGGGTCCGTTTTTTGGGGGGGGGGGCCTTCCCCTTAAAAAAACCCCCGGGTTTTTAAAAAAACCCCCCCTTTTTCCCCCCCAAAATTTTGGCCCCCAAAAAATTAAACCGGGGTTTTTTTCCCTTTTTAAACCCCCCCGGGCCCCCAAAAAATTTTTTAAAAAAAAAAAAAAGGGGGGGGGGCCCCCCCTTTTCCCCCCCCCTTTTTTTTTTTAAAAAAAGGGGCCCCCCGGGCTCCCCAAAAAAAATTTTTTCCCCAAATTTTTCCCCCCCCCCCCGGTTTTTGGGAAAATTTTTGGGTTTTTTTTTTAAAAAATTTTGGGAAAATTTTTTTCCCCCCCCCCCTTTTTCCCCCTTTTTTTTTGGGGTTTTTAAAAAATTTTTTTTTTCGGGAAACCCCCTTCCCCCAAATTTAGCCCCAAAAAACCCCCGGGGGCCCCCCCTTTGAAATTTGGTTTTTTTATTTTTTAAATCCGGGGTTAAAAAAGAAAAAAGCCCTTTTAAAGGGTTTTTTCCCCCAAAAAAAAAGGGGGGAAAAAATTTTAAAAAAAATTTTTAAAAAAAAACCCCCCCCCCAAAAAAAAAAAAACCCCCCCCAAACCGGGGCCCGGGGGGCCCCCAAAAAAAAAAAACCTTTTTTTTCCCAATTTTTTTTTTAAAAAAAAAAAAAAAAATTTTTTTTTTTCCCCCCCCCCCCCCCCCCTTAAAAGAAAATTTTTTTTTCCCCCCCGGGAAAAAAACCCCCTTTTTTTTCCCCCCCCCCTTTTTTAAACCCGGTTTTTGGGGGGGTTTTGGGAAAACCCCCCCCCCTTTTTTTCCCCCCCCTTTTTTTTGGGGAAAAAAAAAAAAAGGGGGGAAATTTTTTTTTTTTTGGGGCCCCCTTTTTTTCCCCCTTCGGGTTTTTCCCCCAAGGGGGCAATTTTAAATTTTCTGGTTTTTTCCCCCCTTTGGGTTTTTTAAAAAAATTTTTTTTCCCCCCCCCCCCTTTGGGAAAAACCCCCCTTCCCAAAAACCCCCCCCCCCCCGGGGGGGGAAACCCCCCCGGGCCCCTTTTTTTTTTTGGGGGGCCCAAAAAAAGGGCGGGGGAAAAATTTTTTTAAAAAAGCCCGAAATTTTTTTGGGGGTGGGGGAAAAATTTTTGGGTTTTAAATTTTTTTAATTTTTTTTTTCCCGGAAGGGGGGGGGCCCCCCGGGGTTTTTAAAAAATTTTTTTTTTTTTTTCCCCCTTTTTTTTTTTTTTAGGGTTTTTTTCCCCGGGCAATTTCCCTTTTTTAAAGGTTTTTGGGGCCCGTTCCCCCCCGGGGTTTTCCCCGGGGAAAATTTTTTTTTCCCCCCTTTTTTAAAAATTTTTTTTAAAAAAACCCATAAAAGGGCCCCCCCGGGGGGTTTTTTTCCCCCAAAGGGGGCCCGGTTAAAAAACCCCCCGGTTTTTGGGGGGGGGGTTTTTTTTTGGGGGGGGCCTTTTAAAAAAATTTTTTTTCCCCCCCCCCCCTTTTTTTTTTTTTTAAAAACCCCCCCAAAAAAAAAAAACCCCCTTTTAAAAAAAACCCCCCCGAAAAAAAAATTCCCCCAAAAAGGGGTTTTTTTTCCCCCCCCAAAAACCCCTTTTTTAAAAGGGGTTTTAAAATTTTTCCCCCCTTTTTTTTTCCGGGTTTTTTTGGGGGAAAAGGGGGTTTTAAAAGGGGGGTTTTTTGGGGTAAAAAAAATTTTTTTAAAACCCCCTTGATTTCCCCCCCCCGGGGGAAAAAGGGAAGGGGAAAACCCCCCCCCCCAAAAAATTTTTTTGCCCGGGGGGGGAAAAAGGGGGGAAAAAAAAAGGGAAAAAATTTTTTTTTTTGGGGGGGGGCCCTTTTTTAAAATTTTAAAATTTTTTTAAAAAAAAAAAATTTTAAAGGTTTGGGGTTTTTTCCCCCCCCCATTTAAAAAAAAAAAATTTTTTTTTTTTGGGGAAAAAAGGCCCTTTTTTAAAGAAGGAATTTTAATCCTTTTTCCCCCCGGGAAAAAAGGGAAAATCCCCCCAAGGCCCTTTTTTAAAACCCCAAAAATTTAAAAAAGGGGGTTTTAAAAAAAATTTTTTGGAAAAAAAATTTTTTTTTCCCGGGGGGTTTTTTTCCCCCCCTTTTTTTTTTTAAAAAAAATTTTTTTTTTGGTTTGGGGGGGAAAATTTTTTTTTAAAAAAGGGGGGAAAATTTTTTTTGGGAATTTTCCCGGGGCCCAAAAAACCCCTTTTTTCCCCCCCTTTTTTTTTTCCCCCCCCCCTTTTTTTAAAAATTTTAAAAAGGGGGAAAATAAAAGGGGGGGTTTTTTTTTCCCCCCCCCCCCAAAAAAAAGGGGGGGGGGCCCTTTAAAAAAAAATTTAAAATTTTTTTTTTTTTTAAAAAATTAAAAACCCCCCCTTTTTTCCCCAAAAAAAAATTTTTTTTTTCCCCCCCAAAATTTTTTAAGGGGCCCTTTAAAAACCCCCCGGGGGCCCCCGGGTTTTCCCTTCCTTTTGTTTTTTGGGGGTTTTTTTCCCCCCCCCAAAAAAAACCCCCCCCGGGGGGGGGGGGGGGTTTTTTTCCGGTTTTTGGGGAAAAACGTAATTATGACGTGGGTAAACGGGAGTTATTGGCCATGAAGTGGCTTTTGAAGAGTGGAGACATTGGCTGGAGGGAGCCAACATCAGGTGGTGGTCCTTACGGACCATAAGAATCTGGTTTATCTGGAATCTGCCAAGCGACTCAATCCTAGACAGGCCAGGTGGGCCTTGTTTTTCACACGTTTTAATTTTGTGGTTTCCTTTCTTCCTGGCACTAAGAATGTTAAGGCGGATGCTCTCTCGAGGAGTTTCCTTGCGGACTCTCCTGAGTTATCTGATCCTTCTGTTATTTTGAAAGAGGGTGTAGTTCTTTCCGCCATCTCACCCAATTTGAGACTTGCTCTGGAGGGGTGTCAGGAGGATAGGCCCGAGCGCTGCCCTGTTGGAAAATTGTTTGTCCCGGACCAGTGGAAAAAGAGTGTGATGTCTGAGATTCATTGTTCCGGTTGGCTGGGCATCCCGGAATTTTTGGTACCAGAGACTTGGTTAGTCGGTCCTTTTGGTGGCCTACCTTGTCTCGTGATGTCAGGGAATTTGTGCAGTCCTGCGGGACTTGCTCTCGCTCCAAGCCTTGCTCTTGCTCTGGTGGTTTGTTGATGCCATTGCCTGTGCCCAAGAGACCATGGACCCATATCTCTATGGATTTCATTTCCGACCTTCCTGTTTCTCAGAGAATGACCGCCATCTGGGTGATTTGTGATAGGTTTTCCAAGATGATACATCTTGTGCCATTGCCTAAGTTGCCTTCCTCCTCTGAATTGGTGCCTTTGTTCCTTCAGCACATGGTTCGTTTACACGGCATTCCTGAGAACATTGTGTCTGACAGAGGAGTCCAGTTTGTTTCAAGATTTTGGAGGACCTTTTGTTCTAAACTTGGTGTTCAATTGTCTTTCTCCTCGGCGTTTCATCCTCAGACCAATGGTCAAACTGAGAGAACAAACCAGACATTGGAGACTGTTGTGAATGGGTTTGAGATGAGTTCTGAGCAGAGGCTTCCTCTAGTGGTTACAAGCGGTGCTGGTCTGTCCAGTGAAGATTGTGAGGACTGGGAATCAGGTGTTACTGACTGGTCTTATATAAGGGAGTCACCTTCCCATCAGGGTTGCCGGTGATCAATTGTTCTGGTCTGAATCCTTCATTCCTGTTTCCCTTGTAGCCTGCTGTGTCGTGTCTGCATCTCCTGCTATCAGATAAGACATTTTCTTCTTTTTGTTTTTTGTGCTATATTTTTGCATTTTGTCCTGCACTTCTGTGGGGGCCTTCAGGGTCCCCTCCGGGGGCTTTTGCCCTCTCAGTTTAGTTCAGCCACTGATGTTTGTACTTTTGCTTTTTCCAGTTTTTTCAGTGGCTGCTGTTTTGATTTTGTAACACCAGAGAACTAATGTAGGTGGAAGAGGTCGTGTGATCTCAGGCGTTTTTGAAATTAGTAAAGTTGGTGCTTTTAGGGTTTTCTGGGATTGCAGTAAGTGCCCTTCCTATCCTTTTCAGTTTAGTTAGTTTGGGCCCCAGCATCATCCGAGGAGCAGTCCGCCAGTGGTTCGGGACCTTCCCGTCAGGATTCCGGATCTTCAGCTGCTGGGACACAGCACCCAGGCAGCCAGGTGAGAGCGATCATGTTTTTCCTTTTGACCCTCGCTTAATCTCTCCGCAATATAGCGATAGGGAATTGGTATCTGGGGGGGTTAGCAGGGTATCGGGTTGTTTGTGCACGCCATTAATGATTTAGCCAGGGTATGGGGCCTGCAAAGTGGGGCATGACCGTCAACCGCATGGCTAGGGAATGTCGGGCAGTATACGGATGTCGGGAGTTTCACTGGTTCTGGGGGGCCCTAACGAATTTTAGTCGAGAGGCAGGCATGGCGGTGGTGGTGGGTGCGGCTGAATGGAGAGCAGTAGCGGCTATAGCGGAGTGTGCGTCGCCAAGCATCGGGGCCGGGGCTGAGACTGAGAAGGACGAGGCGATTCGTCTAGACTATACTGCTAGGGGTGAGGTGCATGTGTGCTTTGAGGGCCCGTTGGGGTCTCATCTAAAACAGGAGGTTAGGGACATGATATGGAAGGGGGAATACGTTGATATATTTTCGCTGTTACCGTTAGTCTCGATAGGCTAAGGAAGGATGAGTCTCGGAAAGAGGACGAGGAAAGACGGAGGTATCGTCTGATCCCTAGGACTTTCTCAAATTGGCTTCAGGCATTTGCCATTTTGGCAAGTGTGATTGGTGAAAAGGCGCCCGAAAACTGTTCGTGCCTGTTTTGTTACATGGATGCGGTTAGCGAAGCGTATTGGGCTTACGGCGGTCAGGGCTGGCTTAGATATGACGAACAATATAGACAGACGACAGTGCGTCCCTGCATTCGGTGGGAACACACGGATATAGCTCTTTGGATGAGAGTGATGGCTCTGCCTAGGGCTAGTCAGGGCGGGCAATCCTTTCATAGCGGCACCGGGGGTTCAGGACAGTCGGGTCACTCGGTGGCATTGCAGAAGGGACTGTGTTTTTCCTTCAATGAAGGTGCTTGCAGATTCGGGAGTGCAAAGTGCAAATTTAAGCATGAATGCTCCGCTTGTGGGGGCACACACGGGGCTTCAAAATGTCTCAGAGGAGACCGACAGAGGGGCGCAGATGCAGTTGACAAAAGGGGTGACGCCAGTGCGTCTGTGCGAGATGGTGAGTTACCTAAGTAGATACCCAGACAAGGCCGCAGCGGTTTTATTGAAAGAAGGTTTTGAAAGCGGTTTTAAGATCCCTTTTGTTGAGCAGGAGGTGCGGTGCTCTAAAAAGAACTTAAAGTCAGCGTACCAGTTTCCTGATGTTGTTGCGGAAGGAGGTGGATTTAGGCAGGATGGCGGGCCCTTTCGCGGAGATCCCACTCAGGGCTCTGAGGGTGTCCATGCTGGGGGGTTCCCAAAAAGGAGCCCAACAAATTCCGGCTAATTCATCACTTGTCCTTTCCAAAGGGGTCGTCGGTTAATGACGGAATCGATCCGCAACTTTGTTCTGTTTCATACATGTCGTTTGATGCAGCTATGGATTAGGTGCAGTTATGTGGCAAGGGTTGATTGCTTGCAAAAACTGACATAGAAGCTGCTTTTCGTTTGTTGCCAGTGCATCCTGACAGTATGCATCTGTTAGGTTGTTTTAGGATCAGGGGTTTTTCGTTGACCGTTGTCTCCCAATGGGTTGTTCCCTATCGTGTGCTTACTTAGAGACTTTCGGTACATTTTTGGAGTGGGTCGTTAAGGACGTTACAGGTTTGAGCGAGTGTATTCACTATTTAGATGATTGATCATTGAGAAACAGTTACCAAAGGTATGTTCTTCTGACTGGGATGTCGATTTGTTACGGGCGGCTTTTGCCTTGGCGTTTTTTGGGGCATTCTGCTTGGGGAGGTGGTTAGCCCTTCTAGATGTAAAAGAGGAGGTCTGCTGCGTGAGGATGTAGATGTATCGGGGGACAAGGTCGTGGTATTTATACGCTCTTCCAAGACTGACGTGACAGGTAGGGGATGCAAAGTTGTACTGTATCGAGTCCAAGGCTCGCAAGTGTGTCCAGTGTTTTCGGTAGGAAGTTTTATGGCAAGGGGGGCGCTTTGGGTGAACCATTGTTGGTACACGCTGATGGGTCTTTCCTGTCACGTTTCCAATTTATTATGGTTTTCAGGCGTTGTTTAGAGTCAGGTGGCATTCCCGGCAAGAATTTCAACGGTCATTCTTTCCGAATTGGGGCCGCAACGGAGGCGGCCAGGATGGGTTTAGATGAAGAGATGGTAAAAAGGATAGGGCGATGGGAATCAGATAGGTTTCGGTCATACGTTCTCCCAAATTTGGTTTAAGTTTGTAGACATTGGTCATTGTTTAATCCCGTAATGTTGTCGTTATTTTCTTTCGTTACAGAACTCGGTCAATGGCTGGTGTGGATTATGGGACACTCATATGTTTTCTTGGCGTCACTGAGAGAAGCGGTTCGGCCGGACGGGCGTTAGTTAGGTTTCCCGCGGGATTCAGTGACACTGCGGTGGATTGGGAAAAGGGGGATGACATGGGGACAGTTTTTGCCTGAGTTTCATCGCTTCGTGCGTTTAGATCGGGTTCCGAACATAGTGGTTATACACATTGGGGGGAATGACTTGGGAAGGAGACCGTGCAGGAAATTGATAAAGGACATAAAATTTGACACGCTACGGTTGTGGTGCTCATTCCCGAGGGTTACGGTCGTCTGGTCAGATGTGGTTTTTCATAAAGTTTGGAGGGGAGCGCGGTCAGTGATTGAGGTGAATAAGGCGCGAATCAAGCTGTACAAGGCCGTTTCGAGGTTCATGGCAAGTAATGGGGCGGTGGTGGTTAGGCACACGGATTTAGAGTCGGGCAAAGGAGGTTTTTGGAGGAACGACGGGGTTCATTTGAACGCAGTGGGCATGGACTTGTGGTGCCTGGCCATCCAGGAGGAAACGGCCTTGAATGTTTGGAGGGACACAAATGTTTGAGGGGTCAGACCATTTGTGCAATTGGCGGGGAGGGGAGATCCTCTAAGTTGGTGGAAGTGGAAAATGGCGGAATGGTGGGGGGGAGGGGATCTCAAGAGGTCCTGGACTCCCCTCGGTGAATTCTGGTGAACTGGGTATTGGAAGGGTTATTTTGGCAGGCCCCTGTGAGGTAGGGACGCCACCATCTTGGATAGGGCCTATACCAGCCTCTATTTTGTCTGTTCACAGAACCACAGGCTGCTAACTGCACAGGGCCTGTTAGCATATTCAATACAACAGGGTTTGATGTCCACTGTGAATCAAAAGGGCTTTAGTATGCTAAGTGATTCAGGCCCATGTTTGAATGGCAAGGTCTTTAGTATGGTAATGAGTTAAGACCCAAAACAGAGCCAAGCCAGCATGGTGAATAGTAAGGTTTGTTAGCATGGTAATGAGATGCCTGGGGGCTTCAATTAGACTATAGCTTTCAGCCAGACCATGAAAACACATCTATTATATTCCATACATGAAGGCTCCGTTCTAGGATTATGAATTATGCGCACATCTTTGTAGGTACATTCTCATAAAAATATCTGTGTGACCCTGCGGACCTCGGGCATTTGATGGTGCAACTCCCGAGTAGGTGATGGCTTGGGGGGCTGAGATATAGAGATTGGCCATCCACAATGACCCAATCGGGCCAGATTTGATATCCATGCGACAGGCAAAACATACTGCATCCGCTGGTACCTCTCGTGTCCTGATCCGATCGTCCTGGAGAAAGTTAACCCCTTTTTTAGGTATTGGGAATAAATTCTGCAGGGGGCTAAAGGTGGAGATTATCATCCCACGCTCGGACACCGAGGGGAGGTACCTAGCAGGTTTAAGAACTGTGAGCTATGGGCAGACTGGATCCATTCTCACAGCAGCAAGAAGCAACAAGGGACAGACTTGCCAAGGGAGCAGCGGCACACGTTTTGGGGGACTGTCCAGCAACTAAGACTTTCACCTGTGGATCGCAGAGCTCCCTGCCTCCACATGTCCCTACAACCTGGTAATATTGACCTCTAACTAATACCTTTAAGCCTTGTACATTATTGTTGTATTTTACTCTGACTGCAAATCCATTGTAATTCTGTTGTATAGCTTGCTGTATATTTCTGTAATTATCTAGTGCGCCCTTAAGGCAATTAAACCATAACATTACTCTTATCACGAATCTTAGAATACCCAGTGGGTAACAGGACACCCTCCCTGACTTGAGAGACAAAGGGGGCGCCATATAGCTGTGCCTGTGGAGTTACGTCATATTGGTGACATGGAAAGACGGGGGTTGTCCTTCACAGCCCCTTTAAGGGGTTTTGGTTTTGGCCAGGCTAATCGTTAACTATCCCCGAGCTGGTGCCTAGCGGCTGGGGGTAAGACTTAGCCTGGGGCCAAAAAAGTTGTATATGTGGTCACTTACGGTTACAGGGTTCGGGCTTCGAGGACCTTCCCTGTTATGTTTCGGTAGCTGAGGAGTGCAGGTAAAAAAGGCAATACACCAGAGCAGTTGGAATCTATGAGATTGCAGTACCCTGACTAACCACCACAACTAGAGGCAGCCGTGGAGCGTTCCTACGTTGGTCCTAGACGCCTCGTCACAGCCTGAGAAACTAACTACACCTAAAGACAGAAACAGGAAAGCTATCTGCCCCGGAGCAGAACCCCAAAGATAATAGAAAGCCCCCAAACATGTAATGGCGGTTAGACAAGATGAAATACTGACACAGAAAGAAAATAGTATGAGCAAACGCTGGGGCCCAAACTATCTAAATAGAAAAGGATAGGAAGGGTACTTACTGCAATCCCAGAAAACCCTGAAAAGCACCAACTCTACTAATTTCAAAATCACCTGAGATCACACGACCTCTACCACCTAAATTAGTTCTCCGGTGTAACAAAATCAAAACAGCAGCCACTGAAAAAACTGGAAAAAGCAAAAGAACAAAACTCAGTGGCTGAACTAAACTGAGAGGGCAGAAGCCCCCGGAGGGGACCCAGAAGGCCCCCACAGAAGTGCAGGACAAAATGCAAAAATATAGCACAAACACCAAAGAAGCAAAAGTCTTATCTGTAAGCAGGAGATGCAGACACGACACAGCAGGCTACAAGGGAAACTGGAATGAAGGATTCAGACCAGAACAATTGATCACCGGCAACCCTGATGGGAAAATGACTCCCTTATATAAGACCAGTCAGTAACACCTGATTCCCAGTCCTCACAATCTTCACTAGCACCGCTTGTAACCACCAGAGGGAGCCTCTGCTCAGAACTCATCTCAAACCCATTCACAACAGTACCCCCCCTTGAGGAGGGGTCACCGAACCCTCATTTGAGCAACCAGGTCGGTCAGGATGAGTTCTATGATACGCACGGATAAGTCTCCTAGCATGGATGTCCGAAGCAAACACCCAAGAATTGTCTTCCTGACCATAACCTCTCCATTTAACCAAATACTGGAGTTTCCGTCTAGAAAAACGAGAATCCAATATTTTCTCAACCACATACTCCAGATTGCCCTCAACCAAAACAGGGTCAGGAGGCACAGCAGCAGGAACCACTGGCTCAACAAACCTCTTCAACAAGGACTTGTGGAACACGTTATGGATCTTAAATGTCCCTGGAAGAAGCAAACGAAAAGAAACAGGATTAATAATCTCCATGATCTTATAAGGTCCAATGAACCTAGGCTTAAATTTAGGAGATGCTACTCTCATAGGAATATTCTTTGAGGACAACCAGACCAAGTCCCCCACTTTAAACCGAGGACCATCAGTCCTATGCCGGTTAGCAAACCGCTGGGCCTTCTCCTGAGAGAGGGACAACCTCTCCACTACCTGGTCCCAAATCTGTTGCATACGCTCCACAACAGAGTCAACACCTGGACAGACAGAAGCCTCCGTCTGTCCTGAAGAAAATCGAGGGTGAAACCCAGAATTACAGAAAAACGGAGACATCAAAGTGGCAGAGCTAGCCCTATTATTAAGAGCAAACTCAGCCAAAGGCAAAAAAGAGACCCAGTCATCCTGATCAGCAGACACAAAGCATCTTAGATAAGTCTCCAATGTCTGGTTTGTTCTCTCAGTTTGACCATTGGTCTGAGGATGAAATGCCGAGGAGAAAGACAATTGAACACCCAGTTTAGAACAAAAAGTCCTCCAAAATCTGGAAACAAACTGGACTCCTCTGTCAGACACAATGTTCTCAGGAATGCCATGTAAACGAACCACGTGCTGAAGGAACAACGGCACCAATTCAGAGGAGGAAGGCAACTTAGGTAATGGCACAAGATGTATCATTTTGGAAAACCTATCACAAATTACCCAGATGGTGGTCATTCTCTGAGAAACAGGAAGATCGGAAATGAAATCCATAGAGATATGGGTCCATGGTCTCTTGGGCACAGGCAATGGCATCAACAAACCACTAGAGCGAGAGCAAGGCTTGGAGCGAGAGCAAGTCCCGCAGGACTGCACAAATTCCCTGACATCACGAGACAAGGTAGGCCACCAAAAGGACCGACTAACCAAGTCTCTGGTACCAAAAATTCCGGGATGCCCAGCCAATGCGGAACAATGAATCTCAGACATCACACTCTTTTTCCATTGGTCCGGGACAAACAATTTTCCAACAGGGCAGCGCTCGGGCCTATCCTCCTGACACCCCTCCAGAGCAAGTCTCAAATTGGGCGAGATGGCGGAAAGAACTACACCCTCTTTCAAAATAACAGAAGGATCAGATAACTCAGGAGAGTCCGCAAGGAAACTCCTCGAGAGGGCATCCGCCTTAACATTCTTAGTGCCAGGAAGAAAGGAAACCACAAAATTAAAACGTGTGAAAAACAAGGCCCACCTGGCCTGTCTAGGATTGAGTCGCTTGGCAGATTCCAGATAGACCAGATTCTTATGGTCCGTAAGGACCACCACCTGATGTTTGGCTCCCTCCAGCCAATGTCTCCACTCTTCAAAAGCCCACTTCATGGCCAATAACTCCCGATTACCTACGTCATAATTACGTTCAGTAGGAGAAAATTTTTGAGAGAAAAAGGCACAAGGGTTACTTTTAGAGGTCTCTGGATCTTTTTGGGACAAAACGGCACCTGCCCCAATTTCAGAGGCATCAACCTCCACCTGAAATGGCAGAGAACATCAGGCTGCCGTAGAACAGGAGCAGAAGTGAATCTCTGCTTAAGTTCCTGAAATGCAGAGACTGCCTCAGGAGGCCAATTCACCACATCAGAACCCTTTCTGGTCAAATCAGTTAATGGTTTAACAATAACCGAGAAATTACCAATAAATTTACGATAAAAATTGGCAAAACCCAAAAATCTCTGAAGAGCCTTTAATGAAGTAGGTTGGACCCAATCACAGATGGCCTGAACCTTGACCGGGTCCATTTCAATAACAGATGGGGACAAAATGAATCCCAGAAATGAGATCCTCTGTACGCCAAAAAGACACTTTGATCCCTTCACATACAGAGCATTCTCTCTCAAAATCTGGAATACAGTTCGAACATGTTTCACATGAGAGTCCCAGTCATTAGAAAAAATCAAGATATCATCCAAATAAACAATCAGAAATTTGTCCACAAAATCCCTGAAAATGTCATTCATGAAGGACTGGAAGACGGAAGGAGCATTAGTGAGCCCAAAGGGCATCACTAGGTACTCAAAATGCCCTTCAGGGGTATTGAATGCCGTCTTCCATTCATCCCCGTGCTTAATGCGAATAAGGTTATACGCCCCCCTGAGGTCAAGCTTGGTAAACCAAGTAGCGTTTTTCACCCTGGAAAACAGGTCAGAAATCAAGGGTAACGGGTATTGATATTTCACAGTAATATTGTTCAAGAGACGATAATCAATACACGGCCTTAATGAACCATCTTTTTTGGCCACAAAGAAAAAACCGGCACCTAAGGGTGAAGAGGATGGTCTGATATGACCCTTCTCCAATGACTCCTTGATATAAGACCGCATAGCGTCATGTTCAGGTACAGACAAGTTAAAAAGGCGACCTTTAGGGAATTTACTACCCGGCACTAATTCAATAGCGCAGTCATAGCTCCTATGGGGAGGCAAGGATGCAGATTTACTTTCGCTAAACACATCAGAAAAATCAAACAAAAAGTCAGGAACATCCTGAGCCTGGGGGGAGGCAGAAAAAACAGGAGTGTTGGTATTAACACATTGGCAGCCCCAACTGGTTACAGACACAGATTTCCAATCCAAAACAGGATTATGAGACTGTAACCAAGGGAAACCCAGCACGATAATGTCATGCAGATTATATAGAACCAAAAATTTGCAGCACTCCTGGTGATCAGGTTCAACCCTCATTATCACCTGAGTAAAAACTGGGGTTTATTCTCAGCCAAAGGGGTAGAATCGATCCCCAGTAGGGGAATAGACTTCTGTAGGGGTATCAAGGGAAACCCACAACGTTTAGCAAAATCATAATCCATCAGGTTAATAGCTGCTCCAGAATCAACGAAAGCCTGAGCAGAAAATGAGGACAGAGAGCATATCAGAGTGACAGTTAATAAAAACTTAGTCTGAACACTACCCAAGACAACTGAGCGTGCAAAACGTCTTCCCCGCTTAGGGCAGACTGAAATAGCATGAGAGGCATCACCACAGTAGAAACATAACCCATTGTGCATTCGAAACTCATGACGCTGTGCCCCAGACACCACTCTATCACACTGCATGGGTTCAGAAGCTGGTTCACAAGGCAACACCATTCCACGCATACTTCTCCGCTCACGCAAACGTCTGTCAATTTGAATCGCTAATGACATAGAATCATTGAGACCAGAGGGGACAGGGAATCCCACCATAACATCCTTTAGATTATCTGACAGACCCTTCCGGAAAAGGGCCGCCAAAGCGTCGTCATTCCATTTGGTCAGGACTGCCCACCTACGGAATCTCTGACAGTATAACTCAGCGTCATCAAGCCCCTGATTTAATGCCAACAAGGTTTTTTCAGCTTGATCAGTGACATTAGGCTCATCGTACAATAACCCCAAAGCCTGAAAAAACGCATCAACATCACTCAAAACAGGATCCCCAGGTATCAGGGAAAAAGCCCAATCCTGAGGATCGCCGCGCAGGAGAGAGATGATAATTTGAACCTGCTGCGCTGCGTTTCCTGAGGACTTAGATTTTAAGGCAAAAAACAATTTACAATTATTTTTGAAATTCTGAAACTTAGCTCGATCCCCTAAAAACAAATCTGGCATGGGGATCCTAGGTTCCACAACAGGCAACCTAGCAAGATATGCAGCAATACTCTGAACCTCAGTGGCAAGCTGATCCACACGGCCAGACAACTGTGCAAACTCCATTGGGAGAAAAGATCCTCCCCAGCACCCAGAGATACAGAGGAAAAAAAAAAAAAAAAACGCAACAAACAGAAAAATATCTCTGACAACTCTGACAACCTTTTTTCTTTCACAATATTTTTTTCCCTTCTGTGAGTACCATACAATTTCAATTTTTGGGCCGGTGATACTGTTATGTTTCGGTAGCTGAGGAGTGCAGGTGAAAAAGGCAATACACCAGAGCAGTTGGAATCTATGAGATTGCAGTACCCTGACTAACCACCACAACTAGAGGCAGCCGTGGAGCGTTCCTACGTTGGTCCTAGACGCCTCGTCACAGCCTGAGAAACTAACTACACCTAAAGACAGAAACAGGAAAGCTATCTGCCCCGGAGCAGAACCCCAAAGATAATAGAAAGCCCCCAAACATGTAATGGCGGTTAGACAAGAAGAAATACTGACACAGACAGAAAATAGTATGAGCAAACGTTGGGGCCCAAACTATATAAATAGAAAAGGATAGGAAGGGTACTTACTGCAATCCCAGAAAACCCTGAAAAGCACCAACTCTACTAATTTCAAAATCACCTGAGATCACACGACCTCTACCACCTAAATTAGTTCTCCGGTGTAACAAAATCAAAACAGCAGCCACTGAAAAAACTGGAAAAAGCAAAAGAACAAAACTCAGTGGCTGAACTAAACTGAGAGGGCAGAAGCCCCGGAGGGGACCCAGAAGGCCCCCACAGAAGTGCAGGACAAAATGCAAAAATATAGCACAAACACCAAAGAAGCAAAAGTCTTATCTGTAAGCAGGAGATGCAGACACGACACAGCAGGCTACAAGGGAAACTGGAATGAAGGATTCAGACCAGAACAATTGATCACCGGCAACCCTGATGGGAAAATGACTCCCTTATATAAGACCAGTCAGTAACACCTGATTCCCAGTCCTCACAATCTTCACTAGCACCGCTTGTAACCACCAGAGGGAGCCTCTGCTCAGAACTCATCTCAAACCCATTCACAACACTTCCCCCTTCATGAGTTGGGAAATGTTTATATTGTTGTATATTAATATTATTAAATGGCTGCTGTGGCCAATTAATCCAACTTACGACTGTGTATCTTATTGGGATTGGGGTTTAAATGTCGGGTTAGGGGTGACATTTAGTTGGATAGAGGTCTATTGGGTATTATCAAGAGAACCTTGCATGAGTGACAGATACCATTTGTCAAGAAAGGCCGTACGGGGCCACCGGCCCTCAAGGGAGGCCGCCATGACAAGGTGACGTGGGATTGAGGGAGCTGACAGGGAAAAAAGAGGTGGTACGCGAGGGGTTAATTTAATGGGTGATGTAGGGGAGGGGTTGGTGCGACATGTAGGAGGGGGGAGCATGTTGGATATGCCATATAAAAGGGGGCGGCCATATTAATATAGCATCTATTTTAGGTTTACACCGGCCACCGAGCAAGCTCCCACCCACCCTCACTTTAATTGGGCTGAGGCTTAATAGGTTGACCCGGTGGAAGGGTATTGGACTTTGTGCTATTTAATAAGTCAGGTCGTCTATATGTTAATATTGTTTTATTTCTCTGTCTTTCTCAGTAGGATGAGCTGTCATAGCAGCGGGAGCGGGGGGGAGATCCTCGAAGTTGGTGGAAGTGGAAAATGGCGGGTTGGTGGGGGGGAGGGGATCTCAAAAGGTCCTGGACTCCCCTTGGTGAATTCTGGTGAACTGGGTATTGTTAACCCCGTGGAAGGGTTATTTTGGCGGGCCCCTTTAAGGGGTTTTGGTCTTGGCCAGGCTAATCGTTAACTATCCCCGAGCTGGTGCCTAGCAGCTGGGGATAAGACTTAGCCTGGGGCCAAAAAATTGTATATGTGGTCACTTACGATTACAGAGTTCGGGCTTCGAGGACCTTCCCCCTTCATGGGTTGGGAAATGTTTATACTGTTGTATATTAATGTTAATAAATGGCTGCTGTGGTCAATTAATCCAACTTACGACTGTGTCTCTTATTGGGATTGGGGTTTAAATGTCGGGTTAGGGGTGACATTTAGTTGGATAGAGGTCTATTGGATATTATCAAGAGAAGCTCGCATGAGTCACAGATACCCTTTGTCGTGTGTGTGTGTGTGTGTGTAACATGTAGTGTGTGTGTGATATTACTCATAGATTGTAAGCTTGCGAGCAGGGCCCTCATTCCTCTCGATATCTGTTGATTTATGTGATTATGGTTAACGTCTTTGTCTGTACAAGTCCCCTCTAAAATTGAAAAGTGCTGTGAAATATGTTGGTGCTATAGAAATAAAAATTATTATTATGTAGTGTGTATGTAACATGCAGTATATGAGTGTGTGACATACAGTTTATGTTTGTACAGTACATGTGTGTACCATGCAGTGTGTGGCATACAATGTTTGTGTGTGTTATTATTCTGTAATGTCTTTTATTGTCTGTACAAGTCCCCTCTAAATTGTAAAGTGCTGCGGAATATACTGGCGCTATAAAAATAAAAATTATTATTATATATTGTGTGTGCGGGGTCCAATTTTAAATTCAAACTGTACATTTTTAATATTGTATAAGGGTATGTTTCCAAAGTCTGTACCGGCAGCGCTTTGGACGCAGCACATGTCCAAAGTGCTGCCCCCTTTTTGTACGCCCGTTGATTCCGCCTGTGTTCATTGAACCATGCAGAATAACCGCATCATATACATAGGACTGTGATATTTATCTTGCGGAGACGGAGCGTCTCCGCAAGATAAATACGTAGACATGCTGCAGTCTGGAAAGACGCACCGCATGTGTATATACCCAGGGAAGCCGGAGACGTCCCTGCACACATAGTGGAGATGGGATTTCATAAAATCCCATCCACTATGCTGTAACATCTGGACGCTGCGGATTGGACGCTGTGGCTGTACGCAGTAGCAAATACTGAGCGTGGAAACATACCCTAAGGGCTTTTTCAGAAAAAAAATTTTTTTTTGCACTAATGCACATATTGAGAATGAACTGAGGAAACTATATATCTAAGGTGTGGCCCTTTTTTGTCACACACAGATTGATACATGAGCCCCATTGTGGTGAATGCTGCTCCCACTGAATTGTTATCCTATGAGTACACAGACGTCATCTATTGTAATGACGCATATTTCAGTTTTTTATAATTCCCGGCGTCCCCTAACCACTTCGGTAATCCAGCTATGCGTTATGTACAAATTATGAAATATACTAAAAAAAATGGTATTACTCAGTATTCTGTAGAAGTGGCACTTTACAACCTGTTAGTATGGGAAAAATTAAAGTGGAGATATTTTTACTGGATGTGGCCTTCATTATTTCTCAGTAGAAATGAGAATGATGATCCGTGCATGATAGATGTTCCGCCTAATTAGAAATGGTTCATGTGCCTCTCGTACTATTGGGTGCTTTCTATGCAAATGGAAAGGCAGCTGCAGAGGCAGTGACTCATATCCTGCTCCAGTGTCAGGTTATGGTCAGACTAGTTCAGTAAATGATTCAACCCATAACAGTGCACTGTTTCAGTGCATGCTCCTGGTCTATCTAGATCCTGGAACTGAACCACTCAGCTCCTGGCATCAGCCAAAGACTGCAAAACAGGGAAATAACTCCTTCACTGCCATGTCTGCTTTACTTTGCACTTACTGGCGGCGCTGCACTTTCTGACACATTACGATACGATACGATACGATACACTTTATTGATCCCGGGGGGAAATTACAGTATTACAGCAGCAATACAAACAGCAGTACATAAAATATTACATAAAATAGGACACAAAATACATAAAATAGGACACAAATCTTGCACAGGTGAACCAACATTACATAATAAATAAAAGTGTGTAGTTCAGGTATATATAAGATAATGTTAATTGACATTAGCACACCAGCCATCAGTCATTATTTTCTACCACCCTTAGGAAATTATTATACATCCCCATAGCAGTAGGTACAAACGATTTCCTGAATTTCTCCTTCTTGCACCTTAGTAGGATTAGACGGCTGCTGAATGTGCCTATTAAATGCCTATTAAATGCCTATTAAATGCCTATCTACCTCTTTAAAGGGAAGTTATTGTCAAAAAATTACCTATTGTTCAAATCAGGTTTTTGTTGACATGTATTTAAAAAGAATCTAATGTTCTTTTTTCATATCACAATCTTTATTATAAAAAAAAATAGTAATCTTGCAATTCTTACATTGGACACTGGGGATTTTTTTTAGACTCTACCTGTCTATTCAGGAAGAGTTTTCAGCAGGCTTTTTATCAGCAGAGGCAGGATGATTATGCTCCGAGCCGGTTTTAGGCAAAGTGGGGCTCTAAGCAAAAGTTTAAATTGGGGCCCCAAATACACATAAGGAGCCATCACACAGAAACATTTTGGTTGTATTTAAATGCGCTGAGTTCAGGCCGCTTGGCCAGCGCAATCAACAATATTGAAGTCCTTCGACGCTTGTTTCCTGGCCTCTTTACCCCGGCTGAGGCAGAATAATGGCTAAAGAACAATCACTAATAGATCAATCTGTCCTCATACAGTATCATGTTATCAGGAGCATATATTTGCACACACTCATGAGATGCTTCTAAACAAAATTTAGGGTCATGGTTTGTTCATTGCGGCTAAGTACATGTGTTGTTTCCTGAAACCACCGCCCAAGTGACCAGTGTGAAAACTGAAAGATGTCTTTATATGTTTAAAGGGAATCTGCCAGAAGGTTTTTGCTATTTAATCTGAGAGCAGCATAATTCAGAGCAAGAGAGCCTGATTACAGGAATATGTCACTTTTTAGGCTGTGTTGTAGTTTCAATACAATCAGTGTTTTATCAGCAGGAGATTATCATTGCCTGACTAGGTCTGATGTGTAGATCTGTGTAACCTCGCCCCCATCACTGATTGGCAGCTTGCTGACAAAATATAGTATACAATATATGACAATCACTGGTGTGGGCGGTAGTATATAGAGTTCAGCATTCAAAGAACTGCTAGATCTACAGCAGAGAAAACAGGGATTCTATCAAAATTGTAGAAAGCAACTCAGTAAGTAACATATCGCTGGAATTAGGCTACCTGCCCCTGCATCATGTTGGTCTCAGATTCCATAGCAAAAACTTATTGATATATTCCCTTTAAGGTGGGAGTCACGTTGGCGACAAAAACGGACGAGGGGAATGCGATGAAATATCGCATTGCACTCGGACCAATGTTTATCTATGGGGCAGCTCCCAGCATCCGCTTTTTTCTCGGCCGTTTTCCAGTCTATGGGTGCGATGAAAAATCGGATTACAAACGGACCGCACGTGTGACTTGCGATAAAATCGCACCTGTGTCCTTTAGAAAAGCCCGAAATTCATCCCCGGCTATACTGTAAAATCACACTGACAGGTTTAACCCCTTTATTCCATCTGACGTACTATTCCGTCCATGTGACCCTGGACCTCATTCCCATGGACGGAATAGTACGTCATGCCCTTTAATGCGACATTGCGACTTAAGTCGCGGTAATCGCATTAAAATTCCGACACCATCTTACCTGTAGGAAGATGGTGTCGGCATCCCGGGCAGTGTCCTCCCCCATCCGGCCTCCCGAGCGCTGTGATTGGCTGTTCAATCCTGAACAGCCAATCACAGGCTTTCTCATTGTTTCAGCCAATCAGATTGGCTGAAACAGTGAGATCCCAGGCTAGGATCGAGTACCGATGTACTCGATCCTAGGCCGGGGCCTAGGACCATCCAGACCCCCCCCCAGATTGGCGCGATCGCCGATCATATCGATCACGCGAATCGCAGGGCACAGCCGCGGTATTACCACGCTGTGCCTTGCTGGTTTCTGCTGGATCGGTGCTGTAATAGCACCGATCCTAGGCTGGAACCTAGGGCAGGCCTAGCAGGGCCTGCAGGAGCGGATTGGCGAGATCGATGTTATAGTCGATCGTGCCAATCGCAAGGCACAGCCGCAGTGTTATCGCACTGTGCCTTGCTGCTGACCTGCCGGATCGGTGCTGTAATAGCACCGATCCTGCTAAAGAGGCTCAGGACAGGCCCAGCAGGGCCTGCAGGAGCTGATTGGTGCGATCGATGTCATCGTCGATCGCGCCAATCACAGGGCACAGCTGCGGTCTGACCGCTGTGTGACCGCGCTGTGCCCTGCAGGTGACCTGGCTGCTGCCCTGGCTGTGACCTGCCTAGGATCGGAGCTGTGAGCTCTGATCCTAGGCATGTTGCCCGGGTAACCAGGAGAGCTCTGATTGGTGGGATCTTGTTATGATGTAATAAAAATAAAATAATAAAACAACCATATTCTTACCTTTCCGGCGCTCAGTCAGGTCCCACGCTGCAATCCATATGAAAGGGTTAACAGTTTTACAGCGAGGACCGCTGGTAATGCTGGCAGCCTCGCTGTAAACCCCCGAATAAATGAGCTCATATCCCCGGCTGACAGGAGATGAGCTGATTAGTGTGGGAAGCTTTAGTGTGGGAAGCTTAATTGATTGTTTCCCACGGTAATCAGTTCACTTCAGGTCAGCTGGGGATTCCCTCTGATGTCACTGATGCTGTGCAAAGTCCCCGGCTGACCTGAAGTGAACTGATTAGTGTGGGAAACAATCAATTAAGCTTCCCACACTAATCAGCTCATCTCCTGTCAGCCGGGGAGATGAACTCATTCATTCGGGGGCTTACAGCCAGGCTGGCAGCATTAGCTGCGGTCCTCGCTGTAAAACTGTTAACCCTTTCAGATGGATTGCAGCGTGGGACCTGAGTGCTGGAGAGGTAAGAATAATGTTGTTTTATTTATTTTTTTTATTACAGGATAACAAGGGATTCGCAAGGATTACCAGTGCAATAAAATATGGGCAAAAACTGTGTATTTATTTCATTAAAATGATTTTTAATTAATATGTGTGTGTTTTTTTTTCATTTCATACAATAGGATTAATAATTGATAGTTGTCTAATTGACAACTCTCAATTATTAACCTAGCTTAAAGTCACCTTCCAATAGCAAGGTGGCCTTAACCCATTATTAACCCATTAGCCGCCGCTACAGGGCAATGGGAATAGACGGGCTAAGTGCCAGAAAAGGCGCATCTAATCATAGATGTGCCTTTTCTGGGGTGGCTGGGGGCAGATGTTAGTAGCCAGGGAGGGCACAAAAAATGTACCCTCCCTAGGCTATTATTATCTGCCCTCACTCACTGGCTTTCCCTGTCTGGTGGCGAAAATACCATGGGAGCCCACGCATTGTTTTTCAACGAATTTACACATTTAATTACCACCTACATGTATGAAATTTTGCACACATACACTGATGTAATTGTTAATCTAAACTATATATCAAAGTACATAAAACTAAATGGTTTACTGTATGTAAACCATGTGTCATTTCATGTCGGGTTCTGTAATTTAACAGAAGCTGGCAATTGAATTAGCGGCTATTATACTATGTAGAAGTGTATGAACTATAAATATATATATATGTGTGTCACAATGACATGTATATATATGTATTCTATGTGTATATATCTATTCTTTCTTTTGTGATTTAAAAAACTATCATTTGGATCCATTATATGTCGGTTTTGCTAGCCACCGACAAATTCTCGCCAGGCGGATGTCAAACGTACGCGCAGATGCGAGGAAATCGCATCCTCGCATTCCAATCGGATGACAGACGGAGCAATGTTCAGGAAACATTTGTGCGATTCTCGTCCGTCCTAAACGGTCCGATTTTTTAGACGTTGTGTGTGACTCCAGCCTAAAGAGGAATACGGACGAGTGAGAGGCGTGAAAATCACGCATTACACTCGGACCAATATTTCTCTATGGGGCAGCTCTGATCATGCGTATATTTCTCGGCTGTATTTTACGGTGCGAGACACTCGCAGCATGCTGCGACTGTCATCGTATTAGGCCAGTAGTACGCCAATGAAAGTCTATGGGTGCGAGAAAAATACGGATTACACACGGACCACACGTGTGACTTGCGAGAAATACGCACCAGTGTCCTTTAGAAAAGCCGGCAATTCATCCCCGGCTATACTGTAAAATCACACTGACAGGTTTAATAAAGAATGGAAAGAATAGATATATACACATAGAATACATGTATATATATATACATGTCATTGTGACATATATATATATATATATATACTGTGAGACAGTGAGAGTATGTGTGTTGAATGGGGTGTACATTTCACCTACTTTGCTGACTGGTATAAGGGAAATGTATGGCTTTGTAAACCTAGTGGTAGAGAAAGGTCACTACACCTTACATTCAGTACACACTTGCAGCTCAGGCCTGAAACCACTCAGCTGTTAATTAGGAGACCAGAAGTAGGTGTCTGCGAACACAGACAGAGAGCTCGCTTAGTCTGGACAAGGAGTCCAGGCACAAGAAGGAGTCTCCAGGAGTATGAGCTGTCTCAGTCTGGGTGCTCGATGTACCCCGGACACAGGAGTAGTCTCTGTGAGAATCCATGCGGATAGTTGCTGAATAGGAGGGGAGCTCTCTCAAGTCTGGACGTTGAAGGTGCCTTCAGACACAAGGAGGAGACTCTGTGAAACTCCATGCTGGTAAATGCTGAACATATGTGTTGTTTTGGCCCAGGCTGTTAGAGTCTGGTCCCGGATAGATAGGGAAATCTATCTAAGTGTAGTAAGTGGCTGGACAAGCCCAGGTCTTATGTTTATGATTTGGTTTTGATTATGTTCTGTTTGCTGTGGACTTTAATAAAACTGGCTGCGGCCAGTTTTTACCAGAACTGCTGTCTGTGAATGAACTGTTTCCGTGCCACTCCGTCTACCCGGACGGCGATCCCAGAGCTATATCCCCTGAAAAGCTTACAATTGGTGCTAGAATGTGCGTGCAACACAGTGGCGAGAGACAGCAATAAAAGGTGAAGTCTGTTGAAGCAGCAGCAGAGAAAAAAAAAAAAAGAGAAACGTCTGTTGGAGCAGTCTTAAAGAGACAGTGGCCCTAATAGAGTTTGCAGAAAAAAAAAAAAAAGTGCACAGCAAGGCTGAATTTTCTGTGGAAAAGACTGTGGAGTGTGTATGTCTTGAGTGAAGACTGCCGTTGTTGAGACAGAGAAGTCTGACAGCATGGATGACAGCATGGAGGCAACAGTGAGTGAAGACTGCCGTGGTTGAGACAGATAAGTCCGGCAGTATGGAGGAGCTCGTTGAGTACCTGGTCCAGGCCCCATGCGGAGCATGCAGCAGAGCATGGAGCGGCAGCAATTCCTGCAGCAGCAGGAGAATAACCGGTTGTTTTTTGAGCAGGTTGCAGCACTACAAAAGACTTGCAGCGCATCGTCCCAAAGTAATGTTGCAAAGTCACCTGCATTGTCCGCTGTAAAGAAGGCGGTAAGACGGTCCCTGAAAAAGATGACACCTCGTGATGATGTGGAGGTATTTCTCACTAGGTTTGAGGGACTGGCAGAGAAGGAGAATCTGCCCCTATCTGAATGGGCCATGATGGTCGCACCCTATCTGATTGGAGAACCCCAAAGGGCCTATGCTGACCTGAGCGAGCAGGACAGCCAAGACTATGCCAAGCTGAAAGCGGAGATTCTTACCCTGCTGGGTGTTACGGTGACAGCCCGTGCCAGGGGAGTTCATGACTGGAGATGCAGTTGGGAGTCTGCAGTCAGCAAACCTGATTATGGAGTTGAAAAGGTGATAGTGGACCGCTACACCCACGCACGTCCTCCTGAGGTACAGCCAGAGGTCGGACAAGGAGACCACCAGGACGCCAATCGTCTGGTCAGCCTGATGGAGAGGGCCTTCGCCACGAAAGACTGCCTCCGTGACCAGCCGTCTGAGAGGTCGTCACTTCAGAGTTCCTGGACGCCGAACTCTCCCGGTAAGAGCGTTCCAGCTGTTGGGGTCGTGTGGGTGGGAGAGTGTGATGGACAGTGTTGGAGATGTCGTGAAATTGCAGCCAACTGTCCAATAGAGGGGGAGCCTATGTGTTGTGATGTTGGCGGATCCCTCTCTCCCTGCGCAGAGCCTGTGTGTGTCCACCTCAGCCGAAGAGACTGGACCACAGGGGTCCCCGGTGGTTGTAAATGACTGCCCAGCACAGGCCCTCTTGGACTCAGAGAGTCCAGTGACTTCCGTATGGGACAGCCTGATTGATAGGGACTTTATCCCTGATAAACACCTGAGTGTGGTGTGCGTCCATGGAGACACCAAAGTCTACCGAGAGACTGTCGTGGACTTGATCCCCAAACGCGGGGAGGTTTCATGTGAAGTGGGGGTAGTGAAGAACCTGGTGCCCCCCGTCATATTGGGTAATGACTTTCCCCGGTCTAAGGATCTCTGGGGGAAAAATGTTTCTGATGGACAGTGTGATGAAGCTCCTATTGAGGGTGCGCAATCCCGAGGGGCGGAACACAATGCTAGTGGGCCGTTAAACTTATGTGATAATGATGATGATGATGATGATAATGATAATGATGATGATGATCATGATAATGATGATGACCATGATAATGATGCTGATGCTAATGATAATGATGATGATCATGATAGTGATGATGATACTGATCATAATCATAATAATGATATTGATAATAATGATGACTGTGATAGTGATGAAATTCCTTTGCAGGTGATGTTGGGAGACGAGGATGGTGGTTCTCGGGAACCGAGTGTCCCTGACTTACCTGTGTCCTGTGACAATTTTGAGAGTGAGCAGTGGCGAGACCCCTCTCTTAAAACGGCCCAGGAAAATATAAATGTTCTAAATGAGGTTTCCCAAGAGCCTGGCTCTGAGGAGAGGTTTCCTCATGTTGCCATAAACACTCACCTGTTGTATAGGGACACTGAAGTCCAGGGAGAGGTCGTGAGCCAGCTCCTAGTACCTGAGCTATATGGAAGTATAGTGCTGGGGTTGTCACATAGTCACATACTTGAGGGACCACCTGAGGGAAACCAGGGACCAGATGGTGAAGTTAATGTTGTGGATGACATGTTAACTAAGGTTCCAGATCAAGATGTGAATGAGAATGAATTGTATAACCCTGACAGTGAGCAGGATGTGAATGAAAATGAAGTGTATAACCCTGAAAGTGAGCCAGATGTGGCTGAGAAAAAGGGGTCAGACATGGATAGGGTAGTGATAGTGAATCATCTGATGACAATCAAGCAACCAGTGCAAATGAGGAAGGCATGGTAGCAGAGGAGGTTGAGAGTCCTGAGAGGAAGGCTGATGCTGACCTTGCAGTCGGACAGAAGATGGCATCTGAAGATGTTTTACAGTTGGCCGGTTCCCTGGCGAAGACTAAGGTGAAAGGAGGAGAGCTGAGCTTTAAAGGCAGGACTCTGAAACTGAACACAGCCCAAGTAGATGCTGTTGGAAATGTGAAGTTACCAAGGTATGGTGTGGATCTGTATCGTGCCAAGGACTCTGAGGGAGATGCTGCAGAGGTGGAAAAAGCCATAGAAGTGGTAGTCACCAAGCCAGATGCCTCATCAGAAGCTGAGGTCTCAAGTGAAGCTGTGAGGAACAAGACTGAAGATATGGGGACTGACTCTGTCCAGGAATCTGTTTCTGCCGAAGACAGCGGCGTGGACGGGTTGCGGTTCGGATCAGTAGCTGCAACTCGTGAAGCTCAGGCTGGAAGTTCGGCGCCCGGAGCCCCAGCGGTGTTCCCGAGTGACACCAAGGATCTGGATAAGTCACAAGATGAGATTTTGAGACATCAGGCTGGCGTTGGTGAGCTCAAGCGCACTTTCATGGAGTCTACATCGGAGCCACGTCCCAACAAATGGGAAAAGCGATGTGTCACTCCATTGCCGCTGCAGACACACGGGAGCTCAGATGGGATGCAGAACGTGGTGGAAGAGAAGAATCCGGCGGGTTCTGAGTATACAGATGCAGCTATCAAGGAGAGCTTGAAAGCCGGAATAAATGGAAATATTGGAGACCATAATGATGTGACTGAAGAGGTAGAATGTAAGACTGACGGTAGGGCTTCTGAGCATGTTCTACCAGAAGAGCCTGAAGAAGGGGCCGAAGACATAAAAGACGTCCAACAGGTACCAGATGAATTGATGACTTCTCAGAAAAAACTCCAAACTGTGATGAAGGAGTGTGATGAAAGCCATGAGCATCTTCGTGAGAAGGTCAATGAAGTAAAAGGAAGGATACAGGGAATCTCTTCGTTGCAAGAGCAAATGCTGCTCAATAAGTCTAAGGCTCTATATAAGAATGCTGTTGTCACGGTAGAACATTACAATTCAGCTGGAGACTTAGCGGATGAATTATGTGTACTGCAAAAGAAAAACGATCTGCTCCTTCTACAGTCCCAATCATTTGAACAGAGTAGCTTAAAATGGTCAGAGACCATGGCAGAGGAGCTTAAGGTCTGTGAAATAGACTTTATGAGTCAACCGATATTCAAGAAAATAGATGTGCTAAAGAGGGTTCAAGGGGAACTAGAGAAAAGTGAAAAACCCCCTATACCTTCTGTGATAGTTGGTGACACATGGTCAGTGCACCAAGGACAGGAGGTACGTGAGTTTCTGAGGAAGAGTCAGCAGAAGTGTTCTGATGTGCCGGGTCGTACTTCTCTGGCCAGGCACTATATCGAAACTGAGCCCGGCCCTAAGGTCAAGATGAAACCGTGCAGGATACCCGAGGCCCGCAGAGAGCATAGGCCTGGGAGGGTACAGGGTAGTGCGGATGCTTCAGATGAAGAGAAAGCTGATGTTGGCTATGGCTCAGGTGAAGATACAGATGACAGTAGTGAAGATGAAGCTGATGAGGGCCATGACTGGTCCAGAGTTCACTGTCTCTTTTGGATTGTTGACCAGCCCTCCGGTCTGGATGACCAGCCCTCCGGTCTGGAGAAGAGGGGGGGGATATGTGAGACAGTGAGAGTATGTGTGTTGAATGGGGTGTACATTTCACCTAGATACTTTGCTGACTGGTATAAGGGAAATGTATGGCTTTGTAAACCTAGTGGTAGAGAAAGGTCACTACACCTTACATTCAGTACACACTTGCAGCTCAGGCCTGAAACCACTCAGCTGTTAATTAGGAAACCAGAAGTAGGTGTCTGGGAACACAGTCAGAGAGCTCGCTTAGTCTGGACAAGGAGTCCAGGCACAAGAAGGAGTCTCCAGGAGTATGAGCTGTCTCAGTCTGGGTGCTCGATGTACCCCGGACACAGGAGTAGTCTCTGTGAGAATCCATGCGGATAGTTGCTGAATAGGAGGGGAGCTCTCTCAAGTCTGGACGTTGAAGGTGCCTTCAGACACAAGGAGGAGACTCTGTGAAACTCCATGCTGGTAAATGCTGAACATATGTGTTGTTTTGGCCCAGGCTGTTAGAGTCTGGTCCCGGATAGATAGGGAAATCTATCTAAGTGTAGTAAGTGGCTGGACAAGCCCATGTCTTATGTTTATGATTTGGTTTTGATTATGTTCTGTTTGCTGTGGACTTTAATAAAACTGGTTGCGGCCAGTTTTTACCAGAACTGCTGTCTGTGAATGAACTGTTTCCGTGCCACTCCGTCTACCCGGACGGCGATCCCAGAGCTATATCCCCTGAAAAGCTTACAATACATATATTTATAGTTCATACACTTCTACATAGTATAATAGCCGCTAATTCAATTGCCGGCTTCTGTAAAATCATTACAGAACCCGACATAAAAAGACACATGGTTTACATACAGTAAACCATTTCCTTTCATGTAGTTTGATATATGGTTTTGATTAGCAATTACATGAGTGCATGTGTGCAAAATTTCATACATGTATGTGTTAATTAAATGTGTAAATTTGTTGAAAAAAAATGTGTGGGCTCCTGTGGTATTTTCTCCACCAGACAGTGAAAGCCAGTGACTGAAGACAGATATTAGTAGCCCTGAGAGGGACCATTATTTTTGGGCCCCCCCTGGCTACTAACATCTGCCCCCAGCCGCCCCAGAAAAGGCACATCTAAGATTAGATGCGCCTTTTCTGGCACTTAGCCTGTCTATTCCCATTGCCCTGTAGCGGTGGCTAATGGGTTAATAATGGGTTAAGGCCACCTTGCTATTGGAAGGTGACCTTAAGCCAGATTAATAATGGAGAGTTGTCAATTAGAGAACTCTCCATTATTAATCCTATTGTATTAAATGGTTAAAAAACACACACACATTAATTAAAAATAATTTTAATGAAATAAATACACAGTTTTTGATCATAGACTGTGAGCCCTCGCGGGCAGGGTCCTCTCTCCTTCTGTACTTGTGTGTCCCTTGTCTAGCACACGTTTATTGTACCTGTCTATATTTTCCCTTTTCATATGTAAAGCGCCATGGAATAAATGGCGCTATATAAATGTGTAATAATAATAATAATAATATTTTATTGTACTGGTAATCCTTACGATTCCCTTGTTCTCCTGTAATAAAACAACCATATTCTTACCTCTCCGGCACTCAGTCAGGTCTCACGCTGCAATCCATCTGAAAGGGTTAACAGGTTTACAGCAAGCAGCGCAGCTAATGTTGGCAGCCTCGCTGTAAACCCCCGAATGAATGAGTTAATGTCCCGGCTGACAGGAGATGAAGTGATTAGCTGTGAAGCTTAATTGATTGTTTCCCACGGTAATCAGTTCACTTCAGGTCAGCCGGAGACTCCGCACAGCATCAGTGATGTCAGAGGGAGTCCCCGGCTGACCTGAAGTGCACTGGGAATAGACGGGCTAAGTGCCAGAAAAGGCGCATCTAATCTTAGATGTACTTTTTCTGGGGTGGCTGGGGGCAGATGTTAGTAGCCAGAGGGGGCCCAAAAATAATGGTCCCTCTAAGGGCTACTAATATCTGTCTTCAGTCACTGGCTTTCACTGTCTGGTGGAGAAAATACCACGGAAGCCCATGCATTTTTTTCAACGAATTTACACATTTAATTAACATGTACATGTATGAAATTTTGCACACCTACACTCATGTAATTGTTAATCAAAACCATATATCAAACTACATGAAATGGTTTACTGTATGTAAACCATGTGTCATTTCATGTCGGTTCTGTAATTTTACAGAAGCCGGCAATTGAATTAGCGGCTATTATACTATGTAGAAGTGTATGAACTATAAAAATATATATATATATATATATGTCACAATGACATGTGTATATATATATATATATATATATGTATTATATGTCTATATATCTATTCTTTCTTTTGTGATTTAAAAACGGTCATTGGGATCCATTATATGTCGGTTTTGCAAGCCCGCGAGAAAATCTCGCCGTACAGATGCCATACGGATGACATACGAATGCTTACATGCACAAAATACGCAGCCACACCTTGACACCGGATGAAATACGGATCACTGTGCCGGGAACATTTCTGCGTATTACGGCCGTACAATATGGTCCATATTTTTATACGTTGAGTGTGACTCCAGCCTAAAACAGATTGTAATATGGAAAAAATTGCCAAAAATACATTCAACACATAGTAGTTAGCACTTAGCAAGGCCGAAAAAAAACATTTGTCCATCCAGTTCAGCCTATATTCCGTCAGAATAAATCCCCAGATCTACGTCCTTCTAAAGAACTTAATAACTGTAAGATACAATATTGTTACGCTCCAGGAAGACATCCAGGCCCCTCTTGAACCCCTCGACTGAGTTCGCCATCACCACCTCCTCAGGCAAGGAATTCCAGATTCTCACTGCCCTAACAGTAAAGAATCCTCTTCTATGCTAGTGGAAAAACCTTCTCTCCTCCAGCTACAGAAAATGCCCCCTTGTGACCGTCACCTTCCTTGGTATAAACACATCCTCTGAGAGATATTTGTATTGTCCCCTTATATACTTATATATGGTTATTAGATCGCCACTTAGTCGTCTTTTTTCTAGACTAAATAATCCTAATTTTGCTAATCTCTCTGGGTATTGTAGTTACCTCATCCCCTTTATTAATTTTGTTGCCCTCCTTTGTACTCACTCTAGTTCCATTATATCCTTCCTGAGCACCGGTGCCCAAAACTGTACACAGTACTCCATGTGCGGTCTAACCAGGGATTTGTAGAGAGGCAGTATAATGCTCTCATCATGTGTATCCAAACCTCTTTTAATGCACCCCATGATCATGTTTGCCTTGGCAGCCATTGCCTGCTCCAGGTAAGTTTATCATTAACTAGGGTCCCCAAGTCCTTCTCCATGTCAGATTTACCCAGTGGTTTCCCGTTCAGTGTGTAATGGTGATATTGATTCCTTCTTCCCATGTGTATAACCTTACATTTATCATTGTTAAACCCCATCTGCCACCTTTTGGCCCAAGTTTCCAACTTATCCAGATCCATCTGTACCAGAATACTGTCTTCTCTTGTATTGACTGCTTTACATAGTTTTGTATCATCTGCAAATATCGATATTTTACTGTGTAAACCTTCTACCAGATCGTTAATAAATATGTTGAAGAGAATAGGTCCCAACACCGACCCCTGAGGTACCCCACTGGTCACAGCGACCCAGTTAGAGAATATATCATTTATAACCACCTTCTGCTTTCTATCACTAAGCCAGTTACTCTACACACATTTTCCCCCAGACCCAGCATTCTCATTTTGTGTACCAACCTCTTGTGTGTCACGATATCAAACGCTTTGGAAAACTCAACATATACCACGTCCAATGACTCACCTTGGTCCAGTCTATAGCTTACCTCTTCATAAAAACTGATTAGATTGGTTTGACAGGAGCGATTCCTCATAAATCCATGCTGATATGGAGTTACACAGTTATTCTCAATGAGATAATCCAGAATAATATCCCTCAGAAACCCTTCAAATATTTTACCAACAATAGAGGTTAGACTTACTGGCCTATAATTTCCAGATTCACTTTTAGAGCCCTTTTTGAATATTGGTACCACATTTGTTATGCGCCAGTCCTGTGGATATTATTATAGGGTTTTCTTTGTCTCTCGGCATTTCACCTAGCAATTTACAGGTATTTTCCCCTGTGAATACCGTGGAGAAGAAGGTGTTTAATATATTAGCCCGACCTGTCAGCGCTATTAAGTCTTCATTATATGTGGAGTTACGCCGCTCACTAATACTAATTAAGTATCTTTGCTGATCATACTGAACCAAATCGCTGCACTGTGAAATTACACGTAACTGATGAAAGTCCTACTGACCGAAACATTTTTGTGTACTACAATAAATTCTCTCTTTCACTGAAGTTCTTAAGTTGAGTGCTAAGTTTATATTTATTAAGGTCTCTTTCACTATGTCATTTTGCCTTTCGGGTTACATTGGGCCCTGGCCACGTTCCAGAGGATGATGGACATACCGTATTTTTCGGACCATAAGACGCACTTTTTTTCCCCCAAAATTTTGGGGGAAATGGGGGTGCGTCTTATGGTCGCAACATACCGAAAAGTCCGGTGGCGGCGGCGCTCCCAATGCAGCTTCGCTGCGGTGGTGGTGTCGGGGCAGCAGCGGGGCTATGGGCTGCATCGGGGGCTCCGCCAGCATTTCGTCCTAGCCGGAAAGCCCCCTGCAGCTGCGACGTGGTGCCGGGCTGAAGAATGGTTGCCAGGGGCCTCCGGCAAGATGGCCACCGCATACTCCTTCAAATCTCGGCAACGAGATCTTGTCCCACAGAGCACAGCCACCCCCCAGAACACAGCCACCCCACAGAGCACAGCCACCCCACAGAACACAGCTACCCCACAGAACACAGACTCCCCACAGAACACAGCCACCCCACAGAGCACCACTACTGCACCAGCCTGGACCACCGAATGACCCCAGTGACCACTCCTCTACTTGTGCTGATCCGTTCGCTGGTAAGCTGAATTCGGACTGTAAGACGGACGCCCATTTGACACATTATTTTTTTTTCCCAATTTTCCTTCTGAAAATTTGGGGTGCGTCTTATGGTCCGGTGCGTCTTATAGTCCGAAAAATACGATAGTTTTAGAGCCCCATCCGAAGTATACATCGGTGTACTTGGATCATAATGTAATCTATAGTACTGACAGGCATTCCCACCTGTCCCAGGTGCAAGCAGCAGTGGATTCGCTCAGAGCTGCATGCTTGACAGCAAACCCCCCAATAAATATGCAATAGGTCTTGAGGAAGACCGATACTTGGGGTACGTGATTGGCCATGGGGTTTTGAAACCCCAAATAAACAAGATTGAGACCATTCAAAAATGGCCTCAGTGGAACCCTCAGGCGGAGGAAGCAATCCAGTTGAAGAAGTTGGCATTGTGCGGACAGCCCATCCTCACCAGCTCCAACTTCAAGAAAAGCGTTATCATGCAAATGAATGCCTCCTAGGTAGGCCTTGGAGCAGTTCTGTCACAGGAGGTGAATGAAGAAGAACATCCGGTCACCTACCTGAGTAGGAAACTTACCCTAGCACAGGAAAATTATAGTGCAGTGGAGGAGTGCTCTGACATTAAGTGGGCCTTGGAGTCCCTACGTTATTATTTACTCGGGGACAGTTTTGCATGGTAACAGACCATTCACCCTTGATCTGGATGAGAAATGCCAAGAAGAAGAATGCTCGAGTCACCAGATGGTTTTTGTTGTTACAAAACTTTAGCTTCTTGGTAAAACATCGAGCTGAGAAGTCATAAGAAAATGCAGAAGCCCTGTCACGGGCATCCTGTATGGTAACAGGTATTCAACCCCCCCAAGTTTGAACAGAGATGAGAAGGTATGTGAGGCAGTGAGGGGAATCATATATGAAGGTCATTACTAGTATACTCGTTGCTCGGGTTTTCCCGAGCATTCTCGGGTGGTCTCCGAGTATTTGGAAGTGATCAGAGTGTAATGTATGTGGTACAGTTCATATAGCGTCTTGTGCTTGGGTGCGATGAAAATACTTGAGACACAGGTTGATAAAGAAAGTCTTGTATTGCTTCATACAAATTGGCAAAAATAAACACACAGGTTGCAAACACAGAAGCAGGAGACACAGCAGGCCAGAGTAATCTAAGCTCAGCAATAACTCTCCACAACAGATTCAGATCTTCTTCTCTGTTACCGCAAGTCCATGCAAACGTGAGGCTCTCAAGAGCAGAGTTCAGAGTCCACAAGTGCTTCAGAGTTCCTCAGTAGGAATGGCTGGAGTACAAGGTCCAAGGCTTCAGGAGTCAGAACACAGGTTCACTGCAGGCTAGATTCTGAAGCACTGATTACTCAGCTGTGGCTGTTTAAGAAGCAAACGGAGAGAATCAGGGCGGGAACATGCAAGCTGGAAAACTCCATTTTGACTGAGGGCAAGATAGCTGCAGCAAAACAGAAAGCAAAATGGCAGACGAACAAACTGAGTTTCAGAAACAGATACACAGAACCTTACATTACTCCCCCCTTAGGGACAACCTCCGGATGACCTCAGACCAGGCTTGTGTGGGTACCTCTGATGAAACTGACGGAGCAAGCGAGGAGCATTAACGTTATTGACTGGCTCCCATGAGTTGTCCTCCACTGGGTAGCCCTGCCATTTAATCAGATATTGTAACTGATTTCTATACAACCTGGAATCTAAAATCCTTTCCACCACAAATTCTTCCTGACCATCGACTAGCACTGGGTCAGGGCAAGGAGAAGAACGTCCAGGAAACGTATTGGGTGTCGCAGCCTTTAGTAGGGATACATGAAAGACAGGGTGAATTCTCATAGTTCTGGGCAATTGAAGACGACAAGCAACGGCACTTATAATCTTACTGATTTTATAGGGTCCAATGTACTTATGTCCCAACTTAGACGATGGAATCCTTAATTTAAGATTTCTGGTTGACAGCCAGACCAGGTCTCCTACCTTAAAAGCTGGTGCAGGTTTACGAAATTTATCTGCTGCCTTCTTGTACCTTTCCTGAGCCGATTCCAGATTCTCCTTTAGAAGATCCATATTCTTCTGCAAAGTCGTGACTCTTTCAGCCACTGCTGGCAAAGGCGTCTCTATGGGAAATCGTGGTAGAATGTTAGGATGATAACCTAGATTAGAGTAAAAAGGAGACTGTTTAGTGGAGGCACTCTGAGAGTTGTTGTAAGAGAACTCAGCCAATGGAAGTAGATCCACCCAATCATCCTGTAGGTGGCAGATAAAGCAGCGGAGATACTGCTCCAGGGTTTGATTGGTTCGTTCGGTTTGTCCATTAGTCTGGGGATGAAAAGCAGAAGAAAGGTTTACTTTAATGTCCAATGCTGCACAGAAATTTTGCCAAAACCTAGAAGTGAATTGCACCCCTCGATCCGAAATAACCTCATCCGGTACTCCATGTAAACGAAACACATCTTTAATCATCAAATCTGATGTCTGTTTTGCAGTGGGTAAGCCGACACAAGGGATAAAATGAGCTGCCTTTGTTAAACGGTCAACCACCACTAGAATAGTGTTCTTCCCTTGAGAGGTTGGTAATTCCACAATGAAGTCCATAGAAATGGATCCCCACGGGCGGGACGGGGTGGGAAGAGGCTGTAACAGACCAGTTGGTGAAGAGCGAGGTGTTTTGCATCTTGCACAAACCTCACACGAAGTGACATAGTCCAAAACATCCTTCCTACAAGTGGGCCACCAAAAGAAACGAGAAAGAAATTCCTGTGTCTTTAGAATTCCTCTATGCCCGGCTATTTTGGAATCGTGAATGAGTTGCAATACTCTCAATCTGACTGTTTCAGGTATATACAGACGTTGTCCCAGAATCCACACACCATTCTTAAAGACAAGACTTACGTCCCTTGGGGGTTGAGCCAAAAAAGAATCCGCATGGTATGCTTCCTTGATGTCTTTAATTAGGTCTTGATGATGAATCACTCCTAGGAATCTAGAGTCAGGAAGAATAGTCTTAGGAGGAGTAATTGGACGTGTCTCTGCTGAGTAAATCCTAGAGAGTGCATCAGCCTTTCCATTGCGCGATCCTGGTCTATAAGAAATAATAAAATTAAATTGGTTTAAGAAAAGATTCCAGCGAGCCTGGCGAGGAGTCAGGCACTTAGCCGACCTGATGAACTCAAGATTACGATGGTCTGTCAGAACGACTATTTGCTGTGCAGCTCCTTGAAGAAGGTGTCTCCATTCTTTGAAGGCGGCAATAATGGCCAACAACTCTCTATTGCCCACATCGTAGTTCTTCTCAGCCGAAGACAACTGCTGGGAAAAGAAGGCACAGGGATGCAAGACATTCTTCTCACCTGTTCTCTGAGAGAGTATAGCTCCCACGGCACAGTCTGAAGCATCCACCTCTATTATGAAGGCAAGCTCTGGGTTGGGATGTACTAGGATAGGTGCAGTGGTAAATTTATCTTTTAGACGGGAAAATGCTTCCTGGGCTTGGGGAGATCCAGGAGAACTTAGACTCTTTCCGGGTAAGTTGGGTGATAGGTGACACTACCTCAGAGAAATTTCTAATGAAACGTCTATAGAAGTTTGCAAACCCGATGAAGCGCTGTACCTCCTTCACATTTCTAGGACTTGGCCAATCATTGATGGCTTGGGTTTTACTTCCATCCATACTAATTCCTTGTGTAGACAGTACATACCCCAGAAATTGAATTTCGGTCTTATGGAATTCACACTTTTCAAGCTTGATGTAAAGATGATTTTGTCTTAGACGTTCCAAGACCATTCTCACATGTCCATGATGTTCCTCTGTGGAGTTAGAAAAAATTAAAATATCATCCAAATAAATTACCACGAATGTATCTAGGAGATCCCTGAAGATGTCATTCACCAAGTGTTGGAAAGTGGCTGGGGCGGTACTCAGACCAAAAGGCATAACCAGATATTCAAAGTGTCCATAGCGTGACCTGAATGCAGTCTTCCATTCATCCCCAGGTCTAATACGGACTAAGTTATAGGCCCCACGAAGATCTAGTTTAGAAAAAATTTTGGCATGTCGCACTCTCTCCAATAACTCAGGGATTAAAGGCAATGGATAACGGTTTCTAATAGTAACCTTATTGAGTTCCCTATAGTCTACGCATGGTCTCAGGGATCCATCTTTCTTCTTTACAAAGAATATGGGTGCCCCTGCAGGAGATGAAGAGGGGCGTATGAAGCCCTTGGCTAGATTTTCGTCTATGTACTCTTTTAAAGCCTTCAGCTCGGGCCCCGCCAGGGGTAGATCTTACCAAAAGGTATCTCTGCTCCAGGCAATAATTCAATTGGACAATCATATGGACGGTGAGGAGGAAGCTGGTCAGCGTTCTTCTTGTCACATAAATCCACATAGTCCTGGTATACAGCTGGTAGTTCAGGGACTGACATGGTTCCTTTAGGAACAGAGCAAGCTGAAATTTTTGGACTCATCTGTTTCTCTGGAAAGTGTAATTCCTTGGTCTCCCAGTTAATGGTAGGATTCTGAGCCTGCAGCCATGGTAGCCCTAGAATAATGGGAAAGTGAGGAGAAGAGATAAGCATAAAGGACAGTTTCTCTTGATGATCTTTACCCATAAGAACCTTTAAAGGCTCTGTTTCCTGATCCACTGGTCCAGAGGTCAGCAGGGAGCCATCCACAGTTTCCATCTGTACTGGAGCAGCCTTCTTCACTGAACGTATTCCCTGTTTTAGAGCAAAGGAGACATCCATAAAATTTCCACTTGCACCTGAGTCGATCATAGCAGAGCTAGACACCCAGGCTGAGTCAACCCAGAGTTTGATGGAAAGAAAACAGTGAGAATTGTTTTTCTTACAACTCAGCTGGGACACCGCTGAGGAAACTTGAAAGATGGCAGCATTTACACAGTCAACGTCCTCAGAGGTAACGGAGTTTAAGTCCGAGAAATCAAGATCTGTTGCTGCAGCTCTCTCTGGAGCCTGAGGCTCGGACCTGACAGATCCCCTCTCGCAACACTCACAATGAATGAGTGCTGCAGTAGTCTTGCGAGAACGGCTGGGACAGTTAATAATAAAGTGCCCTGACTTACCACAATAAAAACATAGATTCTCCTTAAAACGATGTTCCTTGCGTGCATCACTAACCCGTCGTAGTAAAGAGTCTACCTGCATGGGTTCAGGTTCAGGTTCCCGTGTAATCCTATTCAAAGGTTCCTTAGCTGGAGGGAAGGTAGGAAAAGGTTAGTACGATTGCTTTCGAACCATCTCTCTTGCCTGCGTTCAGTTAAACGAGTATCAATACGGATGCAGTAGTTAATAAAGTCACCTAACGCAGTGGGAGGGTCGGCACGAGCAAGTTCATCCTTAATTAGTGGGGATAACCCCTTTCGAAAAATAGATTTTTTTGGCGGAATTGTCCCAGGTGGTATCAAGGGCCCATCTCCTGAAATCCAAGGCATATTCAGCTACCGAGTGCTTACCTTGGCGCAAAGCTAACATGGCTGCTTCAGCTGTTGCACCTCGATTGGGGTCATCAAACACCTGCCCCATGGCTGAAATAAAATCATCAAGGTGATTCAAACAATCATCCTCAGTCTCAATCAGAGGGTTTGCCCATATCAAAGCCTTGTTGGTAAGCAACATAATTATAGTAAGCACCTTAGATCGTTCAGTAGGAAATTGTGAAGCATGTGCAGAAAAAAAAAGATTGCATTGATTAACAAATCCCCTGAATTTTTCACGTTCACCACCAAAACGAAAAGGGGGCAACTTGGGAATCCCAGAACTCGGGCCACGGCAGGAGCCTGGACTCGCCCCTCCAGAACCTCAATCCTGGCTCGCAAATCCTGGGTAGTCTGTCCAACCACTTGCAAATTGTGATTATTTAGGTCCTGAAGATTTGTAAAACGGGTCTTTATATTCTGCAAATCTGCAAGGATATTATCAGTCACTCCGCAAAGTTCCTTTATACGGGCCTCCATTTTCCAGATCTTTTAAGACAGGATACTGGAAGAAGAGGAGAGAAAAAAAAAAACAATAGTGTTCACCTGTGGCAACACTGAAGAAAGAAAAAACTTTAAGGGAACTGCTCACCTGGAATGGTTGTGAGAAGTCACAACCACTATCATCACAGAAAGCTTTCAACCAGACATCTGATATCCAGAGTTTCAGCAGACAAAAGAGAAGAGGAAAAAAAAAAACAAAACAATAGTGTTTACCTGTGATAACACTGCAGAAAAAAAAAACTTAAGGGAATTGCTCACCTGGAATGGTTGTGAGAAGTCACAACCACTGTCATCACAGAAAGTACAACCGGACATCCGATATCCACAGTACAGCAGACAAGCCTTTCCAGACCCAGCAGACACTAACGTTTGGCTTCAGAATCTTGTAATGTATGTGGTACAGTTCATATAGCGTCTTGTGCTTGGGTGCGATGAAAATACTTGAGACACAGGTTGATAAAGAAAGTCTTGTATTGCTTCATACAAATTGGCAAAAATAAACACACAGGTTGCAAACACAGAAGCAGGAGACACAGCAGGCCAGAGTAATCTAAGCTCAGCAATAACTCTCCACAACAGATTCAGATCTTCTTCTCTGTTACCGCAAGTCCATGCAAACGTGAGGCTCTCAAGAGCAGAGTTCAGAGTCCACAAGTGCTTCAGAGTTCCTCAGTAGGAATGGCTGGAGTACAAGGTCCAAGGCTTCAGGAGTCAGAACACAGGTTCACTGCAGGCTAGATTCTGAAGCACTGATTACTCAGCTGTGGCTGTTTAAGAAGCAAACGGAGAGAATCAGGGCGGGAACATGCAAGCTGGAAAACTCCATTTTGACTGAGGGCAAGATAGCTGCAGCAAAACAGAAAGCAAAATGGCAGACGAACAAACTGAGTTTCAGAAACAGATACACAGAACCTTACACAGAGATTTAGTTTCTGTTGCTGTAGCTGCATGATTTATGGCTGCTAGGCAGCTTGAATACATGTGAGGATTCCCTGTTTGTTAAGGAATCCCCACATGTATTCATGCTGTCAAATAGCCGCACTTCCAAATACTCGGAGATCACCCGAGCATGCTCGGAAAAACCCAAGCAATGAGTATACTCGCTCATCACTAGTCATTACGTGTCCTCCAGAATGTGCATAGAAACATACTGAACCCGCTTGAGAGCATTGTAGCTACAGCTGTGGTTACAATGCAAAATAAAAGAGAGTGTGAGCTTGGTCAAGCTACTTGACCAAGTCAGATTTAGGAAAACCAGACATAGGCTTTTATTTTTGGAGAGATCTGTAGGAAGGTAGTGGGACGGATCTCTCCCTCTAGTCCGGGTCTTGTAAGTAGCCCACGGCCACGATTCTCATTTAATCCTGCAAGTAAGGGTTGTGTGTGTCAGTGCTGGTTTGCAAGCTTCAGAGCAGGATGTTCTATATATGACTGTCTGTGTGTGACTGAACAAAGACCAGAGCTAGAGACTAAAGCAAAGCCCCCACAAATGATTCGGTGGTGAAATTGCTCATGGCAACGGATTCATATGGACATGATGGCTGCGAACCGGATGATAAAGTTTTGATTTATAAAGACAAATATAGACATTTAAGTTGAACTTTCTTGAGTCACTGCCTTATTGCCACACGGAGATGAAAACCGCTGCTTTACAAGGGATTATGAAGATTGAAAGGAGAGACACATCCAGGCTACAGTCTACCAATGCTATAAATGCTTAAGGCAGGATAAATGTTTTTTTCAGGGTATGTTTAAAATTAGGGATGGAGTCTAACATTCAGAATCTTAAGTTTAATATATTAGCATATTTGTGGACACGTACTTACAGATTTCTCTTCCGCTTCTCTCAATGGAGCTTTAAAGGAAACCTTTCAGATCTGATAATGCTATTAACATGCAAATGTAGGGTCATTCTGCAGGTTAATAGAGTTCTATAGGTGCCTGGCCGAAGCACTGAAAATGTGGGACCAGGAAGAAAATGAACTTTATTTCTCCCCGGAGTTGCCAGCTTTCAGTCATGCTGACGTGACCGGAGAAATTAGTCACCGCACACAGCACTGATAGCGGTGGCTGTAAACAGGGCCTGGCACTGACTGTCAGTTGGCACTGACTGACAGGTGGCACTGACTGACAGGTGCACTGACTGACAGGTGGCACTGACTGACTGAATTGGCTGTCAATCAGTGTCGGGCGTACTACAGCCGCCTCTCAGTCCTGGGAGCTGTGACAGTAATTGCTCCGGATACGACTGCAAGACTGAAAGCCAATGTATCCATAGAGATATAAAGTTCATTTTCTCCCAGGTGCGGCACTTTTAGTATTGAAGCAGGCCACCTACATAACATTATTTACCCGCAGATTAACCCTATAGCTACAAGTTAATAGCATTATTGAACTTGACAGGTTCCCTTTAAAAAACACAGACAATGGTTTAAAATTTGTAAAGAAATAATCATGAAAAAAAGTCAAATTGTACAGTATCCGCAGACATTTATGTCATATCGTTGGGCTTATACGATTATTCCAAGTTTTTGGAAGTTCTTTCATTCTCTGTCAAACTGCTGGAGTTAACCATTCTGTAAAGAATGAAAGAAGAGGTGGTGCACATATCCAGCCACCACTCCATTCAAACTGGGCTCAAAGATGAAGGAGGTCCTCCAGCGGCAAATATCCACTATAAAAATTGATGATCCGGTTGGAATAAAAAAAATCACCTTTTATTGTCTTAACATAAGAAATATAAAAACTGGCCACCTAAGAGGATGGCATGTATAGAAACCGACGCGTTTCAGTGAAGTGCCTTAATCATGGTGTGTATCACAGCATACTGAGTAGGATTCTGATATACTTCCCCCATTCCCACACAGGTGAGGAGTTGTATAGAGACTGGATAATTATAACACATTTTAACCCTATAGGATGGAGTTGGAAAGTTCAAACAGATTACACAGACAAATAATGAAAAACAGCAAAGGAAAAACCACTGATAAAACCAAAATATATTCTGCATAGATAAAGCAATAGAAAATCTTTGGAGGGAAAAACTCAATGTTGCACAGCCTTGAAACCTGAAAGATCTGGAGAAAATCTGTATGGAGGAGTGGGCCAAAATCCCTGCTGCAGTGTGTGCAAACTTGGTCAAGAACTACAGGAAACGTCTGACCTCTGAAATTGCAAACAAAGGTTTCTTACCAAATATTAAGTTACGTTTTTCTATTGTATCAAATACTGCAATAAAATGAAAATTAATTATGCAAAAATCATACAAATTTATTTTTTTTAATTCTATCTCTCACAGTTGAAGTATATCTACCACGGCCGGCTCCAGGTCTTCGTGGGCCCCTTTAACACATACCACAATTCATGATGTACAGATATGGCAGAGAAATTTCACTTCCTTCTTACATTATATGAGTGATAGCTATTGTAAATTCTACAATATCTCAGAATCCTCGCACAACACAGTGCGTGCCCTGGGGGGATTCAAATGTTTTCATTTTAGATCAGACAATATGATCCTCCATAAAGTATTATGGTCACCACATAGTCCTCTATACAGTATAATGAGCCACATATATTGCTTGATACAGAATAATGGGCCCCATTTAGCGCTCCATGCAGAATAACGGGCACCGTATAATACTAAATACAGAATAATGGACCTCATATAATGCTCCATACAGAGTAATGGGCCCCATGTATTGCTCCATACAGAATAATGACCCCAATATAATGCTCGATACAGAATGATGAACCCATATATTGCTCCATACAGAATAATGGGCCCAATATAATGTTCCATACAGAATGGGATCCATATAATGCTCCATACAGAAAGGGCCCCATATAATGCTGCATACAGAATGGGCCCATATAATGCTGCATACAGAATGGGCCCCATATAATGCTCCACACAGAATGGGCCCCATATAATGCTCCACACAGAATGGGCACCAGGGGCGGAACTATCGTGGAAGCAGGGAAGCAGCTGCCATAGGGCCCGGGCTAGCAGGGGCCCGTCCTGCTGCAGCTGTCTCCCTGCGGCTGTGTTCCGCCGCCATGGCCTGAGAGTCGGCGGTTCCCTGTGCTGGCTGTCATGCTGACAGCCGGCGCAGAGAAGCTGCTGCGTGCCGTCTCCAGGAATCAATTGCACTGGTGTCTATACAGACGCCGTACAATTGAAGTCTGACCGCCGGGTCAGAGCGACGTCTGCAGCGTGATCACGTCATGTGATCACGCTGCTGACGTCACTCGTCGGCGGCGCCAGAAGGGTGAAGACTGGTGGTGAGTGTGCTCCACTGTGGAGCTGAAGATACCACGAAGATTAACGGGGCACATACTGTGTGAGTGATAACTCTGCATTCTTGGCTGCATTACTACTTGAGGGGCAATTACTACTGATGGGACTGGGAGAATAAGAGGGCTTATTACTAGTTATGGGGCATAATGTGCCTGCATTAATAGTTATGCGGGACATGGTTACTAGTAATGGTAGCATAAGGGGCTGCATTGCTACCAGTCCATTATATTATATTGTGTTCCATAATGTCTGCTTTAAATACAGCTCTGATTTGGCAAAAGCTGGCCGTTATGAGACTGAAGAGTATTTTTTGGGCCTAGAGAATTGCTGTGATTTGCTCCGCCCATGCTATTGGCTCCGCCCACTATCAGAACCCGCCCCCCCGCCGCCCGTTTGGGAGAGGGGGCCCGTTCAAAATTTTGCTGTGGGGCCCGCCATTTCTAGTTACGCCACTGATGGGCACCATATAATACTCCGTACAGAGTGGGCCCCATATAATGCTCCATAGAGAAGGGGCTCCATACATAAATAAATAATCACATACTTACCTCTCCTCATTCCGTGCCGGCTGCAGCTCTGGTCTCCTCAGCTCGGTGTCTTCAGCCTATTCTGGCTCTCTGGACTGCTCACACAGAGGACGCGCTGTAGTGACGTCATCTCTCCCTCTGCCCTGAGACATCACAATCAGAAAGTGCGAAAGAGACCGGAATTGCGGCCAGAGGGGAACGAGTAGAGATGAGTATTTCAAACACTTTAAGCACGGGGGGACCCATAGCATGCCGGTGTCCCTGACGGCGACTCAGCCACAGCTCATGGTCCCAGTACTTGCCCAGGTGCGCCTAGTGGTGACGCCAGCCCTGGTACCTACAATAAAAATTACAGACCTCTCCATTCTTTGTAGGTAGGTAAACCTGCAAAATCGGCAGTGTATCAAATACTTATTTTCCCAACTGTATTTCTTTGTAGCGCTGGGGTCCTGGATTCCCAACGTGGACAACATTATCTGCAAGGAGTTTGTATGTTCTCCCCGTGTTTGCGTGGGTTTCCTCCGGGTTCTCCAGTTTCCTCCCACACTCCGAAGACATACTGATAGGGAATTTAGATTGTGAGCCCCAATGGGGACAGAGATGATGTCAGTAAAGCGCTGCGGAATATTATGGAGCTATGTAAATAAAATAAATAAGTGCAGGATTTTCTGATTTTCCATGTGGGAAAATAAAATATGGCAGCATGTGCTATTGTAGTCTGTAATGAGTAGGCAGCTCCTGCACCCTGTGCTATACAGATAAGTACACTGAGAAAATCTGGTCTGCAGTTTGCGGATGATACCTGGTCTATAAAGTTTAGTCTATACTTGAGGGCAGCAGACACAAGGGCTGTAAGTGCAACAGTTATTTCTGAGTTTTGGTGCCTGAGGGATCCAAAGACTCCACTGTCGAGTAAGAGGATGCCACTTTTATACAAGGCACATGGTGGGGCCAGAAGGGTCATCATCACACATTTTACATTGTGGCACATGAGCTTTAAATGACATTTCTGATTCCCTAAAATACCCCACAATATTCCTTACTTCATAGAGATTCAATTAAAAAAGCACCCTGTAATTCTTCCTGCACTGTAATCCCAATATCCACCTCTCTGAATACTAATCAGGCAGTTTCTCTCTCTGTGTCAAACACTTTCAAGAAGCCAAAAAAAAAAGCACAATCCTAAAAATAGCAGGCAAATAAATACTAAAGACTGCAGACATAATTGTGATACATCATAAAAAAAAACCCACAATATTGTGAGAAATGAATGACTTCTGCTGAATCTGTCCCTGCGGAGGTCATCTAGGCCCCGTGTCAGTAGATTACCTGCACTTGCATTACTGCCCTGTATAAAACAAAAACAGCGGAATACATTAGGTAGGTAATATAATGCAGATTTTGATCTCCCGTGGCGGTAAAGCAGAGGATGGCGGCACATTGCAGAGCAATGCATTACCAGCTAATCTCATACCGAAGGGTGGGAGGAAGCTAATGCAGATTCAATGGTGAGAATATATACAATCCGCAGCAATATGATGCCCTGGAATCAAGGATTATTCCAGTAAACCTGGTGCATAAAAGCGCTGTATGAATTCACGTTTACCATGTATGATGTCGCACACAGAAGCCACATTGCTCACAGATGCAAGGTTAAAGGTTGGGAGGCAATGTGCCTGCCTAAAACTGGTCAGCTGGATTGACATAATTGGCCCATCCCAAATTACCGTCATATTTCAGTGGGGTTGTATAATTAATCAGGCTCTAACACCTCTTCTAATTGCCTGCTAGGTGTGTACGTTTCCAAGGGAGACAAATGACAGTCAGGGTTAGTCGCTCTCTCTCCGCTCGTCATAATATGAATATCTGCTGAGTGTAATTTAAGAACCATTCACATCTCGAGGGTTTTCATTATATATATATATTTTTTTTTTTTTGTCTGAATTGTAAATGATGTTCCTGATTTCTTTTTTTCCTGAATGTATTAGGGATATGTTTTATTCTAGAATAATGTCTGCAGTTTTTACATACAAATGATGCATCTGCGCGTCGTTCTAAATATCATTTTTTTTTATTCTGCAGTCTGATTAATTCAGCATTGATGAGCCATTCAGGTAGGATTGTCCTTGCTCACTGTGAGTCGGTTTTTAAAAATGATATCTGTTTTCTGGCATAGAAGTAATCAGCATTTTATTATACGGGTGCGACAGTCTTATTGTGTGTCAGGAATTACTTTGCCCCTCTTAGGCTTTTATTATACCACTGTATTATGACTTTGTGTAAGAGTCATATATTTAGCACCAAAACTGGATTGGTTCCAGGGGAATGCAGAGATTTTGATAAGGGTATGCTTAAAGGGGCAATTTCGGCAACGCATATATCTAAATAGGGTTTGCAAAATCCATGCACATGCTACAGACACATCTCCACTTTGTGTATGTGCACACGGCGTCTTTTAGATGCCGATGTACCAATCAAGTTTTTCAAGCAGGAGACTGTTTAAGAAAACGCCGGCTGTGTTTTTTTTCCTGAAGCATCATTTTTTTGCATCCTTTCTATATATTTTTTTCATTATGTGTATAATAGTGAGCAGCTTACAAGCAAAAAAACGCCTGCACAATGGTTAGGTCACTTCTTTTAACTGCTTAACGTCTTTGGAACCCTGAAGCAATTAAAAGAAGCTCAAAAAGATGGAACATTCGCAAAGCAAGTTGTTGTCACATCGTAGTGCCTAAATGTTCATTCTTTTAGTAGTGCTTTTTCAGGTGGGTGGAAGAGCAGACCCGCCTGAAAAAGACGTTGTGTACACATAGATCACAGTTTGGGTCCCTGTTTGCGAATCCCACAAGGCTTCTGTCTGGTTCCCCAAATATTAGGATTGAGACATGTCCTCGAGTGATCCATTGAATTCAATGATGAAAAAAGTCCAAAATATTAAACTTTGGACTCTGCTTGACTTCCCCTTCGACCTTGTCCATCCGCCTCTTTAAGAAAATTGGCTCGATCTGGGGCACATCTTAATCCTGTTCTTCAAGAATTTCAGATAGAGGCCCAAGAAGGGGGTCATGAATTGGGACATTGACTTGATGTGAGCCCGCACTTAAGGTGGCCATACACGTGAGACAGGTCTGAACCCAAGGTTCATTCGGCAGACTGCCGTTTCTCCTGACTCCCCCATACACATGAGTGCTTGGTACTGTCGAGTGTTCATGTGTTTTGAACATGGAAAGAGGGACATCTTGTCACCTCTGAAAACAAAAAGATCAGGAGTTTGAATTCCAATCGCAAGATTCTTTTTGGTCTTGAAAGAATTGCTTGAAGGGAGATGACGTTGAATGTGTATGGACAACTTTAGATGTTCGGAATCAGGATAGGTCTTTCTATCCTATCTGGACCTGTTTTTTTACACCAAATAATAAAGCAATGGAAAAAAAAGCCATACATGTTAGAATAATGTTGGGTGAACCGACCTGTGAGGCTGTGTTTCCATGGTCAGGAAACACAGCGCATTTGACGGAGCGGAAATTCCGCTCCGTCCTAAGCCCCGCCCCCTTTCTGACGCACGTTCTTTCTGGAGGTGTTCAGGACCCCTCTGGAACACCTCCGGAAAGAACGCAGGGCTACATAGCCCTGTGTTAAATTCCGTTGCGTCGCCGCAGCGTCGCCGCAATACGCTAGGACATGCTGCGGTCTGAAAAGACGCGCAGCATGTCCGGATACGCAGGTCTTCCGCCTGCGTGTTGTTACGCATAGTGGAGACGGGATTTCTTGAAATCCCTTCCACTATGCTGTAACATCTGGACGCTGCGTGTTTGGCGCTGCGCCAGCGCACAGCGCCAAACACGCAGCGTTTCCTGACCGTGGAAACTCACCCTTATGGTGTGTGTACAGTCATTAGTTATTGTGCAAAGGGGTAATTTGATAGTTGAGATGAAGAATAGGGCGTATCCGATCTTTGTTCCCCTGCCAGAGGTTTCTCGTAACGGCTTAATTTTCTTTCCAAATGAAATAAACATGAATGGTTGACCAATATACTGTAAAATGTTGGCTCATGTTTGGCTGTCTTTAGACAGCTGCAGATTTTTTTTAGGGGTTGAAGCATTTCAGAAAAAATTAACTTGGCTGCAATTTTGTACCCAGGCTCTGATTTATTTTAATTGAGGTTTGAGCAGCAGGAATCTAATGACAAGTTTCTTAAAGGCCTCTTTCACACGTCCCGATATTTCCGGTACTGGAAAAACCAGTTCCGGTGTCCGTGTGTGTCATCCGTGTGCACCATCAGTGTGACACGTACTGGAATAGAATGCAGAATAGATATGACAAATGTTTAGGTGTTAGATGTGTGAAGATAGAGATAGATAAATACAGTAGATAGATGTCCGTGAGATATATAACTAGTGTCCTGCATGTGTAGTTTACTGTACATGTATTTAGCAAAAAATAAATAAATAAATAAAATGGCGTGGGGGCTTCCTATCTATCTATATAATCATCTTATCCTGTCTGTCTCTGTCTGTCCAGGAAATCCCGCATCGCTGATTGGTCCGGCCGTGGCCAATCAGCGACGCAGGGCTAACTCTGCCCATGTGGTCATGTGACTCACCAACTGCCCATGATGTACTGAACATGTTTTGTCTGTTACAGTGTCTGATGTACTTCTGTCACGTTTACTGAACACGGGTAATACACAGTGACATGAGGTAATACACAGGTGACATGAGGTAATACATAAGTAACATAAGGTAATACACAGTAAAATAAGGTAATATACAGTAACATGAGGTAATACACAGTAATATGAGGTAATACACAGGTAACATGAGGTAATATAATAATAATAATAATCTTTATTTATATAGCGCCATCATATTCCGCAGCGCTTTACAGTTTAACAGTTTCAAAACACAAGTCATAAGTAACAACGTTAACAATACAATAATTAAAGCAAAATAAGACGACCCTGCTCGTGAGAGCTTACAATCTACAATGAGGTGAGGGAAATACAAAGTACAGGTGTGTATATACAATGGTGCATTTACAATGATGGTCCAGCCATCTTGAGGGAGTGAGGGATGGATGGAGATAGTGAATGGGCTACACACACACACTTACACAGAGAATGACTTTGATTAGTGAATGTGATAGGCCGCTCTGAACAGATGTGTTTTTGAGGGAGCGCCTGAAACCATGCAAATTGTGGATAGTCCTAATTTCTTGGGGTAGAGCATTCCAGAGGATTGGCGCAGCGCGGGAGAAGTCTTGGAGTCGGGAGTGGGAGGTACAGATTAGTGCAGAGGTTAGTCGAAAGTCATTTGCAGAGCGCAGCAGTCGGTTAGGCCGATAGATAGAAATGAGGGAGGAGATGTAGGGGGGTAATATGAGGTAATATACAGTAACATGAGGTAATACACAGTTATATGAGGTAATACACAGTAATATGAGGTAATACACAGTGATATGAGGTAATACACAGTAACATCAGCGACGCAGGGCTAACTCCGCCCATGTGGTCATGTGACTCACCATCTGCCCATGATGTACTGAACATGTTTTGTCAGTCACAGTGTCTGAGGTACTTCTGTCACGTTTACTGAACGCGGGTAATACACAGTGACATGAGGTAATACACAGGTGACATGAGGTAATACATAAGTAACATAAGGTAATACACAGTAAAATGAGGTAATACACAGTACTATGAGGTAATACACAGTAATATGAGGTAATACACAGGTAACATGAGGTAATATGAGGTAATATATGGTAACATGAGGTAATACACAGTAACGTGGTAATATACAGTAATATGAGGTAATATACGGCAACATGAGGTAATACACAGTGACATGAGGTAATACACAGTAACATCTATCTAATATATTTAATCGTCTTATCCCGTCTGTCTGTCTTTCTGTCCAGGAAATCCCGCGTCACTGATTGGTCCGGCAGCGACCAATCAGTGATGCGGGATTTCAGAATAAAATGGCAGCCGTTAGCGGCTTATCTGCCGCATGGAGGTCAGCGGCGATGCAGTCGGGAGATGACCGGCGCTAGCAAGTCATCTCCAGGCTGCTCGCAGCAGAAGTACCCTGACCGGTGGCGCCGCTGACCTCCATGTGGCTACCGTCGGGAGATCAGCGGCTAGGGCCGCTGATCTCCTGATGGCAAGTGTGAACAGAGGGCCGGGGAGCGGCGCCGCCGGTCGGGATACTTCTGGTGCGAGCAGCCGGTCATCTCCCGGAGAGAGTGTATCATCTCCCGGAGAGCGTATTAAAATTTGGCGCCAAAATCGGCGATCGGTCGCGGGCGGCGGCCGCGACCAATCAGCAGAGCGGTGTTTAAATTTGGTGCCAATATCACTGATTGGTTGCAGCCGCCGGCCGCGACCAATCAGCGATATTGGCGCCAAATTTAAACACCGCTCTGCTGATTGGTCGCCACCGCTGCCCGCGACCAATCAGTGATTTTGGCGCCAAATTTATTTTACCCGAAAAATCTTGTGTATTTATTGCATTATTCTTAAATCTTCATAAATAAACTACATACATATTCTAGAATACCCGATGCGTTAGAATCGGGCCACCATCTAGTTTTTAATAGCCAGCTAAGGGAAAGCTGACATCTGTGAGCGCATCTTATAATGCTGGGAAAGGTCCAATAATTCATGGAGCTTCACAGCCTATTAATATCAGCTCACAGCTGTCTGCTTTACCTTAGCTGGTTATGAAAAATAGGGAGAACCCCATGCCATTTTTTTTATTTAATTATTTTTTTTTTAAACTTTGGTAAACTTCACACGCACGACACTAATTATATATCTCACGGATATCTATCTAGAAAAATTAAAGAAGCAGCCCACCATCATTTTAGTGCAAAAACTATTTTAATGGCCCATTTGAGCACGACGTTTCGGCTCTGTGTGCCTTTTTCAAGCCTATCTATCTATGTATCTATCTATCAGTCCTGTACTGGTTTTCATTTTTTGCGATCTGCCATAAAAGACCATTTTACCGGAGCCTTAATGTTGTTTTTTTAGGGTGATAGTCTCTTTAAGGCCGGCGTCACACTAGCGAGTTTGACTCGTATTTCTATGCGGCCGCGCACTCTGGTCCGAGAGCGGGCGGCCGTGCCGGGTGTTGATGCGAGTAAGTCGTGCTACTTACTCGCATCAAACTCGCTAGTGTGACGCCGGCCTAATAGCCTAATTGGCCCCTGAAGATATCACTATGCTTTCATACAGTGAAAAACATCTTGCCGGCGAAGGACATAGTTGCCAGTGTCCATAATTTCCAGGAATTGTTCCAGAGCTTTAACATCTGTCCCTGGAAATATTCTTGCATCTCCCCTTTTCTGAAAGAAAGACACATTTTTTGGCCATCTGTGTATGTCCTGTGGGGAGTTAATAACTGAAGAGTTGTATTAAATATATAAATTAAAATATTGTATAATAGAATTTAAGAAAAATTCCAAAATGCTGTCTAGAGAAGAGAAAATTTCTTCAAAACCAAATTTATTATATGGGCTTTAAAGCCCTGGCCAAACAGTCAAGTATCTTTGAAATTTCTACAGATATAAGTGGTGCCAAGAGAAGATGTTAGGGCTCGCTCACACTAGCGTATAACACGGCCGAGTGCTTTCTGATGTTTTATCGGATAGCTCTCAGCCCAATTTATACTATGGAGCAGTGCAGATCTGCAATTTTTTTCTCATGCCGATCCGGCATGAAAAAACAATTGCACCATGTAGAGGGTGTAACATGGCGCAGGGTGGTAGCCATTGGCGAGGTACTCATATTTCACATCCCGGAACTCTACATGAAGATGGGGGTCCTGGGGCTTCATCTATGGGACGCCACACTATGGCAGATCACATGATGCCAGTTACTTCAGCTGGCCGGGACCAGGTGTTGAAAGGTTCAATGAGAGAGACCACCAGTCAACAATAAACAGTTTTTACTAAACAGTAGCTTGGCGGGAACTATGCACGACAGCGGGTGCATAACTTCACAAACACTTCTTTTAGTACATGGAGCATCTTCACACACATTTTCTGCTTTCCTTCTCTAGGCACACTTGCCTCTGTCTCAGCTAGTATCTCTACCTTCATCACCACCCAGCACAGTACCTCGGGAGTCTCTCCGGTCTCCAATAGCAGTATTACTGTCTAGTAAGTGAGAGTCCTGTACTTAAACCCGTGGTTCCGTGTTCTTTTCCCCTTAAGTGAACTATTTGGCCACTATGGCTGTTACTTAACCGTGGAACTAACGCACTTTCTTCGTCTCACATTCACTGTTCCATCCTGGCCCATTACCTATCTGACATGCATACTCAGGGTCATACTGCTAGGCGTCCTGTTCCAGATCCGTCTCC
>JARQOD010000003.1:553521804-553705136 GCA_033576555.1 Oophaga sylvatica
GGAAACGTATTGGGTGTCGCAGCCTTTAGTAGGGATACATGAAAGACAGGGTGGATTCTCATAGTTCTGGGCAGTTGAAGACGACAAGCAACGGCACTTATAATTTTACTGATTTTATAGGGTCCAATGTACTTATGTCCCAACTTAGACGATGGAATCCTTAACTTAAGATTTCTGGTTGACAGCCAGACCAAGTCTCCTACCTTGAAAGCTGGTGCAGGTTTACGAAATTTATCTGCTGCTTTCTTGTACCTTTCTTGAGCCGATTCCAGATTTTCCTTTAGAAGATCCATATTCTTCTGTAAAGACGTGATTCTTTCAGCCACTGCTGGTAAAGGCGTTTCTATGGGAAATTGTGGTAGAATGTTAGGATGATAACCTAGATTAGAGTAAAAAGGAGACTGTTTAGTGGAGGCACTCTGAGAGTTGTTATACGAGAACTCAGCTAATGGAAGTAGATCCACCCAATCATCCTGTAGGTGGCAGATAAAGCAGCGGAGATACTGCTCCAGAGTTTGATTGGTTCGTTCGGTCTGTCCATTAGTCTGGGGATGAAAAGCAGAAGAAAGGTTTACTTTAATGTCCAATGCTGCACAGAAATTTTGCCAAAACCTAGAAGTGAATTGCACCCCTCGATCCGAAATAACCTCATCCGGTACTCCATGTAAGCGAAACACATCTTTAATCATCAAATCTGATGTCTGTTTTGCAGTGAGTAAGCCGACACAAGGGATAAAATGAGCTGCCTTTGTTAGACGGTCAACCACCACTAGAATGGTGTTCTTCCCCTGAGAGGTTGGTAACTCCACAATGAAGTCCATAGAAATGGATCCCCACGGGCGGGACGGGGTGGAAGAGGCTGTAACAGACCAGTTGGTGAGGAGCGAGGTGTTTTGCATCTTGCACAGACCTCACATGAAGTGACATAATTCAAAACATCCTTCCTGCAAGTGGGCCACCAAAAGAAACGAGAAAGAAATTCCTGTGTCTTTAGAATTCCTCTATGCCCAGCTATCTTGGAATCGTGAATGAGTTGCAATACTCTCAATCTGACTGTTTCAGGAATATACAGGCGTTGTCCCTGAATCCACACACCATTCTTAAAGACAAGACTTACGTCCCTTGGGGGTTGTGCCAAAAAGGAATCCGCATGGTATGCTTCCTTGATGTCCTTAAGTAGGTCTTGATTATGAATTACTCCTAGGAATCTAGAGTCAGGAAGAATAGTCTTAGGAGGAGTAATTGGACGTGTCTCTGCTGAGTAAATCCTAGAGAGTGCATCAGCCTTTCCATTGCGCGATCCTGGTCTATAAGAGATGATAAAATTAAATTGGTTTAAGAAAAGATTCCAGCGAGCCTGGCGAGGAGTCAGGCACTTAGCCGACCTGATAAACTCAAGGTTACGATGGTCTGTCAGGACGACTATTTGCTGTGCAGCTCCCTGAAGTAGGTGTCTCCATTCTTTGAAGGCGGCAATAATGGCCAACAACTCTCTATTGCCCACATCGTAGTTCCTCTCAGCCGAAGACAACTGCTGGGAAAAGAAGGCACAGGGATGCAAGACATTCTTCTCACCTGTTCTCTGAGAGAGTATAGCTCCAACGGCACAGTCTGAAGCATCCACCTCTATTATGAAGGCAAGCTCGGGGTTGGGATGTACTAGGATAGGTGCAGTGGTAAATTTATCTTTTAGACGGGAAAATGCTTCCTGGGCTTGGGGAGTCCAGGAAAACCTAGACTCTTTCCGGGTAAGTTGAGTGATAGGTGACACTACCTCAGAGAAATTTCTAATGAAACGTCTATAGAAGTTGGCAAACCCGATGAAGCGCTGTACCTCCTTCACATTTCTAGGACTTGGCCAATCCTTGATGGCTTGGGTTTTGCTTCCATCCATACTAATTCCTTGTGTAGACAGTACATACCCCAGAATTTGAATTTCGGTCCTATGGAATTCACACTTTTCAAGTTTGATGTAAAGATGATTTTGTCTTAGACGTTCCAAGACCATTCTCACATGTCCATGATGTTCCTCTGTGGAGTTAGAAAAAATTAGAATATCATCCAAATAAATTACCACGAATGTATCTAGGAGATCCCTGAAGATGTCATTCACCAAGTGTTGGAAAGTGGCTGGGGCGGTACTCAGACCAAAAGGCATAACTAGATATTCAAAGTGTCCATAGCGTGACCTGAATGCAGTCTTCCATTCATCCCCAGGTCTAATACGGACTAAGTTATAGGCCCCACGAAGATCTAGTTTAGAAAAAATTTTGGCATGTCGCACTCTCTCCAATAACTCAGGGATTAAAGGCAATGGATAACGGTTTCTAATAGTAACCTTATTGAGTTCCCTATAGTCTACGCATGGTCTCAGAGATCCATCTTTCTTCTTTACAAAGAAGATGGGTGCACCTGCAGGAGATGAAGAGGGGCGTATGAAGCCCTTGGCTAGATTTTCATCTATGTAATCCTTTAAAGCCTTTAGCTCGGGCCCCGCCAGGGGGTAGATCTTACCAAAAGGTATCTCTGCTCCAGGCAATAATTCAATTGGACAATCATATGGACGGTGAGGAGGAAGCTGGTCAGCGTTCTTCTTGTCACATAAATCCACATAGTCCTGGTATACAGCTGGTAGTTCAGGGACTGACATGATTCCTTTAGGAACAGAGCAAGCTGAAACTTTTGGACTCATCTGTTTCTCTGGAAAGTGTAATTCCTTGGTCTCCCAGTTAATGGTAGGATTCTGAGCCTGCAGCCATGGTAGCCCTAGAATAATGGGAAAGTGGGGAGAAGAGATAAGCATAAAGGACAGTTTCTCTTGATGATCTTTACCCATAAGAACCCTCAAAGGCTCTGTTTCCTGATCCACTGGTCCAGAGGTCAGCAGGGAGCCATCCACAGTTTCCATCTGTACTGGAGTAGCCTTCTTCACTGAACGTATTCCCTGTTTCAGAGCAAAGGAGACATCCATAAAATTTCCACTTGCCCCTGAGTCGATCATAGCAGAGCTAGACACCCAAGCTGAGTCAACCCAGAGTTTGATGGAAAGAAAGCAATGAGAATTGTTTTTCTTACAACTCAGCTGGGACACCGCTGAGGAAACTTGAAAAATGGCAGCGTTTACACAGTCAACGTCCTCAGAGGTAACGGAGTTTAAGTCCGAGAAATCAAGATCTGTTGCTGCAGATCTCTCTGGAGCCTGAGGCTCGGACCTGACAGATCCCCTCTCGCAACACTCACAATGAATGAGTGCTGCAGTAGTCTTACGAGAACGGCTGGGGCAGTTTATAATGAAGTGCCCTGACTTACCACAATAGAAACATAGATTCTCCTTAAAACGATGTTCCTTGCGTGCATCACTAACCCGTCGTTGTAAAGAGTCTACCTGCATGGGTTCAGGTTCAGGTTCCCGTGTAATCCTACTCAAAGGTTCCTTAGCTGGAGAGAAAGGTAGGAAAAGGTTAGTACGATTGCTTTCGAACCATCTCTCTTGCCTGCGTTCAGTCAGACGAGTATCAATACGGATGCAGTAGTTAATAAAGTCACCTAACGCAGTGAGGAGGGTCGGCACGAGCAAGTTCATCCTTAATTAGTGGAGACAACCCCTTTCGAAAAATAGATTTTTTGGCGGAACTGTCCCAGGTGGTATCAAGGGCCCATCTCCTGAAATCCAAGGCATATTCAGCTACCGAGTGCTTACCTTGGCGCAAAGCTAACATGGCTGCTTCAGCTGTTGCACCTCGATTGGGGTCATCAAACACCTGCCCCATGGCTGAAATAAAATCATCAAGGTGATTCAAACAATCATCCTCAGTCTCAATCAGAGGGTTTGCCCACATTAAAGCCTTGTTGGTAAGCAACATAATTATAGTAAGCACCTTACATCGTTCAGTGGGAAATTGTGAAGCATGTGCAGAAAAAAAAGATTGCATTGATTAATAAATCCCCTGAATTTCTCACGTTCACGCCAAAACGAAAAGGGGGCAACTTGGGAATCCCAGAACTCGGGGCTACGGCAGGAGCCTGGACTCGCCCCTCTAGAACCTCAATCCTGGCTCGCAAATCCTGGGTAGTCTGTCCAACCACTTGCAAATTGTGATTATTGAGGTCCTGTAGATTTGTAAAACGGGTCTTTATATTCTGCAAATCTGCAAGGATATTATCAGTCACTCCGCAAAGTTCCTTTATGCGGGCCTCCATTTTCCAGATCTTTTAAGACAGGATTACTGGAAGAAGAGGAGAGAAAAAAAAAAACAATAGTGTTCACCTGTGGCAACACTGCAGAGAGAAAAAAAAAATTAAGGGAACTGCTCACCTGGAATGGTTGTGAGAAGTCACAACCACTATCATCACAGAAAGTTTCAACCAGACATCTGATATCCAGAGTTACAGCAGACAAAAAAGAGAAAAGAAAGGAAAAAAAAAAAACAATAGTGTTTACCTGTGGTAACACTGCAAAAAGAAAAAACTTAAGGGAATTGCTCACCTGGAATGGTTGTGAGAAGTCACAACCACTGTCATCACAGAAAGTACAACCGGACGTCTGATATCCACAGTACAGCAGACACAGCCTTCCAGACCCAGCAGACACTAACGTTTTGGCTTCAGAATCTTGTAATGTATGTAGTACAGTTCATATAGCGTCTTGTGCTTGGGTGCGATGAACATACATGAGACACAGGTTTGATATAGAAAAGTCCTGTATTACTTCATACAAGTTGGCAGAAATAGTCACACAGTTTGCAGACACAGAAACAGGAGACACAGCAGGCCAGAGTAATCCAAGCTCAGCAATCACTCTCCAATACAGATTCAGGATCTTCTTCTCTGTTACCGTAAGTCCATGCAAACGTGGGTCTTTCAAAGAGCAGGGTTCAGAGTCCACAAGTGCTTCAGAGTTCCTCAGTAGGAATAGCTGGAGTACAAGGTCCAAGGCTTACAGGAGTCAAGTCACAGGTTCACTGCAGGCTAGATTCTGAAGAACTGATTGCTCAGCTGTGGCTGCTTAAGAAGCAAAGGAGAGAATCAGGGCGGGAACATGCAAGCTGGAAACTCCATTTTGACTGAGGGCAAGATAGCTGCAGCAAGACAGAAAGTAAAATGGCTGACGAACAAACTGAGTTTCAGGAATATATACATAGAACCTTACAGGCGTGCTCTTCGTGGGTGTCACTCACTCAGTGGCGTGAAAACGATGGCCGCCCACTGTAAATGGTACTGCAATGTAACATTGTGCCCCACAGCTCTGGAGTTCCGCCTCCTCATCCTCCTCAGTGTGAGGAGGTCCCGCCTCCCTACAAAAGAGGGGCCCTCTCCAGATATGACACATGTGACTTGGCAGAGATGGCTAATGGACACGACGAGCAGAAGTGGGAAGGGATGCAGCAGTCAGAGCTCTCCCCCCACGGAAGCGACCCGATCGCCACGGAATCACCGTTGGGCACCCGGCCTGTAAACCCTCCTACGCTGCAAGAAGCGGAGGATACCCTGAGAGGCCTGGCCCGGCACCGGGAGGAGGTCGCCAGGATGGAAGCCAGCTGGCGTGCCCTAAAAATAAACTTGGAGCGGCGCCAATCCCTCTTACCTGAAGTGTCTGTACCGGAAGGTGAGGCACCCGTTATAGTAGAGGAGCCCTTGCAATGTGATCCGGTTGACGTTGTCGCAGTGGAGGCACCCGTTCCTGCAAAAACCGCAGCACCGTCAGCAGCACCCCAGATCCCGCTGTCTGCCCCGGTCGCTGAGACAGAAGAAGCGACACCCGTCCTCATGGAGGAGGCCGCGCAGGCACCAGAGCACTACTTGCCTGTACCGGAGCCCCGACTGTCATCTGATTTAGAGCCGTCTGCTTCCTCCGCAGGGGAGCGCCGCCAGGACTGGGGGGCGACAGGAGAGCTGCCGCAAACCGGACACTGTAAGCTGCAGTGGAGTGGTGGAGACATGGAGCAACTGGTGGAGGAGAATTTCAACCGGCGTCAGGAGGAAGAGTGGAGACGTTGGGAGCGGGAAGCAGAGCGACAAAGGGAGCAGTGAGAAACCCTAAAACTTCGCCAACGTCACCTGGAGAAGGACGGGCAGATAAGGACCGGATGAGAAAGGATAAAGGAACCCTGAGTGAGCCGCGGCGTAAGGGTGCAGTACGGAGCTTTAAATTGAAAGGTGGGTGGGGCTTCATCAAGGAGCCTGGACTTTATTTAGAAGTCTTTGTGACCCGGCGGGACGTGGAGGCTCACCTCCCAGAAGGACACCCGGGGAGGGACCTGTTGCCAGGAGACTTGGTGACTTACACCCGACACTGGAGTTACAATGGGTGGTACGCCCTAAATGTTACCAGGTGCGACCCCTACTCCCCAGTGTGTCAGGAACCTGTGAGACCCTCGAAGCCTTCAGCCTCCCACATCCAGGCCTCTGCAAAAGTGCCCACCCCACGCCGTAAATCTCCCCAGCCTCCCTCAGTGGTCTCCTCAGCAGCCCCAGCTATGGACATGATAAGTATAGCTGGCCGTACCCGGCGCTGCTAGGCCCCCTGGGGTTCGTACAGTCCGTGACAATTGTTTATGTACCCGGACGGGTGAAATGTTTTCCAAAAAAATTTTTTTAATTTAATAAAAAATAAAAAAACACAGTTTTCATTTCTTTTATTACTGTCTCATCCTGCTGCGACGCCATCGATCTCCTGTAAAAAAATGAAAAAAAAAAAAAAGTATACCACCTGACCGACGCAGTCCATAGTAACGAGTGTCCCACGACGATCCAGCTCTGCTACATCAGAATGACAGGCAGAGCCTGTCATCCCGGCGCAGCACAGCTGATTACCTGCTTCCCCGGCGGTGACGTCATCGGACTGACTGCTTTACGGCCGGGATTACCCTGCAGTCACTGCAGTTATCGCGAAAAACTGCATGTGACCGCCAGGGAGAAGATAATGGCGGCCATCAAGCAGTCCAGGACGTGACCGCCGGAGATCTTCTGCCAGGTAAGTGCCGCTGACTCCTGACAGACCCGACCGACGGACACTCACAGTGACAGTGACAAATCCGATTCCGGTATTCGATAAGACGAAAATATCGAAACGAATTATCGAAAGGCCGATAGAGCTAATATCGGCCGATAGCCGATATTTGCATTATCGTATCGCTCAACACTACTCCTAACATAAATAAAAACTTGAGAATTAGTCAATTTCTGAATTCTCACAGTGCTCACTGCACGCTGTTAGGATTTTCTCGTGCCGGTGATTTACATACATGCGGTCACATGCTGACTAGACATGTGTGGCCTCACTCAATGAAAATGAACGGAGCGAGGCCGGGCACGTCTAGTCGGAATGTCACCAGAAGTATATAAATCACATGCTTGTGCTGACATGACTGTGTACTCTCGCCACCGGTAAGGGAGAATCCTAAAAGTGTGCAGTGCATTAGTTGTGAGGATTCAGAAGCTGCAATGTCAGGATTCAGCTCTGCAGGTTCCAGCAGTCATCACATGGACACTTCACTCATGCCATTTTCATACTTATGGTCCTGTGACAACGAGCTTCTCTTCCTGCTTCTCTCAGTTTTTCACTGAACATTGAGAGCATTAGGGAGAGCAGCTAGTCGGTACATGACTAAGTGTGCAAATCGCATGTGTATGGAGGGGGGCGCCGAAACAAATTCTTGCCCCGGGTGCCAGAAAGCCTAGATACGCCTCTGACCGCAACACACCGCCAGCCCCCGCGGACTGATCTCTGCATTGCGGCGACTGGGTAGCGGCGCGCCGCGGCCATCTTCAGTCACGAGGAGGAGCTGAAGAGAGAGGAGAGAGCAGAGGCTGCGAGGCAGAGCTACAGAGTCTCTGAGGTACTGTGTGTGTGAGCAGCTAGCTGCCTGAGCTGCGGCGCTACCTGGGGCTGGCCTGGAGACTATTTGGGCAGTATGTGCTAAGTTCTATTTGGGCAGTGAGTGTAGTATGTCACTGTATTATTTGGGGCTGGGCAGTGGGCCCTCAGCACTGTATGACAGTGTGAGCAGCTGCCTGAGCTGCGGTGCTGCCTGGGGCTGGCCTGGCCTGGAGACTATTTGGGCAGTATGTGCTATTTGGGCAGTATGTCACTGTATTATTTGGGCACTGTATGAGGTATTATATGAGCACTATGTGATGATATTATTTGGCACTGTATTGTTTGAGCATTATGTGACGGTATTATTTGGGCACTCTGTGACTGTATTATTTGGGCACTGTATTATTTAGGCACATTCAGTGCCAGGAGCCCTTCCTTCTTGCCTGCGGCTCCTTAGCTGCTGCAGAACCTCATTTTAAAGAGGAAGGGAAGGAGGGTGGAGTGGTTTTTGTGAAGCTATGAGGGGCTGCCTTGCTGCTGCAGAACCTGTTTTTGCCTAAAACCTTTTATGTGGAAAAAATTAATCACACCTGGATCCTGCAGTTCCTCCAGGACTACAAGTCCCAGCAGAACGTGGGGAGCAGTGATGTAATCCTTCAGCCTCTGACTAGCTATACCTCCCCCCTTCTTTAAAAAGAGGTTCTGCAGCTGCGGAGGGAACATATATGTATGAATCACAACCCAGCTGCTGCAGAACCTCTTGAGGGAATCCCATTCCGCAGGCTTTGGGGGTGTGGCTTCAAAATGGGTGTGGCTTAAAGGGTGTGGTTTCAAAATGGGTGTGGTTTACCGACGCACAAACACAGAACCTGTTGTTAAAAATTTGAATCCCACCCCTGCCCACAAGTGACACCATTTTGGAAACTAGACCCCATAAGGAACTTATCTAGATGTGTGGTGAGCACTTTGAACCCCCAAGTGCTTCACACAAGTTTATAACGTAGAGCCATAAAAATAAAAAAGCATATTTTTTTCACAAAAGTGATCTTTTTTCCCCCAATTTTTTATTTTAACAAAGGTAGCAAGAGGAATTGTACCCCAAAAGTTGTTGTGCAATTTGTCCTGAGTATGTTGATACCCCATATGTGGGGGTAAACCTCTGTTTGGGTGCACGGTAGAGCTCGGAAGAGAGGGAGCGCCGTTTGACTTTTTCAATGCAGAATTGGCTGGATTTGAGATTGGACACCATGTTGCATTTGCAGAGGCCCTGATGTGCCTAAACAGTGGAAACCCCCACAAGTGACACCATTTTGGAAACTAGACCCCCTATGGATTTACGGCCTATTACATCAATTAAGGAATTTGCTTCAAAGACCCAGTGAGAACATCACAAAACATTACCAGACCCCAATCAGAGGGCAATAAAACTTTCACACTCCTTATCTATGAACTAGTCCAATATTTATTGCCACAACTGTTCATCCTCTCCCATAATGACAGTTCTGCTTCACGTCACTTGTCTCATCTATTGCATTTTTTCTGTGCTGTGTTGTGTACAAATATGTGATTCTTCAGATTTTGTATTAGTCTTTGCCTGATGAAGAGACCTGAGTAGTCTCAAAAGCTTGCAATTTGTTACCATCTTTTCAGTTAGCCATTAAAAGGTATCAACCACTGAGGATTCTCAATTCTAAATATTTTTCTATCTACTGGCTAACACGGTACTAAGATATACATCTTTACTATAGACCCCCTAAGGAATTTATCTAGATGTGTGGTGAGCACTTTGAACCCCCAAGTGCTTCACACAAGTTTATAAGGTAGAGCCGTAAAAATAAAAAAGCATATTTTTTTCACAAAAGTGATCTTTTTGCCCCCAATTTTTTATTTTAACAAGGGTAGCAAGAGGAATTGGACCCCAAACATTGCTGTGCAATTTGTCCTGAGTATGCTGATACCCCATATGTGGGAGTAAACCACTGTTTGGGTGCACAGTAGAGCTCGGAAGGGAAGGAGCGCCGTTTGACTTTTAATCTCAAAATTGTGAAAGCGGATGCCATGTCGGGTTTGGACCTGTGCCTAAACAGCAGAAACCCCCAAAAGTGGCTCCATTTTGGAAACGACACCCCTCAAAGATTTTATCCAGGGGTATATTGACCAATTTTAACCCACAGAATTTGATAACATTAGGTCGTCATATTGAAAAAGTTCATTTTTTCCACAAAAATCTTTTTTTAGACCTAAATTTCTCACTTTTGTCAGCGATTACACTTATGAGCGTGGCGATATCCCATATGTAGTCAAAAATTTCTGTTTGGACAAAATACAGTGCTCAGACAGAATGGGGGACAATGTGACAAATTTGGCTTTATTTGAAAATCCTTCCAGGAATTATTACTCACAGAGGGAGGTGTTATGGTAGCTGAGGAGGCAGGAGCAAAAAACCGCATAGGCAGCCTAACACCAGAAAGGTTGGAAACTAATAGGTTGCAGACCCCTAAACTACCTGCACAACTAGAAGCAGCCGTGGAGCATACCTATGGTGGTCCTAGACGCCTCGGCACAGCCGGAGAGATAGCTATGCCTGAAGATGGAAAGAGGAAAGCTAACCGCCCCGGAGTAGACCCTAAAAGAGTAGGAAGCCCCCAAACATATAATGGCGGTTAGACAAGATGAAAATACGAACACAGACAGAAAATAGATTGAGCAAACGCTGGGGTCCAAAACTATCTAGATGGGGCGTGGCCTAGCTCTGGGCATGTAAAGTCGCAGGAGCTTGGAGCTCTGACTAAGATTCCCCTTAAAGCAACAAAAAAGCTTAAATTGAGGTATAAGAACAAGTTTTGCGGACTCAGATCGCAGACTTAGCTTATAAGCTTTAAAACAAGACCAGGATTGAGTCCCTAGCTGACAGGAATCAGGAGATATCAAGTTGTAAAGAAGGTGTCTTCCCTGCCTGCCTTTAGTCACCATATTGGATTTGCCATCTTGTTGCTGAGGCCCCAGAAATAGAGCTCATTCTCCTTAATAGAGGACTCTAAAATCAACAACACCTAGGAGCCAGCAATATTTCTACAAGAAGAAGACGGGACCTTAGAAGTCACAGAGTACTACTAAAGACATAGGACTATCTTAAGCACAGGACCCGCCATCTTGTTACTGCTTGTGACAGAAAGTAACTGCACCTTCCGGGAACAAAGACAGAATTACACGCAGCTGCCTCCGTGCCGGTCCTGGTGTCTCTACACAGGAAAGCGGTGAGTTAAAAATCACCTCAGTGGGAATTCCCAGTCACTGACAAGAGGCGCCATATAAGGTTTCACAGCTCACTGACTTTGGGCGGGAAAACCTGAGCGTGTGGGGAGAAGAAGCCGGCCATTAACATACGGAGTTCTAGGAGCTCTGGAGTGACAGAAAAACAGTCAAACCCACTAAAAAAAAAAAAACCACCAACAGCTCAAATTTACTATTCTTCATACCATAATCTAAAGTTAACTCGGACAATTACCACGGAGATTTAACTCTATCCTATCCTGTCTGTTTTACTTATACTGGCAATTATACAGGCATACAACAGCGGCAGCCTGAGCAACAGCTCACAGGAATAGTTTATTAATTACATACCATCTACTATTTTTACACAAACTTGAAGGTATAGAGTCATTATACGAGTTTTGTTTTAAATCTATAAACATAAAACACAGTACTAGCAGCAAATCAGCTGAGTGATAAAAGCTGATATCAGAGAGAATCAAAACCACAGCTTATTCTCTCCCAGTGCTAAAATTACTTATTTATTGTTCCCTATAAGAATTAAAGAGGTTAATTTACAATATTCTAAATTTACAATCCTACCTAAATCTGGTTATGTGATTACCATTGAATTCTTGTTACATAACCCTTACTGACTTTCTGGATATTTAAAGGATTCTGTTGTGCTATTAAGCAGAAATCTCGTTATCACTCACAACGAAGTCTAGTTTATTTAAAGGGGTGGAGAATTTGTTTCACACAACTGTATAATATTAATTATATGAGGCTACAAATTCTTGCAAGTCCTCAACATAATTCACTGAATCTGTAATTTCCCAGCATATAGAGGATTTTGACGTCATTTTGAGATATACATATACTGCCCCTTTAGTTGACAATTTAAAGGGGTTGTTGTTAACATAACCAAACTCACAGCAAATATCAAGAAAGACGCCCTATAAGTCTTTCCAAACAAATTTCACTGCTCTGCTATTATTGCCCCTTTATCTGACTACTTTGAGGGATAATTAAAAAAAATCAACTAAATTTATAGTATTAATCCAAAAGAGAGACTTACGTCTTGCCAAAACAATGGAACAAAGGAGCGAATATAAAAAATCTCAGAAAAACAAACAGCTCCCATCACAATCTTTTGCCAGACCACCTGAAGACTCCCCAAACCCACTAAGTCCGACAAAATCAAGATCTCCGCAAAAAGGGGATGACTTCATACCTAATAAAACGGCACATCAATATAGCAGCTTTATTAAACCAAATTCACAAAGAAGCATGCTACCACAACTGCCCAAAAACAAAACTAATTTATCCCAACCAGACCCAAAAGACAAGAACCCAATACTTCCAACATCCTTTAAGTCCACTTCTACAGACAACATGGATACTTCTGTTTCTGCAAAAAGAAGAGCCCCTGAGGAAATGGACATCTTTGATGGCACTGATTTGGACTCATTCTCGGAGGACACCTCTCCAAATGAAGGACCAGTATTTCACAGGAATAAGAAAGATCGCCCTAATCCTCAACAACAGACATCCAAACTGAGTCATGAAGAAGAGTTTTTCCAAAAGATCACAAATCTTATAGATGAAAGACTCAGACTTGGTTTTGAGAAATACCAGACCTCATTCGACGGTGTCTGCCGAGGCATCACCCAAAGGCTTGAAAAAAATGAGAAAAAAATTGTTGAAGTGGAAAACAAAATGGAGACTCTAACAAACCAAAACATGGAACTAAAAAAAGAAATTAACAATCTAAAAATAAAAATGGCTGATTTGGAGGACAGGAACAGAAGGAACAACCTGAAACTCCGTGGCATTCCTGAAGAAGTTAAACAGCAAGATCTCTCAGATTTCGTAAAGACGATATTCAAAAAAGCTATCCCGTCTCTTTCAAATCTAGATCTATGCATTGACAGAATACATAGGTTGCCACGACCTAATAACATACCTAACGAAAAGCCAAGAGACACAATCCTTCGAATGCATTTTTTTGGTACAAAAGAGAGGATTCAAAAATTTATTAAAGATAATGGCTCTCTTCCCGATCCATATAACCAAATAAAAATCTACACAGATTTGTCTAAACATACATTGGACATGCGTAAGTCCTTTAAAGAAATCACCAACCTTTTGAGAGAAAGAAATATACAATACAGATGGGGCTTCCCTACCAAACTGCTGTTTCACTACAAGGGGAAGACTGTTGCAATAAATTCTCCAGAAGAAGGCATGGAGTTCTTCAAATCTCCCACCTGAACATCTCTTCTTGAATAGTGGGTATATTCCACGTTAAGTTACTGATTAGCTTCATTTATACTCCAAAAAAAAAGAGTAATTGAAAGACCACTTAACTCTTATAATGCCTCATTTCAACTAGGGGAATCTTGGTGAACAATCACCACACAAACTTTTCCCCACTTCAAAAGAGATCCCATCGAGAGTGTGGATCCTTTAAGAGAACTCTCTACTGGGACTTGATTTCGTTACAATTGTTCTATTATTGTATTTTACTGCTAAGTTTTCTTAATTGGATTATTTTATTTATTTATTTTTACCTTACTTTCTTTTTTACTGTTTCATCAATATTATCCTGAGTGTGTTTTCAGCCTTTTGATTCTCATTATGCACATGAAAATAATGTCGTACAACGTCAGAGGGCTCAACAGTCCCTGGAAGCGATTTGCCCTGTGGAAGGAGATCAGACTTTCCCAAGCGGATATCATTTGTCTGCAGGAAACAAAACTCATCAAAGGTAAACATCCCTCTTTCTCTCACAGAAACTACCCACATATATTTTCATCTCTTGGCCCGAAAAAGAAAGCCGGTGTTATGACCATAATTAAAAATACAACCCCGTTTCAGTTGATTGAGGAGATAGACGACCCTAAGGGAAGATTTCACATCTTGGTTTGCCAACTAAATTCTATAACTTGTACCATAGTAAACATCTATGCACCTAATAAAAAACAGTTGAATTTTCTTAACAAATTAATTAAAAAAATCCAGATTCACAGAAAGGGAGAACTGTATCTACTGGGTGACTTCAACATTGTCCCCGACGGGAACATTGATTCCACCTCAACTACACGTCATTTAGCACCCTCGCTCAATAAATGGCTTATTAATAACGAACTATATGACACATTTAGATGTTTAAATTCTTCCTCAAGGGAGTATTCTCATTACTCCAATGTTCATAAAACATCATCAAGAATTGACCTTTTATTAACAGACATCTTTTCTCTCCCCAAAGTTAGAAAAGTATCTATCCTAAATAAATCAATTTCGGATCATTCTCCGGTCCTAATAGAATTAACTCTAGGCCCTTTTTCCAAAAATACCTTCCTCTGGAGGTGTAACTCCATACTATTAAAATTCCCTGAATATAAAAAAGAGGTTGAGGAAACTGTAAAACTTTATTTCGATGAGAACAAATCAGATAAGATAGACCCCTTTATCATTTGGTGCGCGCACAAAGCGGTCATCAGAGGTAAACTGATACAGATCTCTTCCAGACACATTCGTAAACAAAGAGATAAAATAAAGAATATCCAATCTCAAATCAAACTAAACGAAAACCTCCAAAATAGTCGAGCACATCCATCCCCAGAAATCCACTTAGAATTACTAAAACTAAGACAAAATTTGAAAGAAGCCATTCTAGATGATTATGATGTAGTAATTAAAGCATAAAATTTAAAGTTTACTCAGAACTAAACAAGCCCACAAAATTCATGATGCAAAAACTAAAACGAGATAGGATTTGAAATAGAATCAACAAAATTAAAAATAACTTAGGTATCACCAAACAACATCCCAAAGACATAGCAGACACGTTTGCAGACTACTATTATAACTTATACAATCTCAATCTTGATCCATCGTCTCCCCTACCAGATACCAAAAATATTCAAAACTTTTTCAAAGACCTACAACTTCCAAAAATAAGTCCATTAGATCTGAGTTCTTTAACATCACACATTACCTCTTCTGAAATATCTGAAACTATACATAGTCTTAAGTCACAAAAATCTCCAGGTCCTGACGGATTTGTTAACGAGTATTATAAAACTTATGTAGAAATTTTAGCCCCACACTTAGAACAGATTTTCAATCAGGCTTCCCTTAGCGGACACTTTCCCAAAGAAATGTTGGAGGCTATTATTATAATGATTCCCAAACCCCAAAGTGATTCCGAAGAAGTTCAAAATTATAGGCCCATATCACTTATTAATTCTGATCTAATAATCTACTCCAAGATCCTAGCAAACAGACTGAAAAAAATCCTTCCTAAACTAATAAATAGAGATCAGTTGGGATTCATAGAGGGGAGGCAAACATCAGATGGCACCAGGAGACTGCTAAATATTATTAACAGGATTAACACCACCAAATGCCCAGCAATTATCTTATCTTTAGACGCTGAAAAAGCCTTCGACAGAATCAACTGGAATATCTAAAATCAGTTTTATTCCATTTCGGCTTTAACAAAGATTGGCTGTCATCGGTGTTTGCACTCTACTCCTCCCCTAGCGCTAGGATCTACATCAATAATAATCTTTCTAAATCCTTCCCCATTAGCAACGGGACCAGACAGGGATGCCCCTTATCACCACTTCTCTTTGCCCTCGCCATCGAGCCTCTGGCAGAAATGATACGAGAAGATACATCAATCTCAGGTATCGATACACCCACAAGACAATACAAGATAAGTTTGTTTGCCGATGATATGATACTAACCCTATCAGACCCCATTAATTCCACCGCTTCTCTTCTAAAAATAATAGATTTGTTCTCTTCAATTTCTTTTTTTAAAATAAACAGAAAGAAATCAAAACTGCTACAACTCAACGTAAGCGACCGTATTAACAAAATTTTGAAAAGATTAACAGACTTCACCTGGGAGGATGAAGGGATTTCTTACCTTGGAATTCTTTTCACTAAAAAATCACACTCTACTATAAAAGCAAATTGCGATGCCATCTTAGACACTATTTCAAAAGATTTCCAATCCTGGAGCAAAATTGGTCTCACATGGTAAGGCAAAATACTAGCAGTCAAATCAATTGTACTCCCTAAAATCCTTTACGTCTTTAGAGCACTACCTTTAAACTTCCCGACCTCTTATTTAAACAAATTTCAATCCTCTGTGTTCTCTTTAGTCTGGAACGGGAAAAAAGCAAGGGTGGCCAGGATGTTCTCTTTAAGAGCAAATCCAATGGGGGACTTGGATTACCAAACATTCAGGCATACTTTTGGTCAAATCTAATAAAACAAAGCATATATTGGGTAAAGGAGAACACGCTTCCAGCTTGGATTGAACTAGAAAAATTTCATGTCAATTACCGCCCATTGAAAGAATGCTTACTTAATCATATTTTCCAACTAAATCGTTATAAATTGCTTCATCCTATCTTCTTAGCCGCAACCCAAGCATGGGACAAAATCGCTAGACCACCTAAGAAACATAATAAACTAGCTAACTTAAATAACTTCCCACTCTCCCTGATTGCAACCATCTATAAATTCCAAATCCCAGAGAGATGGATCCAAATAGGCATAAAAAAATCGGTGATATTTATGTGAATAACAACTTTGTTAGTTTTAGCGACATTAAACTAAAATTTAATATTCATCCATCGGACTTTATGCACTATTATATTCTGAAAGAACACGTTCAAAACTTCATCCATAAAGTGCCTACAAAGGCAGAAGCTGTACACTTATTACTCAGTAATATAGGGCATAGGGTCTTCTGGAGCACCAAATACTTATACACTCTTTTCAACAAGGACAGTAAGTTCCAAAAAATATCTATATGTCCAGGTGGGAAACGGATCTACAGATCTCAACAAGTCCAGAGCAGTGGGAAGATGCTATAAAATACACATACTCCTCTAACATATCCCTACCCCTTCATGAATTCTTTTATAAGATGCTAACTAGATGGTACTTCACCCCAGTAAGATTAGCACGCATCAACAGCGACCACTCACACCTATGTTGGAGGGGATGTGGTTCCAGAGGAGACTTGCTCCACATTTTCTGGACTTGCCCAAAGATTGCACTATTATGGAATCAGGTTTCCCTACTTATCAATAATTTCCTTAAAAAAGACTACCCTCTGACTCCACAAACAGCCTTGCTATCTTTGGGACTAGAAGACATTCATCCTTCCAAGAGATACGTTTTGGTACATATCCTACTAATAGTCAAAAACCTGATAGCCTTCCACTGGAAACAACCAGATACCCCACAAATTGCTGACGTTGTCGACAGACTTGACATCCATAACTCTTTGGACCTCAAATTCGCAAGGATCAACGGCTGCATTAATAGATATGAGAAGAAATGGAACCACTGGAATTCAATATTTCCCAAACCCTAAACATAACCCTAATCCTTTTTACTGGTTTCAGGTGCCTCAGGATACTTTATTCATTTTTTTTCTTCACTTGTTTAATATGTGTTGCCTAGAATATGTAAAGTTATTTATTCTGAGTTCTCTACCCTCAACCCATTCCCTTTACCCTTCTATTACCCCTTTTCCCAAAGACCCTTCCCATTTCCCCTCTTCACAAATCATCTTGGAGAACAGATGTAAGGCGAAAATGTCAATATGCTTTGATAAAGTTAATTTGTTGACTGTTAAAATATACAAAATGTTAATAAAAACTTTGGAAAATAAAACTGTCTAGATAGGACAGCACAGGAGAGAATACTTTCAGCAACCCAGAAAAACCCTAGGAAAAACTCCAACACTTCTGAATCCAAAAACACTGAGACCACACGGTCTCGACCACCTATATCAGATCTCTGGTGTGGAAACGTAGCTACCCAGTAGTAAAATATCACAAGAACTGAGCAAATGAACAAATACAAAAATGAACGGAGACCAGCCAAAGACCCCGCATAGGGGACCTGGCTGAAGACAAAAAGCAATGCAGCAAAAAGCAAGGAATTCAAACCACAGTAAAAAAACTGAAAGAGACTTATCTGAACGCAAGCAGGAGACAGCAGGAAAGCAAGCTGAATTCCAAACTAAACCAGGAAGCACAATTGATCACCGGCGAGGATCATGGGAGATCAGCTCACTTATATCAGGCCAGTCAGTACCACCTGACACCCACTCGTTATCTGCAGGTGTAGGACTCTTGGTATTCAACATAGGTTCAATACCCTCAGCAACCACCAGAGGGAGCTTCAGCTCCGAAGTCGTCTCCAAAACATTCACAACAGTATCCCCCCTTGAGGAGGGGTCACCTAACCCTCACTTGTGCCACCAGGACGATCAGGATGAGCTCGGTGATAGGCACGGACCAGTCTTTCAGCATGAATGTCAGAAGCAAACACCCACGAATTGTCCTCCTGACCATAGCTTTTCCACTTCACCAAGTACTGGAGTCTCCACCTAGCCAAACGAGAATCCAATATCTTCTCAACCACATACTCCAAATTACCCTCAACCAAAACAGGATCAGGAGGCGCAGCCATAGGAACCACTGGCTCGACAAATCTCTTCAATAAAGATTTGTGAAATACGTTGTGAATCTTGAATGTTCCTGGAAGAAGCAAACGGAAGGAAACCGGATTAATAATCTCCATGATCTTATAAGGTCCAATGAACCTTGGCTTAAATTTTGGAGACGCGACCCTCATAGGGATATTTTTTGAAGATAACCAAACCAAGTCACCCACTTTAAATCGTGGACCATCAGTCCTATGCTGGTTGGCAAACCGCTGGGCCTTCTCCTGAGAGAGAAACAGCTTATCCACTACTTGATCCCCAATCAGCTGCATTCTCTCCACAATAGAGTCAACACCAGGACTGACAGAAGCCTCCACCTGCCATGAAGAAAATTGAGGATGAAACCCGAAATTGAAGAAAAATGGAGACATCAAGGTGGCAGAACTAGCCCTATTATTCAAAGCAAACTCAGCCAAAGGCAAAAAAGAGACCCAGTAATCTTAATCAGCAGACACAAAACATCTCAGATAAGTCTCCAAGGTCTGGTTTGTTCTCTCAGTTTGTCCATTGGTCTGAGGGTGGAATGCAGAAGAAAAAGACAGCTGAACTCCCAGTTTGGAACAAAATGTCCTCCAAAATCTGGAAACAAACTGGACTCCTCTGTCAGACACAATGTTCTCTGGAACGCCGTGCAACCGAACCACTTGTTGAAAAAACAAGGGCACCAACTCGGAGGAGTATGGCAACTTAGTTAGTGGCACAAGATGTATCATCTTGGAAAACCTATCACAGATTACCCAAATAAGGGTCATTCTCTGAGAGACAGGGAGGTCGGAAATAAAATCCATAGAGATATGGGTCCATGGCCTCTTGGACACAGGCAATGGCATTAACAAACCACTAGAGCAGAGCAAGGTTTGGACCAAGAACAAGTTCCACAGGGCTGCACAAAGTCCCTGACGTCACGAGACAAAGTGGGCCACCAAAAGGACCGACTCACTAAATCTCTGGTACCAAAAATACCAGGATAACCGTCCAATGTGGAGCAATGAATCTCGGACATCACATTCTTCCTCCACTGGTCTGGGACAAACAATCTCCCAGCAGTGCAACGTTCAGGTTTATCCTCCTGAAATTTCTCCAAAGCCAGTCTCAAATTGGGCGAGATAGCGGAAAGAACCACATCCTCCTTCAGAATAACAGCATCCGCCTTAACATTCTTAGTGCCCGGGAGAAAAGAGACCACAAAATTAAAACGTGTGAAAAACAAGGCCCACCTGGCCTGTCTAGGATTAAGTCGCTTGGCTGATTCAAGATAAACCAGGTTCTTATGATCCGTGAGGACCACCACCTGATGCTTGGCTCCTTCAAGCCAATGTCGATGTGTAGCCCAGCTGCGCTTGGAGTCACATTTCCCAGGAGGATGCACCAAAGGTAACACCCACAAGTGACCTGATATTCATTCACAGCTTCACCAATTCCTAGAGCCACCAGAGGGAGCCCTACATAGAGTATATAAGGATGGTGAAGCCACAGCAGATAGTTCAGTCTACGCCTAGACAGCAGAGAGCTCAGAACAAGAGTAGTTCGTTGTTGCTGTTACCTCAGAAAGTTGAGAAATTGCTAGTTCTCTATGAGTGTTGGAGAGTTAGCTCTAGAAGTGTGCACATATCAGTAGATGGAAATCCTGGTAGCTGCTTCAGACAGAGCATTAGAAAGAAAGAAGGAAAGAGAACAACAGTGATTGAAAGAACCTGAAGACTGCAGCTTTGAGCTTAGTTCAATGTGTGGAGGCTAGTACCATGGAGAGATAGCCACTCTAGCCTAGTCAGAACTGAGTCAACTGAGCGCAGTTCAGGGAGTAAGCGTGCCGACGCTTTGAGAGCGGTGGAGAGAAGAATCAGCCATCTACTGCTAGTGTGCTTATGTTAAAGGTCGGAGTAGGACGAAAGGCGAGTGGAAGAGAAGAAGAGAGTAATAGAGGTTGAAACAGCATTGATAGCTTACCTCTACTCTGAATAACCAGACACCGGGTCTGAGCTTGCTAGCATCTACACGACTAGTAGGAGATACCGGAGACCCTGCTGGACTACAGGTCGCAGGGGCCCAGGAGTGCTGATACGTAACCGGGGTCAGGAAGACGGGGGTCTAGCAGGATGCTGCATACAGAGACACTGTTCTATCCAAGAGAAGGCCTCACCACAAAGTCAGCCGGGCGTATAAGTGAAGACAGAGTTAGACTTCGTTTCATACAGGTCAGAAACTCACACCATAGGAGTAAGGAGGCCCTACACCTACTCAGTGGGAATACTGGACGTGCATCCTCCACCCTGCCAGCACCCCGGGACGTGCCTGCAACTACACCAGTAAAGGTACAGAAAGAGACTTTTGTGTGTGTGTCTGCATTATTGCTCCTGCGGCTGGAAGCCCCCTTCTCCGTCTTGCACCTCAACACCGCCATCTACCCTGAGGGACCCAGTCTTGCCTGTGGAAGACTTAACACCTTGCTGCCCAGTAACAACCCCTCAGTGGATCTACACTGCAGGTCTGGTCACACTGACCAGGTACCACAGGTGGCGTCACGAACATATTACAAACATTTAATCCCCTGTAAATAACCCCCCTTATTAGTGAGCGCCCAGGGCCACGGACCGAGCTGTGCTACCCGTGACATCCCCCATTGAAGTGAACGGGCTCGGTGCCGAGTACCCCACAGGCCCTGGCGGGCGACTCATCTCCGCTCCTCAAAAGCCCACTTCATGGCCAACAACTCCCGATTACCCACATCATAATTATGTTCCGCTGGGGAAAATTTTAGAGAGAAAAAGGCACAAGGGTTAATCTTAAAGGTCTCCGGATCCCTTTGGGACAAAACGGCTCTTGCACCAATCTCAGAAGCATCAACCTCCACCTGAAATGGTAGAGAAACATCAGGTTGGCGCAGAACAGGAGCGGAAGTGAATCTCCGCTTAAGCTCCTGAAACGCAGAAACTGCCTCAGGAGACCAATTCACTACATCAGAACCCTTCTTGGTCAAATCAGTCAGTGGCTTTACAATACTAGAGAAATTAGCTATAAATTTACGATAAAAATTAGCAAAACCCAAAAATCTCTGAAGAGCCTTCAATGTAGTGGGTGAACCCAATCACAAATGGCCTGAACTTTGACCGGGTCCATTTCAATAACAGACGGAGACAAAATGAATCCCAGAAATGAAACCTTCTGTACGCCAAAAAGACATTTTGATCCCTTCACATACAGTGCATTCTCTCTCAAAATCTGGAACACAGTCCGAACATGTTCCACATGAGAATCGCAGTCATTGGAAAAAATCAAGATATCGTCCAAATAAACGATCAGAAATTTATCCACGAAATCCCGTAAAATATCATTCATAAAGAATTGGAAGACGGAAGGGGCATTAGTGAGCCCAAAAGGCATCATTAGGTACTCAAAATGCCCCTCTGGGGTATTAAACGCGTCTTCCATTCATCTCCATGCTTGATGCGAATAAGATTATACACCCCCCTGAGGTCAAGCTTGGTAAACCAACAAGCACCATTCACTCTGGAAAATAGGTCAGAAATCAAGGGTAACGGATATTGATATTTAACAGTGATTTCATTCAGGAGGCGATAGTCAATACACGGCCTCAATGAACCATCCTTTTTGGCCACAAAGAAAAAGCCGGCGCCCAAGGGTGAAGAGGATGGTCTGATATGACCCTTCTCTAAAGACTCTTTGATATAAGATCGCATAGCCTCATGCTCAGGTACAGATAAATTAAAGAGCCGACCCTTGGGAAATTTACAACCGGGTACTAAGTCAATAGCGCAATCATAACTCCTATGAGGAGGTAAGGATGCAGACTTACTCTCTGTAAACACATCAGAAAAATCAGTCAAATAGTCAGGAACATCCTGAGACTGGGGGGAGGCAGAAAAAACATCTTGAGACTGGGGGGGCAGAAAAAACAGGAGTGTCAGTACGAACACATTGACAACCCCAACTGGTCACAGACACAGACTTCCAATCCAAAACAGGATTGTGAGTCTGTAACCAAGGAAACCCCAGTACAACAATGTCATGTAAATTATGTAACACCAAAAATTTGCAATTCTCTTGGTGGTCCGGGTCAACTCGCATTATCACCTGGGTAGAAAACTGGGGTTTTATTCTCCACCAAGGGGGTAGAATCAATGCCCAGCAAAGCAATAGACTTCCGCAGGGGTATCATAGGAAAACCACAACGTTTGGCAAAATCAAAATCCATCAGGTTTATAGCTGCCCCTGAATCAACAAAAGCCTGAGCGGAAAATGTGGACATGGAGCAAATCAAGGTAACAGTCAACAGAAATTTAGTCTGAACACTACCCAAAACAACTGAGCTCGCAAAACGTCTTACCCGCTTGGGGCAGACGGAAATAGCATAAGAAGCGTCACCACAATAGCAGCACAGCTTATTACGCTTACGAAATTCATGACGCTGTGCCCCAGAAGTCACTCCATCACACTGCATGGGCTCAGGGGCTGGCCCGCAAGGCATCACAATCTCACGCATATTTCTAAGCTCGCGCAGACGTCTGTCAACTTGAATAGCTAATGACATAGAGTCATTGAGACCAGAGGGGACAGGGAATCCCACCATAACATTCTTTACAGTCTCTGCCAGACCCTTCCGAAAAAGAGTTGCCAGAGCATCATCATTTCATTTAGTAAGGACTGCCCACTTTCTGAATTTCTGACAATACAGCTCAGCGGCTTCATGACCCTGATTCAATGCCAACAAGGTTTTTTCAGCTTGATCAGTAACATTAGGTTCATTGTACAATAACCCCAGAGCCTGAAAAAACACATCAACATCATTCAAAACAGGATCCCCAGGTGTCAGGGAAAAGGCCCAATCCTGAGGGTCACCGCGCAACAGGGAGATGACAATTTGAACCTGCTGCGTTGTGTTGCCTGAGGATTTAGGCTTCAAAGCAAAGAACAACTTACAGTTATTTTTAAAATTCAAAAACTTAGACCGATCCCCCAAAAATATATCTGGCATAGGGATCCTAGGTTCCACAACCGGCAACCTAGCGAGATAGGTAGCAATACTCTGAACTTCAGCGGCGAGCCGTTCAACACGACCAGACAACTGCACAATCTCCATTGAGGAGAAAAAAAAATCCTCCTCAGCCCCCAGAGAAAAAGAGGGAAAAAATGTAACAAACAGATAAAAAAAAATTTTCTGACAACTGACAACTTTTTTTTTTTACTATTTTTCCCTTTTATTGAGTACCATAGAATTTTCAGTATGGCCGGTCATTCTGTTATGTTATGAGGAGACAGGAGCAAAAAACCACATATCAGCCTAACACCAGAGAGGTTGGAAACTAATAGGTTGCAGACCCCTAAACTAACTGCACAACTAGAAGCAGCCGTGGAGCGTACCTACGGTGGTCCTAGACGCCTCGGCACAGCCAGAGAGATAGCTATCCCTGAAGATGGAAAGAGGAAAGCTAACTGCCCTGGAGTAGACCCCAAAAGAGTAGGAAGCCTCCAATCATATAATGGCGGTTAGACAAGATGAAAATACGAACACAGACAGAAAATAGATTGAGCAAACGCTGGGGTCCAAAACTGTCTAGATAGGACAGCACAGGAGAGAATACTTTCTGCAACCCAGAAAAACCCTAGGAAAAACTCCAACACTTCTGAATCCAAAAACACTGAGACCACACGGTCTCGACCACCTATATCAGATCTCTGGTGTGGACACGTAGCTACCCAGTAGTAAAATATCACAAGAACTGAGCAAATGAACAAATACAAAAACGAACGGAGACCAGCCAAAGCCCCCAAAAGGGGACCCGGCTGAAGACAAAAAGCAATGCAGCAAAAAGCAAGGAATTCAAACCACAGTAAAAAAAAACTGAAAGAGACTTATCTGAAAGCAAGCAGGAGACAGCAGGAAAACAAGCTGAATTCCAAACTAAACCAGGAAGCACAATTGATCACCGGCAAGGATCATGGGAGATCAGCTCACTTATATCAGGCCAGTCAGTACCACCTGACACCCACTCGTTATCTGCAGGTGTAGGACTCTTGGTATTCAACATAGGTTCAATACCCTCAGCAACCACCAGAAGGAGCTTCAGCTCCGAAGTCATCTCTAAAACGTTCACAACAGAGAGGCATGCTCCTAAAAATACATTGGATGATTATAAAATTTGGTCTTGCTAACAAAACAGTTGTCCCGCATTTGCGTATATTGTAGCAGGAAGAATAAACTGTACTGGAATGATGGGCAAAATGTGGAGGAAAATGCAGCCAACTATGTGGCAAAGCTGAGTTAGTTCCAAAGATGAAAGAACACCAGCAGGGCTAGCAAGGCAGACACTTTCAGAGACTGGTTGTACAACGTCCTTTTAGCTCCATCAATCCCTATATGAGAGACGAATTTGCCAATAGACGTGGTGCACCATAGCAAGCTCCCACCCACCAAGGTCAAAACCGCTATATGCACAAAACAACCAATCCCCTACAGAATCTGTAAAGTATTGTCTGGAAACAGAGGTTCGGCAAGAACCATACAGTAAAGCCCATAGTGTAGAAGTACGGAACTTCCTCATTTTCAGAAATCCTCCAATGAAATGATCATGCCCGTATCACAAACATAAATATAAGTAATAGAAATGGAAGCCAAAGTTTTGTGTAGCAAGACTGTCATAAAAACAGTCAAAGTTAGATAAATGGTCAAAAATGTTTGTGAGTAATCAAGTCCTAGAATTAATTTTCAGATGACCTGACTTTTCAGGAACATTTGTGGGTCCACACTCTGGGTGTACAGACGTGGGTACGTGGAAAATAATTTGTTGGAATAGTAGATTGGTATGTGATTGATCAAGTCCTAGAATTAATTTTCAGATGACCTGACTTTTCAGGAACATTTGTGGGGTCCACACTCTGGGGTGCACAGACGTGGGTACGTGAACGAGAATTTGTTGGAATAGCAGTTTGGTATGGGATTGATCAAGTGTTGGAATTAATTGTGGAATGGGGTAAAATGGGATCTACTAATGATAATATTTTCTATTACGTGTTCCAAATTACTCTACTGGGGCCTCTAAGCAGAAAATAAAAATTATATTAAAAAAAACTAATAATTGTGGGTGGTGTGGTAGGTCTCAAAGCAGGGGGAGATACAAAGGCCTGGTTGGGCATGTGGGGCAATAGTAACGGGAATCACTCCGTTTGCCATGCTTCCTGCAAACTCTGCATCGTTTTTGAGGATACCTTTGTGTGGGAGTGACAGGGACAGGGTGAGGAAAATGGCGCTCTGAAAGTCTCCGGGAATCCTCAGACTCGAAGGCATCCCCCGGTGCCATTGAGTCAAACATGAGGCCCTCAATAATTTTTCCTGATACTGGAGGAATGTGAGGGGTCCTTGGGACTTTTTGTACAGGACAAAACTGTTGTAGGTGCCCGTTTGGATGAGATAGATTTCCACCTTTTTGTACCAGGCCCTGGTCTTCCATTTGACCAGGTATGGTTGCAGAACCTGGTCTGATAAATCAACCCCACCCATAAATTTATTATATTCTGTGACGCAGAACGGTTTTTGCTTGTCCCTGGTGGCACCCCTCTCTCTGACCGTCACAGTGGTGTCCGCATGCAGTGTGGTCAGCATGTATACGTCCTTCCTGTCATTCCACTTCACTGCAAGAAGTTGGTCACTTGCGAGTGAGAATGACGCCCCCTTCTCCAAACGTCTGGACACCAACTGTGACGGAAACCCCACTCTGTTTTTCCTGACTGTCCCACAGGCCCCTGTATTTGCAGCGTGGAGGGATTTATATAGGGGGATGCTGGTGTAATAATTGTCGGTATACAGTGGTACCCTTGATTTAGGAAAGGAGTCATTAGCTGCCACACAATTTTGCCTGGGATGCCAATTGTCTGGGGGCAGTTTGGGGGGTTTATTTGGCGGTCCCTACCTTCATAAATTAGGAAGGTGGATGTGTACCCTGATGAGCTCTCACACATTTTATACAGTTTGACGCCATATTTGGCACATTTGGAGGGGATAAATTGGCGGAATGACAGGCGGCCCTTGTAGCTCATCAAGGACTTGTCTACTGCCACATTTTGCTCTGGGGTATATGAATTAAGAAATGAATTTTGTAGGAGGGAAATTATATAGCCGATCATAGTTGGGGTCAGTTCTTGGGGGGGGCTTGGGAATTATCACTGAAGTGGAGAAATCTCATCAGGGCTTCGTAACGGACTCGGGACCTGACGGCTGCAAATACAGGGGTGCTGTGGACAGCTTTTGTTGCCCAGTAAGAGCGGAGTGTGTTTTTTTTTAACTAAACCCATATTCAGGGTAAGGCCTAAAAATTATTTTATTTTGGGGATATTTGTGGGCATCCAGGAACGGGAATGAAAGGTAGTGGGTTTTTGGGAAATGTATTGTCGGGCATATAGATTAGTTTGGTGGACGATTAATTCTAGGACTTCGGGGCTAATAAAAATTTGGAAAAAATCAGTGGGGGTAAAATTGGCGTCATCTACTCTTATTCCTGGGACAGCAGAAAAATGGGGAATTTGAGGGGAAAATGAGGGGTCATTATACCAGAGATGGGGGGACTGCGGTACTTGGTACTGCCTCCTCTGAACCTTCTGCAGTGATGACCAACTCCGCTACCATCGGGCTGGGGGATCCCGTGGAGGAAAAGTCATCATCACTGTCTGAAATCTGCTCAGCTTCAGAGGCAGATTCCGTTTCGCTGCCGGAGCTGCCGGAGCAAAGCAGGCTGTATGCTTGCTCCGCGCTGAACATTCTGCTGGCCATTTTTTTTATTTCCCTGCCTAATATACTAACCCTAACCTAGTATTTTTTTTTCCTCCTAACCCTAGTAACGCTAACCCTAACTTCAAAAAATTATTAAAAAAAAATATTTTTTTTTATAATCCCCTGACAATGGGGATAGGGATACGGAGATTACGGATCAATGTCCTAAAAAGGACACTTGCGGACACGGGATAACGTCCTAAAAAGGACGCTTGCGGACACTGGAGTGTTTTTTTTTACTGACACGGCAGCGCTTGGACTGTAGTCTATCTCTCTTCTCTCCCAGTCTCCCAGAACAACTACAGGGAGAGAAGAGAGAAACCGCAGCCCAAGTGCTGCCATACTTACAAATATTGGGGGTTTTGATCACTGTGATAGGGTCTACCACAATAATCAAAACCCAGCAGCCAATGAGAAAATTCTCCTTGGTTACTAGGTGCAGGCAGGCAGATCTTGGCGGGCGCAATGCGCATGCGCCCACCATTTTCTTTTTGCCAAAGGAGGGGGGCTAGAGGACCAGGGGACCGGGGACATCTGCATGGGGACCTGTACCGGGGGGTGATCGGTGATCGGGGGGGGTGTTTTTTTTTTTTTGCGGTCGCCGTTGTAGTGTTATAAGTAAATACCGACCTGAATCATGTTCTCTGGGGTCTCGGCTGCCAGGGGTACCCTATAGAAAATTGCCCAACCCCCCGGCACATCGCAACGGGCGCACTACGCATGCGCCCGCCATTTTCTTGCCACTGGAGCATGGCGGCGGCACCGGGGGACACAGGAGGGCCCTAAGACCACCAGGGGCCACAAAGGGGGGATCGGGGACCCTATATCTCTCTCCTCTGATGTCCGATCACATCAGAGGAGAGAGAAATTAAATGGCACATCAGATTTTTTTTTGTTGTGATCACTGTTATAGGACTAATAACGGCGATCGCAACACCGGGGTCAGTAAAAACCGACCCGATTCATGTCCTCTGGGGTCTCGGCTACCCCGGCAGCCGAGACCCTGGAGAAAATCTGACTGTGGGGGGCACTATACACTTTTTCCACAGCGCCGTTTATGAACGGCGCTGTGGTTTAAGTACCCTTAATGACCGCCGTTAAAAGGCGTATCGGCAGTCGTTAAGGGGTTAAAAATGTGGTGCCCAAAACTGGACACAGTATTCCAGATGAGGTTTGACCCCAAAGAGGAGTAGAGGGCAATAATGACTTCACGTGATCTAGACTGTATTCTTTTGTTAATACATCCCAGAATTGTATTTGCCTTCTTTGCTGCTGCATCACACTGTTGACTCATGTTCAGTCTGTGATCTATTAGTATACCCAAGTCTTTTTCACATGTGCTGTTACTTAGCCCTATTCCTCCCATTTTGTATATGCTTTTTTCACTTTTATTGCCCAGATGTAGTACTTTGCATTTTTCCCTGTTAAAAACCATTCTCTTAGTTGCTGCCTACTGCTCCAGTTTATTTATATCTTTTTGAATCCGCTCTCTCTCTTCTCAAGTATTAGCTATCTCTCCTAGCTTTGTGTCATCAGCAAATTTAATGAGTTTACCATCAATTCCTTCATAAATCATTGATAAAGATGTTGAAGAATACAGGGCCCTGGACAGAGCCCTGTGGTACCCCACTTGAGACATTCTTCCAACTGGATGTGCAGCCACTAAAGGGGTTGTTTCACCTTCAAAGTTCATTTTAATGTATAGATCTTGGAATAATAATTATTTCTGCTATTGGATGTGTTTTAAAAAAAAAATGTTCCTGAGCTGAGATAATTATAGATGGGCGGACACCTGGATATTCGGGCCCGGCTGGTTCGGCCGAACAGTTACAAAAAGTTCGGATTTGGGTACCAGACCAGTACCCGGACCCGAACCTCAACCCAGGCTCAATTCACTTGAATGGGGTGCCCAAACATCCAGTGTTTGCCACGCTGTCATGTGCATGTGATTTTACCACCAATTCTGATCGGTGGTAAAATCATCACCGCCGGTCAGACAGTAGCGGTTCCCACGCTGTGAAAAGACAGTCACTGGAGTCAGCTGATGGGACTACTGCTCCCATCAGCCGACGCCTGCTGCCGCTAAAGACAGTGAGAGCAGGAGTGGCTGATGGAAGCATTCATCAGTCAGCACCTGCGCTGTAAATAATTGAAAAAAAAAGGCATGACTTCTGCTGTAGTTTTTATAATCAACCAGGCAAAACTCACAGCTGGGGGCTGCAGCCTAGAGCTGTCAGTTTCATCAAGGCTGGTTATCAATAATAGAGGGGTCCCCATGCTGTATTTTTTATTTAACTACATAATTGAAAAAAATGGTGTGGGGTCCCCCCATTTTTAACAACAAGCCAAGTTAAAGCAGACAGCTGGGGCTGGTATTCTCAGACTGGTAAGGGGCCATTGGTATTGGCCCCCAGCCTAAAAATAGCAGCCTGCAGCTGCCCTGACAAGGCGCATCTATTAGATGGAACATGTTCAAAATAGAAGAAAACAGGTGAACGGAACCAGTGGAATATGTTCTACACACATGCAGGTAATTGATCCTGTTTGACTGAAGACAAGTGGTAACATTCAACTGGTCTCTGGTGCTCAGCATAGAAAATACAAATGTATATACAAATTAAAAGAGAAACGGATGCGGCACTCACCAGGTTGAAATTTTTTTTTACAATGTCCTTTATTACGTCATGTGTGATTTAGACAGAGTGTCAGACGTGCAGGTTCTAGGAGGCATGCGTAGAGAAAGGACTACAGACGTTTTGCATTCAATTGCTTGAACGGGCCCAGGTGAGTAATTACGTGAGGTCATTTCCTTTTTTAAGAGTTACAACCGTAATAGAAATATAACAAACATTTGTGAAACATAAAATGTGAAACATATAAATCTTACAATGTTAAAATAGTAATTACTATCTAATGCAGGTTGCTTTTATTTATTATTAGAGGAATATCGATAGGGCTAATCTATCATTGAATCCAAGCGGACCTTGTGAATTTGATTTTATGATCCAACGAGCTTCATATCTCATTAAAATTTTATTGTGATTCCCACCTTGTGGGGTGTAGTTCACGATTTCAAGACCTGCACATCGCAGCATCTCGGGGTTGGACTCATGCTTCTCTTGTATATGTTTTATAAGTCTTAAAGAACCCTTTCCAGTACTAATAGATGGATAATGTTCGCGAAACCTGGTGGCTAACGGTCTCATCGTTTTTCCTATGTAAAAGAATAAACATGGGCAAATGAGAATATAGACTATGAATCTAGCTTTACAAGAAATATAAGAAATAAAATCCCAAACTCTGTGTGAAATAGATCCAGTCTGTATAGGATTGGTAGTAACATGTAAGTGGCAGTATTTGCAGTTATCACATTTATAATTACCTTTTGGGGTGCTAGTTTTTAACCAGTTGTTATCTGTAGGCAAAAGACCATTATGGACTAATAGGTCTCCTATAGAGTTGAGCGATACTTTCCGATATCCAAAAGTATCGGAATCGGAATGGTATCGCCGATACCCAAAAAATATCGGCGATACCCGATACCGATACCGGAAATCCAATGTAAGTCTATGGGAACAAAATATCGGAATTAAAAAAAACCCCATTCTTGCCTTGTTGGTTAATTGTACATGAAGGAAAACAACAAAGAGTAATGTAGAATGTATTGGGGAAGGTTGAGGAGACATTAAAGGCATAGATGTTTAACCCAATCAAATGGAATAGCATAAATATTTTTTTTTTAAAGATGTTCGGATTGACGAAGAAATTGACAATGTTGTTCACGTTTTTTCTATTTTGGCAAATATGTATATTTCACAACTTCCATGCTCTTCACCTTTTTAACTTTTGACACACTTTCTCCTTCATAATCTTCAGCAGCATCATCTTTTTCATCAAATTATTCTTCATCTTCACCTTCTTTATCTTCTTCTTAAACTTCTTGCTATTCATCTTTTTGTTAACATTACTCATATTCTTCTTATTAAACTATTATTCTTATTCATATTGTACTTCATCTTCTTCATCATATTCTTATTTGTGACATAGAATCCTGTACTTGTAATCTGTCAAAGTATGAATTTTTCATTCTTCCGTTCTTGCTGTCACAAAAGATTTAAATTACAACAGTATTTGTCCGTGTTCAGTTTAGCCTGCAGCAGCAGCAGACATTTTCCAGGGGCACCACGAGGAGGAACGGACTCACCCCCATACACTGCTTAGTCTTCTTCTGCTTAGAATTTAGAGCATATATTTTTAGATCTTCTGCTTATTGTTCTTGTGTCTCTTGTTCTGTATCATGTATTTGTAGCACAACCTTGTACCAGCTGATGTTACTGGGACACGGTTACTAAGCAGGAGGTACCTGTGCTCCAAAGCACTACCAAGGACCAGCAGACGTTGCAGGAACTCGGATACCGAGATGGAGGCACCTAGGCCAAAGGCACTGCGGAGAACCAGTTGACGGTACTGGAACCCGGACGGGTAGCAGAAGGTACAAGAGCCAATGCAAGTAACGAGGACCAGCTGACTGTGCTGGAACCCGGAGGGCAGCAGAAGGAAAAGAGCCAATGGCACAACCGAGGACCAGCTGACGTTACTGGGACACGGTTACTAAGCAGGAGGTACCTGTGCTCCAAAGCACTACCAAGGACCAGCAGACGTTGCTGGAACTCGGATACCGAGATGGAGGCACCTAGGGCAAAGGCACTGCGGAGAACCAACTGACGGTACTGGAACCCGGACGGGTAGCAGAAGGTACCCATGGAAATTTAAGTTGACAGGCCGCGAGCCGGCCGCAGTTATCGAATCCCACAGCACTACAGTGGGTGATTGTCCTATTGTCACAACGGAAACAGCCTTTATTTGCATATCCCGCAGCACACATAGGAAGCACCTAAACTCCAAGCACCATAGAGTCGGCTAACCCGACCGCAACACGACAGGACAACTTATTGGAGGCTAAGTGACGTTTACACTGACAGGAAACAGATGGCGTGCTGTAACCAGTCTGGGCAGGAGTGAGTACCCGTGCCAATGACACTTCCGAGCAACAACTGGCGGTGTTGAAGCCCAGGGATGAGAAGACAACAGGGTGAGGCAGCATGACTTTTTGCTGTTCACACAGCAGGGGAACAGCTGACATTACTGAACGCCAGTAACACTATAGCTTGTGTATTGGTCTGTGGACACGACACTTCTGAGCAGCAACTGCCAGTGTTGTAGCCCAGGGAGTAGAGTTCAGGTGGTAGAAAGATGAACATAACAGGAGACATGGATAACGTTGCGAACCAGTTATTTAATCTGAAAATGGACAGACAAATTCTGGCGAGATCCATGCCTTGTTCATTTTCAGAAAAGTAAGCCGGTCTACATTATCGGAGGATAGTCGCATGCGACGGTCTGTTAGTACACCACCTGTAGCACTAAAGACGCGCTCCGATAATACACTGGCAGCAGGGCAAGCCAGCACCTCCAATGCATACTGGCTAAGCTCTGGCCATGTATCCAGCTTAGAGACCCAAAACTTGAATGGGGAAGAGCCATCTGGGAGTACACTGAGAGGGAAAGACATGTAGTCTGTCACCATCTTACGGAAACGTTGCCTCCTGCTGACTGGAGCCGTCTCGGATGGTGTAGACATTTGTGGCGCTGCCACAAAACTTCGCAACATTTGGAACATACTGGTCTTGCCCTGTGCAGAGGCGCTGCTTGTGCTCCCTCTTGTTGCAGAGCTGTCTCCACTGCCTCGACGCACAGAGCTGCTTTGTAAAGCAGTAGCAGCAGCAGTGCTCTCGGCTGGAATGGAGAACATTATGGATTGCACCAGTGTGTCTTGGTACTCCCGCATTTTACGCTCCCGGTTCAACGGTGTGATGAGGCTTTGTAAGTTGTCCCGGTAGCGAGGGTCTAGGAGGGTGTACACCCAATAATCAGACATGGTGAGAATGTGGGCGATGCGGCGGTCGTTTCTCAGGCACTGCAGCATGAAATCAACCATGTGCTGCAGACTCCCAACTGGCCAACAAACGCTGTCCCCTGCAAGAGGCGTCATCTCTGCCTGCTCTGCATCACCCCACCCTCGCTCTGCATACTGACTAGAGCGTTGTGTACCTCCCTCTGGAGCGATGTCTTCCTCCTCCATTGACTCCTCCTCATCCTCCTCACAAAGTGAGCCCTGCCCAGCCCTTTGTGAGGAACCACGTTGCGCTGACTGTCCAGAAGGTGATGGAATTAGTGACTCCTCATCCTCCACCTCTTCCAAAACCTCATCCCTTAGTGTTTGAATTTTTTTTTGAAGCAGGCAGATAAGGGGGACAGTCAGGCTGACTAGTGCATCATCTGCACTCGCCATCCGCGTTGACTCATCAAACGGACGCAAAACGTGGCAGATGTCCTTCATAGAGGCCCACTCAGTAGTGGTGAAGTGTGAACGGCGCAAATTGCGAGTTGATTGCGCCTGATGCAGCTGATACTCCATTACTGCTGGCTGCTGCTCACACAACCGCTCCAACATATGTAACGTGGAATTCCACCTGGTGGGTACGTCACATATGATGCGATGTTCAGGAAGGCGAAATCTGCGTTGCAGAGCTGCAATGCGCGATCTGGCATGCTGGAACGTCGCAAGTGAGCGCACTCTAGGCGGACCTTGTGCAGCAGTGCATCAAGATCCGGATAGTCCCTCAAAAAACTCTGCACGACCAAGTTGAGCACATGTGCCAGACATGGTATGTGAGTGAGGTTGCCAAGGCCCAGAGCTGCCACCAGATTTCGGCCATTGTCACACACTACCAAGCCTGGCTGGAGATTCGCTGGCAAAAACCACACGTCGCTCTCCTGCTTGATGGCATTCCAGAGCTCCTGCGCTGTGTGGCTTCGATTCCCCATGGAAATTAATTTCAGGACGGCCTGTTGACGTTTGGCCACGGCTGTGCTCATATCGGTCGCATCAGGTAAGCGTTCACGGGTCCATGTGGAGGTAGACCGTGACGGCTCCTGCAGCGATGATTCTGAGGAACTGGAGTAGGAGGAGGAGTCAATGTGGACAGACTTGATTCCTGCAATCCTTGGAGTTGGCAGAACACGTACAGCGCCACTCGCAAGATCTGTACCCGGCTCCACAACATTGACCCAATGGGCAGTGAGGGAAAGGTATCGTCCCTGGCCATGGGTACTGGTCCACGCATCCGTGGTCAGGTGGACCTTGCTACTGACGGCGTTTAGTAGCGCATGTTTAATTTTTCCCTCAACATGCTTTTGCAGAGCAGGGACGGCTTGCCTGCTGAAATAAAATCGGCTGGGCACATTGTATTGTGGGACTGCCAATGCCATTAAGTTACGGAAACTGTCAGTCTCCACCAGCCTGAATGACAGCATTTCAAGGGACAGGAGTTTTGCAATGCCAGCATTCAGAGCCTGTGCTCGTGGATGGTTTGCCGAGTATGGCCGTCTTTTATCCCATGCCTGTGCTACGATGGCTGTTTTGTGGCCTGGGAGTGTGAGGATGACAGGGAACTTGCAGCTGTGGGTGGAATAACACTGGGTCTCTGGACAACAGTGACAGAGGTTCTTCCATGGCGATCCTGTGAGGAAGCAGAACCAGCTGTGTGTGAGCTGGAGGAAGAGGCTCCAACACGAGCTGAAGATGTAGGTGCTGCTGTAGGTTGGCCTACATCTCCAGTGTGTCTTTGGAACTCAACCACGTGCTTTGACCGCACATGTTTCCACATATTTGTGGTATTAAGGTTACTGACATTTTTACCTCTTTTTACTTTTTGATTACACAGCTTGCATTTGACATCGCAAATATCATCTGCAAGTGTGTCAAAAAAGGACCACGCAGTGCAAGTCCTGGGAGCGCCCGTTTTTGCTGTTGGAAGAGAACTGCTACGAACGGGTGCCAAACTGGAGGCTACAGGCAACCGAGTCTGCAGCCTAACTCTCCCTACTGTTTGGACCGTTGGGGCAATCTCTTCCTCAGAGCTGCTACCACCACCTTCCTGTTCCTCACGCCATGTTGGGTCTTGGACCTCATCATCTCCACTACCCTCTTCCAACACCTGCTGCTGTTGGGTGGTCTGGCCAGCACCATGCTCAACAGAAAATGGCACCTGAGTCTCATCATCATCAGATGCGTTCTGCGGTGTGCTGACCATCGGCACTGGCTCACCCGCCTCTTCACATTCAGAGAGACACAGCTGTTGCGCATCACTGCATACTGCCTCTTCTTCACATTCCAGAATGCTGCTTGGCTGGGCCCCTGTTTGCAAGCCAACAGATTCTGAGAACAGAAGCAGAGACTCAGCTGGCTCCAGTTCAGAACTCTCTGACTGCCTGGGCAATTTGGCAGGCGGTGAAGAGACAGATGGTTGTTCAACAGTGCTGTGGTCCTGAGAGGAGGTGGAAGGAATTGAAGTCGATGCATTGGCTGCCATCCAACCAACAACGGCTTCAATTTGTTCTTCCCGCAGCAGGGAGGTACGCTGAGCTCCTACAAAAGTGCGCATAAAGGAACGCTCACGGGGAAAACTGGTGGATGCTGTGTCACTGGGTGCGGCAGCAGCCACAGAATCCCCACGTCCTCTCCCTGCTGAAACTCCACGGCCACGACCACGTGCCTTACTCCCTGCCTTCTTCATCTTGGTAGATTGATAAAGAAAGTCAGAAAAGTTATAAGGCCTAAGTGTGGTTATTCCTCAGAGACTGCAGTGAACACTGAAACACAACTGTTCACAATCTGGGAAAGGCTACTCCTTTCTGTACTTCTATAGTGTTTGCAACCAATGTATTGGATACGGATGGAAGCGCGTCACACTAATAGATTAGTTTTTTTTCAAATATAATGGAGCAGCACCAATTGGAGAGAAATGAAAAGGATGAGGCACTGAGACACGCTCAGCAGAGTACAAGCAGCAGTGCTTGAACAAGTAACTGGAGCGTGATATGCACTCAAAAAATAAAAAACACAGACTGAAGTGAACACTGAAACACAACTGTCCACACTCTGGGAAAGGCTACTCCTTTGTCTACTTCTATAGTGTTTGCAACCAATGTATTGGATACGGATGGAAGCGCGTCACACTAATAGATTAGATTTTTTTCAAATATAATGGAGAAGCACCAATTGGAGAAAAATGAAAAGGATGAAGCACTGAGACACGCTCAGCAGAGTACAAGCAGCAGTGCTTGAACAAGTAACTGGAGCGTGATGTGCACTCAAAAAATAAAAAACACAGACTGAAGTGAACACTGAAACACAACTGTCCACAATCTGTGAAAGGCTACTCCTTTGTCTACTTCTATAGTGTTTGCAACCAATGTATTGTATACGGATGGAAGCGCGTCACACTAATAGATTATATTTTAAATGGAATGGAGCAGAACCAATTGGAGATAAATGAAAAGGATGAGCCACTGAGACACGCTTAGCAGAGTACAAGCAGCAGTGCTTGAACAAGTAACTGGAGCGTGATATGCACTCAAAAAATAAAAAACACAGACTGAAGTGAACACTGAAACACAACTGTCCACAATCTGGGAAAGGCTACTCCTTTGTCTACTTCTATAGTGTTTGCAACCAATGTATTGGATACGGATGGAAGCGCGTCACACTAATAGATTAATTTTTTTCAAATGAATGGAGAAGCACCAATTGGAGAAAAATGAAAAGGATGCGGCACTGAGACACGCTCAGCAGAGTACAAGCAGCAGTGCTTGAACAAGTAACTGGAGCGTGATATGCACTCAAAAATAAAAAACACAGACTGAAGTGAACACTGAAACACAACTGTCCACAATCTGGGAAAGGCTACTCCTTTGTCTACTTCTATAGTGTTTGCAACCAATGTATTGGATACGGATGGAAGCGCGTCACACTAATAGTTAAATTGCATGGAGCAGCAAGAATTACACTGAAGAAAAAAAAATAGAGTCTGTGAGTGACACGTGCAGATGCCTACAGACAGCGTTGCATGCAGAGCAAACTGCAGCGTCACCTGCACTCTCACACACACCTTGCACAGAGCTGTTAAAACAACACTGGCAAAAGGAAGCTTTACACAGCGGTTGGTAAACTAGCCTGCCTAAAGCCCAGTACACAAAATCACAATATCTAACTGTCCCTCAGAGTCAGCAGAGCAGCGTTCTGTCCCTAACTGAGTTCACAGCACAGTGACGCTAAAATGGAGGCGGCGCCTTTTATAGTGCATTCTGACATCATTTCAGCAGCCAATCACAGCCATGCCATTAGTTAAGATGACCGCAGCATTACAGGATGTGCCCACACTTCATAAGATTCCTCATTGGCTGACTAAAATCACATTGCCTCTCAAAGAATTATGGGAACTTCCGATTCCGGTATACGATATAGGAAAAATATCGGAACTAAGTATCGGAATTCCGATAAAGCGAATATCAGGCCGATACCCGATACTTGCGGTATCGGAATGCTCAACACTAGTCTCCTACATTATGGGTTCTTTTATATGCAAATTGAGGCCTTAGAGATCCTATTTTGTGCAGATCTTTATCGGTTTTTATAATATGCCAGTTTTTACGTACTTCTGAATGTATGATTTTTTCTAGTGGACTGTGTTTAAAACTAAAAATAAATCTCCGTGTTTCATTTTCTTCTGCGTTTTTTCTTTTTTTGTCTTTTCTGTTAGCCCTTTGTAACAAATCAATTTGTGATAATTTCATAACTCGATCATGTGCCTCATTCAGTAATGACAACGGGTAACCTCTTCTGAGGAAGTACAGTTTCAATTCTTCTATTTGTTCATTAAATATGGCCTCATTATTATTGATTTTCCGCAATCTTATCATTTGACTGTAGGGCAAACCCTTTTTAGTATACATAGGATGTGCACTTTTAAAATTCAACATCATGTTTGTGGCAGTTGGTTTTCGAAAAACCTTGGTGATAATCTGCCCTTCCTGTATATTGATTAATACATCCAGAAATTCCAAACTATGGTTTCCAAAACAAGAAGAAAACCGCATGTTTTCTGTATTGGCTGTATTTAACCCCTTAACGACCAAGCCATTTTGTAGGTTAAAGACCAGGCCAATTTTTACAATTCTGACCACTGTCTCTTTATGAGGTTATAACTCTGGAACGCTTCAACGGATCTTGGCGATTCTGAGAATGTTTTCTCATGACATATTGATAGTGGTAAAATTTCTTCAATATAACTTGCGTTTATTTATGAAAAAACGGAAATATGGCAAAAATTTGGAAAATTTTGCAATTTTCAAACTTTTAATTTTTATGCCAATAAATCAGAGAGATATGTCACAAAAATTAGTTAATAAATAACATTTCCCACATGTCTACTTTACATTAGCACAATTTTGGAACCAAAATTTTTTTTTGTTAGGAAGTTATAAGTGTTAAAAGTTGACCAGCAATTTCTCATTTTTCCAACAAAATTTACAAAACCATTTTTTTTAGGGGCCACCTCACATTTGAAGTGAATTTGAGGGGTCAATATGACAGAAAATACCCAAAAGTGACACCATTCTAAAAACTGCACCCCTCAACGTGTTCAAAGCCACATTCAAGAAGTTTATTAACCCTTTAGGTACTTCACAAGAATTGAAGCAATGTGGAAGGAAAAAATGAACATTTAACTTTTTTTCCCAAAATTTTTCTTTCGACACAATTTTTTTAAATTTTGTCAAGGGTATCAGTAGAATATGAACTACAATATTTGTTGTACAATTTCTCCTGAGTACACCGATACCCCATGTGTGGGGGTAAACCACTATTTGGGCGCATGGCAGAGCTCGGAAGGGAAGCAGCGCCATTTGACTTTTTTGGCTGGAATTGAGATTGGACGCCATGTCGCATTTGGAGAGTCCCTGTGTGCCTAAACAGTGGAAACCCCCCACAAGTAACCCCATTTTGGAAACTAGACCCCCCAAGGAACTTATCTAAATGTGTTGTGAGAGCTTTGAACCCCCAAGGGCTTCACAGAATGTTATAACGTAGAGCCGTAAAATTAAAAAATCATATTTTTTCCACAAAAATGATCTTTTCATCCAAATTTTTATTTTCCAAAGGATAAAAGGACCCCAAAAGTTATTGTGCAATTAGTCCTGAGTACGCTGATACCCCATATGTGGGGGTAAACCACTATTTGGGCGCATGGCAGAGCACGGAAGGGAAGCAGCGCCATTTGACTTTTTTGGCTGGAATTGAGATTGGACGCCATGTCGCATTTGGAGAGTCCCTGTGTGCCTAAACAGTGGAAACCCCCCACAAGTGACCCCATTTTGGAAACTAGACCCCCCAAGGAACTTATCTAAATGTGTTGTGAGAGCTTTTAACCCCCAAGGGCTTCACAGAAGGTTATAACGTAGAGCCGTAAAATTAAAAAATCATATCTTTTCCACAAAAATGATCTTTCCACCCCCAATTTTTATTTTCCAAAGGGTAACAGGACCCCAAAAGTTATTGTGCAATTTGTCCTGAGTACGTTGATACCCCATATGTGGGGGTAAACCACTATTTGGGCGCATGGCAGAGCTTGGAAGGGAAGCAGCGCCATTTGACTTTTTTGGCTGGAATTGAGATTGGACGCCATGTCGCATTTGGAGAGACCCTGTGTGCCTAAACAGTGGAAACCCCCCACAAGTGACCCCATTTTGGAAACTAGACCCCCCAAGGAACTTATCTAGATGTGTGGTGAGAGCTTTGAACCCCCAAGGGCTTCACAGAAGGTTATAACGTAGAGCAGTAAAATTAAAAAATCATATCTTTTCCACAAAAATGATCTTTCCACCTCCAATTGTTATTTTCCAAAGGGTAACAGGACCCCAAAAGTTATTGTGCAATTTGTCCTGAGTACGCTGATATCCCATATGTGGGGGTAAACCACTATTTTGACGCATGGCAGAGCTCGAAAGGGAAGGAGCACCTTTTTCAAATGCAGACTTTGATGAATTGTCTGCGGGTGTCATGTCACGTTTGGAGAGCCCCTGATATGCCTAAACAGTAGAAACCCCCACAAGTGACTCCATTTTGGAAACTAGACCCCCCAAGGAACTTATCTAGATGTGTGGTGAGCACTTTGAACCCCCAAGTGCTTCACAGAAGTTTATAACGTAGAGCCGTGAAAATAAAAAAATCATATTTTTTTCCACAAAAATAATCTTTTTGCCCCAAATTTTTATTGTTATAAGGGTAACAGGAGAAATAGGACCCCAAAAACTATTGTGCAATTTGTCCTGAGTACGCTGATATCCCATATGTGGGGTGGAACCACTATTTTGACGCATGGCAGAGCTCGGAAGGGAAGGAGCACCGTTTTTAAATGCAGACTTTGATGGAATGGTCTGCGGGTGTCATGTCGCGCTTGGAGAGCCCTGATGTGCCTAAACAGTAGAAACCCCCACAAATGACCCCATTTTGCAAACAAGACCCCACAAGGAACTTATCTAGATGTGTGGTCAGCACTTTGAACCCCCAAGGGCTTCACAGAAGTTTATAACGTAGAGCAGTGAAAATAAAAAAATCATATTTTTTTCCACAAAAATGACCTTTTTGCCCCCAAATTTTTATTTTTATAAGGGTAACAGGAGAAATAGGGCCCCAAAAGTTGATGTGCATTTTGTCCTGAGTACGCTGATATCCCATATGTGGGGTGGAACCACTGTGATCGCCTTACTGCGATCTTTGGGAGGCACAATGAACAAATCCACAAAGGTGAAGAATTGTTTTTGTTTTTTGCGCCGTTCCTCGTGCGGTATTAGTGATTAGGCGACTTTTATTCCTTGGATTGGTGCGATTACAGCGATACCAGATTTACACCCTTTTTTCATGTTTAGCTTCTGTCACACTCTAAAAGATGCTTTTTTTTGGAATAATTTTTTGTAAGAAATTTTTGCATCGCCGTATTTTGAGAGCTATAATTTTTCCATATTTCGGCCGACAGAGTTATCTGTGGGCTTATTTTTTGCAGGACGAGCTGACGTTTTTATTGGTACCATATTCGGGCACATAACGTTTTTTGATCGCTTCCTATTCCGATTTTTGTGGAAGCAGAATGAACAAAAACCAGCAATTCAGGAATTGTTTTTTTTTCCTCCGTTCCGTGTGTGGTAAAATTGATAAAGCAGCTTTATTCTTCGGGTCACTACGATTACAGCGATACCTCATTTATATATTTTTTTATGTTTTGGCGTTTTTTACACAATAAAAAATTTTATAGAAAAAATAATTATTTTTGCATCAGTTTATTCCGCGAGCTATAACATTTTTATTTTTTCGCTGATGATGCTGTATAGCGGCTTGTTTTTTGCGGGACAAGATGACGTTTTCAGCGGTACCATGATTATTTATATCTGACTTTTTGATCGCATGTTATTGCACTTTTTCCAAGCGGTATGATGATACCGCTTGGAAAAAGTATAATTTACTACTTTTTTGTGTTTTTTTTACGGCTTTCACTGAAGGGGTTAACTACAGTTACGCTTTTATAGATGGGATTTTTACGGACGTGGCGATACCAAACATGTGTATTTTTTTGTTTTTTATTTTTTTATTACATAAAAATGTGTATTTTTTAGGGGATTTTTTTAAATTATTTTTTAATATTTTTTTTACAATTTTTTTTAAAAAATGATTTTTTTTAACTTGTCCCTTTATGGGACTTTCACTTTTTTTTTACTTTTTATTGCAGTTACAATGCATTGCAATGCTACAGCATTGCAATGCATTGTACCTATGATGAAAGCTGCTGTGAGCATGATCACAGCAGCTTTCCGTAGCTAAATGACCCGGAGGTTGTCATGACAACCCCGGGTCATCAAGGCAGAGATCGGGCCCTGCAAATACATTGCAGGGCGCCGATCTGAGGCAGAGGGAGCTCCCGACCCTCTGCCTCCCCCCCTGAGCGCTGCGATCGCGCTCGATCGCAGCAGTCAGGGGGTTAACAGCCAGGGGCGGTGGGGGCGCCGCTCCTGGCTGTCAGTGCAGGAAGCCTGGCCACTGCAGCGCTGGCTCCTGCACTGATCGCGCTGGAGAAGCTGAAATTTCAGCTTCTCCTGCGCAATCGCTGTGTAATGTATGTAGTACAGTTCATATAGCGTCTTGTGCTTGGGTGCGATGAAAACACAGGAGTCACAGGTTTGATATAGAAAAGTCCTGTATTACTTCATACAAGTTGGCAGAAATAGTCACACAGTTTGCAGACACAGAAACAGGAGACACAGCAGGCCAGAGTAATCCAAGCTCAGCAATCACTCTCAAATACAGATTCAGGATCTTCTTCTCTGTTACCGTAAGTCCATGCAAACGTGGGTCTTTCAAAGAGCAGGGTTCAGAGTCCACAAGTGCTTCAGAGTTCCTCAGTAGGAATAGCTGGAGTACAAGGTCCAAGGCTTACAGGAGTCAAGTCACAGGTTCACTGCAGGCTAGATTCTGAAGCACTGATTGCTCAGCTGTGGCTGCTTAAGAAGCAAAGGAGAGAATCAGGGCGGGAACATGCAAGCTGGAAACTCCATTTTGACTGAGGGCAAGATAGCTGCAGCAAGACAGAAAGTAAAATGGCTGATGAACAAACTGAGTTTCAGGAATATATACATAGAACCTTACATTACTCCCCCCTTAAGGACAACCTCCGGATGACCTCAGACCAGGCTTGTGTGGGTACCTCTGATGAAACTGACGGAGCAAGCGAGGAGCATTAACGTTATTGACCGGTTCCCATGAGTTGTCCTCCACTGGGTAGCCCTGCCATTTAATCAGATATTGTAACTGATTTCTATACAACCTGGAATCTAAAATCCTTTCCACCACAAATTCTTCCTGACCATCGACTAGCACTGGGTCAGGGCAAGGAGAGGAACGTCCAGGAAACGTATTGGGTGTCGCAGCCTTTAGTAGGGATACATGAAAGACAGGGTGGATTCTCATAGTTCTGGGCAGTTGAAGACGACAAGCAACGGCACTTATAATTTTACTGATTTTATAGGGTCCAATGTACTTATGTCCCAACTTAGACGATGGAATCCTTAACTTAAGATTTCTGGTTGACAGCCAGACCAAGTCTCCTACCTTGAAAGCTGGTGCAGGTTTACGAAATTTATCTGCTGCTTTCTTGTACCTTTCTTGAGCCGATTCCAGATTTTCCTTTAGAAGATCCATATTCTTCTGTAAAGACGTGATTCTTTCAGCCACTGCTGGTAAAGGCGTTTCTATGGGAAATCGTGGTAGAATGTTAGGATGATAACCTAGATTAGAGTAAAAAGGAGACTGTTTAGTGGAGGCACTCTGAGAGTTGTTATACGAGAACTCAGCTAATGGAAGTAGATCCACCCAATCATCCTGTAGGTGGCAGATAAAGCAGCGGAGATACTGCTCCAGAGTTTGATTGGTTTGTTCGGTCTGTCCATTAGTCTGGGGATGAAAAGCAGAAGAAAGGTTTACTTTAATGTCCAATGCTGCACAGAAATTTTGCCAAAACCTAGAAGTGAATTGCACCCCTCGATCCGAAATAACCTCATCCGGTACTCCATGTAAGCGAAACACATCTTTAATCATCAAATCTGATGTCTGTTTTGCAGTGGGTAAACCGACACAAGGGATAAAATGAGCTGCCTTTGTTAGACGGTCAACCACCACTAGAATGGTGTTCTTCCCCTGAGAGGTTGGTAACTCCACAATGAAGTCCATAGAAATGGATCCCCACGGGCGGGACGGGGTGGGAAGAGGCTGTAACAGACCAGTTGGTGAGGAGCGAGGTGTTTTGCATCTTGCACAGACATCACATGAAGTGACATAATTCAAAACATCCTTCCTGCAAGTGGGCCACCAAAAGAAACGAGAAAGAAATTCCTGTGTCTTTAGAATTCCTCTTTGCCCAGCTATCTTGGAATCGTGAATGAGTTGCAATACTCTTAATCTGACTGTTTCAGGAATATACAGACGTTGTCCCTGAATCCACACATCATTCTTAAAGACAAGACTTACGTCCCTTGGGGGTTGTGCCAAAAAGGAATCCGCATGGTATGCTTCCTTGATGTCCTTAAGTAGGTCTTGATTATGAATTACTCCTAGGAATCTAGAGTCAGGAAGAATAGTCTTAGGAGGAGTAATTGGACGTGTCTCTGCTGAGTAAATCCTAGAGAGTGCATCAGCCTTTCCATTGCGCGATCCTGGTCTATAAGAGATGATAAAATTAAATTGGTTTAAGAAAAGATTCCAGCGAGCCTGGCGAGGAGTCAGGCACTTAGCCGACCTGATAAACTCAAGGTTACGATGGTCTGTCAGGACGACTATTTGCTGTGCAGCTCCCTGAAGAAGGTGTCTCCATTCTTTGAAGGCGGCAATAATGGCCAACAACTCTCTATTGCCCACATCGTAGTTCCTCTCAGCCGAAGACGACTGCTGGGAAAAGAAGGCACAGGGATGCAAGACATTCTTCTCACCTGTTCTCTGAGAGAGTATAGCTCCAACGGCACAGTCTGAAGCATCCACCTCTATTATGAAGGCAAGCTCGGGGTTGGGATGTACTAGGATAGGTGCAGTGGTAAATTTATCTTTTAGACGGGAAAATGCTTCCTGGGCTTGGGGAGTCCAGGAAAACCTAGACTCTTTCCGGGTAAGTTGAGTGATAGGTGACACTACCTCAGAGAAATTTCTAATGAAACGTCTATAGAAGTTGGCAAACCCGATGAAGCGCTGTACCTCCTTCACATTTCTAGGACTTGGCCAATCCTTGATGGCTTGGGTTTTGCTTCCATCCATACTAATTCCTTGTGTAGACAGTACATACCCCAGAAATTGAATTTCGGTCCTATGGAATTCACACTTTTCAAGTTTGATGTAAAGATGATTTTGTCTTAGACGTTCCAAGACCATTCTCACATGTCCATGATGTTCCTCTGTGGAGTTAGAAAAAATTAGAATATCATCCAAATAAATTACCACGAATGTATCTAGGAGATCCCTGAAGATGTCATTCACCAAGTGTTGGAAAGTGGCTGGGGCGGTACTCAGACCAAAAGGCATAACTAGATATTCAAAGTGTCCATAGCGTGACCTGAATGCAGTCTTCCATTCATCCCCAGGTCTAATACGGACTAAGTTATAGGCCCCACGAAGATCTAGTTTAGAAAAAATTTTGGCATGTCGCACTCTCTCCAATAACTCAGGGATTAAAGGCAATGGATAACGGTTTCTAATAGTAACCTTATTGAGTTCCCTATAGTCTACGCATGGTCTCAGAGATCCATCTTTCTTCTTTACAAAGAAGATGGGTGCACCTGCAGGAGATGAAGAGGGGCGTATGAAGCCCTTGGCTAGATTTTCATCTATGTAATCCTTTAAAGCCTTTAGCTCGGGCCCCGCCAGGGGGTAGATCTTACCAAAAGGTATCTCTGCTCCAGGCAATAATTCAATTGGACAATCATATGGACGGTGAGGAGGAAGCTGGTCAGCGTTCTTCTTGTCACATAAATCCACATAGTCCTGGTATACAGCTGGTAGTTCAGGGACTGACATGATTCCTTTAGGAACAGAGCAAGCTGAAACTTTTGGACTCATCTGTTTCTCTGGAAAGTGTAATTCCTTGGTCTCCCAGTTAATGGTAGGATTCTGAGCCTGCAGCCATGGTAGCCCTAGAATAATGGGAAAGTGGGGAGAAGAGATAAGCATAAAGGACAGTTTCTCTTGATGATCTTTACCCATAAGAACCCTCAAAGGCTCTGTTTCCTGATCCACTGGTCCAGAGGTCAGCAGGGAGCCATCCACAGTTTCCATCTGTACTGGAGTAGCCTTCTTCACTGAACGTATTCCCTGTTTCAGAGCAAAGGAGACATCCATAAAATTTCCACTTGCCCCTGAGTCGATCATAGCAGAGCTAGACACCCAAGCTGAGTCAACCCAGAGTTTGATGGAAAGAAAGCAATGAGAATTGTTTTTCTTACAACTCAGCTGGGACACCGCTGAGGAAACTTGAAAAATGGCAGCGTTTACACAGTCAACGTCCTCAGAGGTAACGGAGTTTAAGTCCGAGAAATCAAGATCTGTTGCTGCAGATCTCTCTGGAGCCTGAGGCTCGGACCTGACAGATCCCCTCTCGCAACACTCACAATGAATGAGTGCTGCAGTAGTCTTACGAGAACGGCTGGGGCAGTTTATAATGAAGTGCCCTGACTTACCACAATAGAAACATAGATTCTCCTTAAAACGATGTTCCTTGCGTGCATCACTAACCCGTCGTTGTAAAGAGTCTACCTGCATGGGTTCAGGTTCAGGTTCCCGTGTAATCCTACTCAAAGGTTCCTTAGCTGGAGAGGAAGGTAGGAAAAGGTTAGTACGATTGCTTTCGAACCATCTCTCTTGCCTGCGTTCAGTCAGACGAGTATCAATACGGATGCAGTAGTTAATAAAGTCACCTAACGCAGTGGGAGGGTCGGCACGAGCAAGTTCATCCTTAATCAGTGGAGATAACCCCTTTCGAAAAATAGATTTTTTGGCGGAACTGTCCCAGGTGGTATCAAGGGCCCATCTCCTGAAATCCAAGGCATATTCAGCTACCGAGTGCTTACCTTGGCGCAAAGCTAACATGGCTGCTTCAGCTGTTGCACCTCGATTGGGGTCATCAAACACCTGCCCCATGGCTGAAATAAAATCATCAAGGTGATTCAAACAATCATCCTCAGTCTCAATCAGAGGGTTTGCCCACATTAAAGCCTTGTTGGTAAGCAACATAATTATAGTAAGCACCTTAGATCGTTCAGTGGGAAATTGTGAAGCATGTGCAGAAAAAAAAAGATTGCATTGATTAATAAATCCCCTGAATTTCTCACGTTCACCGCCAAAGCGAAAAGGGGGCAACTTGGGAATCCCAGCACTCGGGGCTACGGCAGGAGCCTGGACTCGCCCCTTTAGAACCTCAATCCTGGCTCGCAAATCCTGGGTAGTCTGTCCAACCACTTGCAAATTGTGATTATTGAGGTCCTGTAGATTTGTAAAACGGGTCTTTATATTCTGCAAATCTGCAAGGATATTATCAGTCACTCCGCAAAGTTCCTTTATGCGGGCCTCCATTTTCCAGATCTTTTAAGACAGGATTACTGGAAGAAGAGGAGAGAAAAAAAACAATAGTGTTCACCTGTGGCAACACTGCAGAGAGAAAAAAAAATTAAGGGAACTGCTCACCTGGAATGGTTGTGAGAAGTCACAACCACTATCATCACAGAAAGTTTCAACCAGACATCTGATATCCAGAGTTACAGCAGACAAAAAAGAGAAAAGAAAGGAGAAAAAAAAAAACAATAGTGTTTACCTGTGGTAACACTGCAAAAAAGAAAAAACTTAAGGGAATTGCTCACCTGGAATGGTTGTGAGAAGTCACAACCACTGTCATCACAGAAAGTACAACCGGACGTCTGATATCCACAGTACAGCAGACACAGCCTTCCAGACCCAGCAGACACTAACGTTTTGGCTTCAGAATCTTGTAATGTATGTAGTACAGTTCATATAGCGTCTTGTGCTTGGGTGCGATGAAAACACAGGAGTCACAGGTTTGATATAGAAAAGTCCTGTATTACTTCATACAAGTTGGCAGAAATAGTCACACAGTTTGCAGACACAGAAACAGGAGACACAGCAGGCCAGAGTAATCCAAGCTCAGCAATCACTCTCCAATACAGATTCAGGATCTTCTTCTCTGTTACCGTAAGTCCATGCAAACGTGGGTCTTTCAAAGAGCAGGGTTCAGAGTCCACAAGTGCTTCAGAGTTCCTCAGTAGGAATAGCTGGAGTACAAGGTCCAAGGCTTACAGGAGTCAAGTCACAGGTTCACTGCAGGCTAGATTCTGAAGCACTGATTGCTCAGCTGTGGCTGCTTAAGAAGCAAAGGAGAGAATCAGGGCGGGAACATGCAAGCTGGAAACTCCATTTTGACTGAGGGCAAGATAGCTGCAGCAAGACAGAAAGTAAAATGGCTGACGAACAAACTGAGTTTCAGGAATATATACATAGAACCTTACACGCTGCTGTGTTTGGTCAGTCAGATTGACTGACCAAGCACAGCGCTGTAGGTGCGGGGACCGACGGCAAAGGTCCCCGCACCGCTTGCCGTGCCTGTCAGCTGTCTGTGACAGCTGTTGGCACTGATCTACCACTGCGTGATGACACACAGTGGTAGATCAAAGGCATGACGTGCACAGTCCGTCCTGGTGCCGGAACTGACACCTTGCCATGACGGACTGTGCACGTCATTGGACATTAAGGGTTAAATACCCCACAAAGCCTTCAAATTCTTTTTGAGTTCCGTCCCATATTATAAATATATCGTCCACAAATCTCAAATATGTGCGTATGTGTTTGAGAAAAGGACTTTCCCCTCTCCAGTCCATATTTAATGCAGCAGCCAGGGTCATCCATCTAGCTAATCGGTACTCGGACGCGTCCGCTCTTCGCCAGTCTTTACATTGGCTGCTCATTCATTATAGAATCCAATTCAAAGTACTTGTTCTCACCCACAAAGCTCTCCACAGTGCAGTACCCCCCTACATCTCCTCCCTCATTTCTATCTATCGACCTAACCGACCACTGCGCTCTGCAAACGACTTTCGACTAACCTCTGCACTAATCCGTACCTCCCACTCCCGATTCCAAGACTTCTCCCGCGCTGCGCCAATCCCCTGGAATGCTCTACCACAAGAAATTAGGATCATCCACAACTTGCAGTTTTAGGCGCTCCCTCATAACACATTTGTCCTATCACGTTCACTAATCAAAGTCATTTTATGTGTTAGTGTGTGTGTAGCCCATTCACTATCTCTATCTACCGCTCACTCCCTCAAGATGGCTGGACCATCATTGTAAATACATCATTGTAAATACACACCTGTATCTCCCCCACCTCATTGTAGATTGTAAGCTCTCACGAGCAGGGTCGGCTTATTTTTGCTTTAATTATTGTATTGTTATCGTTGTTACTTATGACTCGTGTTTTGAAACTGTTAAACTGTAAAGCGCTGCGGAATATGTTGGCGCTATATAAAGATTATTATTATTATTTGCCAGAGATCACATAAGCCCCACTTCATCATTGCCTTTTCTCCATTTTTCTGGAGCAATTAGCACCTTTTTAGTGGCTTTAGTATTTGTGCCTTATTTACTATACGTTTTGTGACACTTTTTAAGTTGCTTTTCTTTTTCAAGTCTTTTTTTTAAATTTTTCTTGACAACGAAGCTTATCCAGATGTTTTAGATTCACAATTTTTTTTACCAAATATCACAATCTTTGGTTCATTTTAGTCCAATCCCTACCTGGAGTAAGATTTCTGGAGGAATTTTCAATGTGGCGCATTTCTGCGACTTACGTGAGTTTTGGTGCTGAAAAGATGAAAAAACAACTAAGAACAACAATAAAAAGCATTTTTGCTTTTGCCCAAATTCATGGATGGCGTGCCGTTATTCTGAAGAATTTGATGCAAAAAATGCCAGTAAATGCCACAAGACTAAAAAAAAAGAAAAGTGACAATAAATAAATGACAAATAATGAATGGGGCCCACAGTGGTTTGTGGGGTATTTAATGGATTTCCAGACTCTGCTATTATTCTATGACAAAAGTGAAATTTCCATCAGCTCAGTATTAGCCCAAGTTACTGCAGACGCCCAAAAAAGACTCAGGAGCTCATGCAGGCACAATGTCTGGCCAATAAACCTCAGCCTAAGGCGCAGAAACCAGCACATTCCGACACGGAAACTGCCAGTCTTGGGGAATCGGGGTGAAATCTTTACTTGTAGGTTCCAAATGTAATAATAATAATAATCTTTATTTATATAGCGCCAACATATTCCGCAGCGCTTTACAGTTTAAATATGTAAGAAATGTGCTGCATGCAGTGAGGAGGTCATGTGACTGCAGGTGAGTGGCAGTTACTGGTCACTTCCTGTGATCATTTGAATCTCAGGTGACAGTTGGGAGAGAGCGGCGGCAGCGACTTGTCTACAAGGAGCATCGGGAGAGTTTTTAGCCTCAAAGGCCCCGTATTTTGCTATTTCTTACCTTTCCTTCCCATTTTTACCCTTCCTCATTTTCCCTTTTTTCATTTTTGCTGGATTTATTGAATTTAGTGGATTAGATCATCTATTACTGGTCATCGTGTGGCAAGTATCATTCTTTGTACCCCGTATACAGTTCCCAGATAACAATACATTCACATTACACAGTGTACACAGAGATAGGAACAGAACTGCTTACATTATGTGATTGGGAAGGAGATGTATAACAGATTTACAGTGTTAGAGTCTTAAAAAACCTCTCTGCAAAAATAATCTGCAGATAAATTGTTTTATACAACATGGAGCATCTGATAGTGGGGGAAAAATTAAGTTGTGTTCTCCCTGCAGCCGCTCACTTCATGTTGTGGGGGCAGCACCAGGGCAGTGAATAGTCAGCAATCACTACACTGTGAGCTGTAATCTCTCCCCTTCTCTATCACTGACATCCTGCTCTATGGGTGTCGGAGCGGTGGGTGCGATTACAGAGCACTTAGTGTGTACAGATCACTGACTGTTCACGGCCCGAGCACCGATGACTGGAGCGAGCGGCTGCAGGGAGAATGTAACTTTATTTTCTCCCTGCAGCTGCTCTTCCAATTAGATTGCTGCACATGTTTAATATAGTATTTATCTACAAATGACTCGCCCGCCTGCAGGGTAATGCCGTCTGTCTGCAGACAGGCTCCTTCTACAGCAGATATACCCCTCTTGTTTGTGGTTTCTCTTGGACCTGACCAGAAAGACAAAGTTCAAATCATATATGGACATTTGTTAATGTATACTCTAGTTATGTTTTATGAGCTTATGTTGAAACGATGCGTCTGACTGGTGCATAATAATTCTATTAAAGTCATCAAATCTGCCTGAAACTTTTTTTTTATCCATTCCTTTTTTTGCTTTCTTTTTCCACCTCTGTCCTGTTTATTGTGGGTGGGTGGGAAAGAGGATACAGAAGTGTTGTAAAGTGTACGTTTCTACAAAGCTCTTTTATTACTAATAAAATTACTATTAATAAATTTAAAAAATAAAATATCTTTATTGTGTACTATTTGTTGCAATGGATTCCTATGGAGACAGATGCCAGTGTGAATCATCTGTCAGAGGTACATACAGTGGGTACGGAAAGTATTCAGACCCCTTTTAATTTTTCACTCTTTGTTTCATTGCAGCCATTTGGTAAATTCAAAAAAGTTCATTTTTTTCTCATTAATGTACACTCTGCACCCCATGTTGACTGAAAAAAAACAGAAATGTAGAAAATTTAGCAAATTTATTTAAAAAGAAAAACTGAAATATCACATGGTCGTAAGTATTCAGACCATTTGCTCAGTATTGAGTAGAAGCACTCTTTTGAGCTAGTAGCCATGAGTCTTCTTGGGAATGATGCAGGGGTGGGATTCAGCCGGTTCTCCCCGGTTCGATGGAACCGGTTGTTCAAAAAGCAGCCGGTTCCCCGAACCGGGGAGAATGAGAGCGGCGATCCGGTACTATTTTGCTGCTTTGCAGCAGCTTGCAGCGCTGCCGCCGCATTGCACACCGCCAGCCCGGCCCCCGCGGACTGATCTGTGCAATGCGGCGATTGGTTAGCGGCGCGCCGCGGCCATCTAGCTGCAGTCACGAGGTGGAGTGGAGCCGAGAGGAGAGAGAGCACTGCAGAGCTGCAGAGACAGTCTCGACTCTCTGAGGTACAGTACTGAGTCTGTGTGTGAGCAGCTGCGCAGCGCTGCCTGAGCTGTGACGCTGCCTGCCTGTGCCTGGTGCTGGCGGCGGCCTGGCCTGGGCCCTGGCCCAGTGAGTGGCCCTGGAGTGGAGCAGTGGACTATTTGTTTTGTGCAGTAGCCACTGATCCCTGCAGGTGATGGCCCAGGACTGACGTGGACTCTCTCGGATTAGTGCGGTTCTCAGGGTGTACTGACATTTCTTTCCCAGTGCTGCGCATGTTTACCGGTTTTGGCTGAGATTTCACTTGAAGGAGCAGAATTATTCTTAAAGAGATATTCCGTGACCTTTCTCCCAGGTTGCAGGTGACGCGCACCACACTGAGGTGGTACCAGGGCTATGGGGTACTCGGCACCGAGCCCATTGATTTCTATGGGAGATGTCACTGGCAGCGGGACTCGGTCCGTGGCCCTGGCGGTCATGCAATGGGGGATATTTACAGGGGAATTGTAGATTAGATAGTTTGTGACGCCACCTGTGGTATCTGATCAATTGGACCAGCGCTGCTATATGGATCTTCACAGGGGATGTTATGGGGCAGCTAGATGGTAGGTCTCCCACAGGTGAGACTGGTCCCTGGAAGTCTATGGTGGTGCAGGGTGTAGGTAATAAAGCAGTCTCACACAAGGCAATCTCTTTCCATACCTTTACTTGCAGATGTTTCAGGCAGGTCCCGGGAAGCTGGTTGGGGTGGAGAATGCACATTCAGGATAACCGCTGAGCAGGTTAGAGGCCTCCTTTAACTTTGAATGTATGTGAGTACAAACTTGCATGAAGTCAAGTTAACTCTATTAATCTCCAGCTTGTTCAATAGCTGCCACGCCCGGCCGACATTGTGGTAGAGCCTTCTGCTTAATCTGGTGACCAGATATGGTGACCAGATATTGGAAAGAACGAAGTCCCTCTATGCTTGGCCTAGCTAAAAGTCCTTGTTCCCCCTGACTCCGTTTACGTATCAGCACTTAGGGCTACCTACCGTGACTTGAAGTCCAGAGGATTCTGGCGTTTCTTATTACTAGGCATAAAGCACTAGCAACGCTTCGGACCCCGGTGTCCGGTGAATTAGTGCGGGTAATCCGGTACCTGATGCACTAGTCTCTATCTTCCTCCACTGTGCCTCTCGTCCTGCTCTTGCTCTTAACATAAGCACTCGTAGCAATCATGTAAAATGTCAGCTTTCCTCCAGAGCTCGCTGAACAGTTCCAAGTACACTCTCTGTGGTAACTCCTGTGATTCCTTTCTTCTCTCCTTTCTCTGACCCTGTCCAGAGCAGCACACAGGTACTCTGTAAACTGTGTAAATGCTGTAGCTCCGAGAGTCACCTTCCTCTTTCCAAAGAATACAGGTAGCTTGTCCTGAGGTACTGTTTCACTTGCTTTAATTGCAGCTCTGACTAGGCTAGAGTGCCTCTCTTGTCCACTCTTACTAGCCTCCACTTCTGTATGAGGTGAGCTACAGGAGCTCCTTCAGATCCCAGTCTTATCTCCTCTCCCTCCAAGACTTGAATTGAATGGCTGAACTTGCACTGTCCTAAGACAGGAAGCTGACTGAACACTGAACTGAATGTGCCCACTCCTCTCCTCCTGCACAGACTGAACTGAACTGATCTGTCCGAAGACAGGAAACAGACTGGCTATTGCTACGTGTCACTACCTTTTATACCCCTAGTGGGTGTGTTGTGAAATGTGAGTGACGTGAATGAATATCAAGCCTCACGGTTACCTTCTTGTGCATTTTCCTGGAATATGTGTGCCTGGCGTAGCTGGGCCACACATCCCCCCTTGGTTAAACACAGCACTCCCGGGCTGTAAAAGAGAAAAGAAAAACATTTTGTTTTGCATATAACATCAACATTTTTAACTCATCCCTTGCGGGAGGTAAGACTCTTGAACGTTACACTGTATACATAGAAAAGTACAAAAGTATCAAAAGCACTTTCATAATACAAGACAATATTCTTGTGGAGGACCCGCACCAAACCTCCCACGTGGGTCCTGGGTGGGCTGCAGGACTTCTCTGTTGCAGACCTCACTCAAGGCCACACCACACGGGTTTTCTTTCAGAGGTAGTAATGGTTTCGTGTAAAACCAAGATGTAGCACCGAAGCGCAAACTATTTATATTAAAGTTTTTGGGCTGGCACAGTCCACAGCCACGCAGTCTTTGAATGATAAAACATTTTTCAAGTTTAGAAAATCACATTAACTCTTTAACTTTTTAACTCTGTACCCAGCCGGGTATTCTACTTAAATATGTAAACATCATCATACATATTATTAAACATTAATAAAGTGCAAATTGGCAAAACTTCTTCTTTAAACTTTTTACATTCTTCAGTTGCAGTAAACCCCTGTCTGGGTCCTACTGTTTTTCATCTTTGCTTGAGGTGACATTTACTTTTTCCATCCCTGGGGACAGAATTACACGATGCCTTTGGGTACCCATTACCAGGATATCATGTCCTGCGATGTAGGTTTGGGTCGCTACAGTCCTCATTCTTACTAAGGTCCCATCGGATGCTTCTGTCATGTATGACGCAAGTGGCGTTGTTGAAGGTGTCGCAGTAACTTGTGATTCAGGACAGGTCGCAGATTGCGATGCAGAACGTGACGTAGACTGCGGTGCAGAGGTGTACGCAGGGTACGATGCTGGACAAGACCTTGGTGTAGAGGACGCAGGTTGCGATGCGGTATGAGACGTAGACAGAGAGGCGTACGCAGGGGGCGATGCTGGTGCACGATCTGGTGCTGTTGGAGCCCGGGACTGGGACGCTGCGGCATTGTGTACGTTACCGGCGTCGGGACGGGGTCACTGACGATAGAGACATTTAGGGCATACCATCCCTTTAAACCCCAGTGTCGAGTGTAACTGACGATGTCCCCATTAATGAGATCCCTTCCCGGATGACCGATGGGCAGGTGGGACTCTACATCCCGGCGACTCACAAAGACTCCCGGATATAGGCCCGGCTCACGGATAAAGCCCCAGCCTTTGCGGAGTTTGAAATCCGTTACGCACCCCTGGCGCCGCGGTTCCCGGAGTGTACCTTTATCACGGCGAACACTCTCCTTGTCGGCGAGGAACTCTTCCATGTACCGCTGACGGAACTGTTGTATTTCTCTCTCCTCCTGCTGCCGTTGTCTCTCCTTCTCACGACACAGCTCCTCGTGCTCCACTTTTGCAGCATAGGTGATGTCATCAAGGTACTCCATTTGCTCCCAGTCTATTTCAGGCAGTGATGGTTGAGACCCCTCCGGTGTTCCTACCGGGGAACTGTAATCTACTGCAGTCTCCTTGCCTGGCTGGCACTCCGGAACGGGCAGGACCTCCTCAGCCTCCTTCGCTTCCACCTCTCCATCGGTGGGATCAGGTACAGCACTTTTGGGGGCAGCCTCCGGTTGTCCTTTAGCCTTCTTCAGCAGGGACTTAGGAAAGTCAGGTGATAGCGTTATGTCTGTGGGAGAGAACACTGCGTCCCACAGCAGCCGCTGTGTCTGGGCACGCCAGCGTCCCTCGGTCTCCTTCATGTCTGCCTGGCGCTGGATCATTCTTTTAAGCGCCGCATTCTCCTCTTTTAATTCCAGCATGGTTTGCTGAAGGTCCCGTACTGGGGATGGCTCCGGCACAGGTAGAGGCTTTTCAGGGGAACAAGGCCTGCCTGCCACTGCTCCTCCGCATAGCGTATCCCGTCCTTCCGCCATCTCTCTCCAGGCCAGACTGTGCTTTCCATCAGGAACAATCTGGTCCTTTCCATGGAGGCGGGATTTGCGCTTCCTCTTTTTTGCATAGAAGATGAAGAGGAGGCGGATCTCTCTTGCAGTGGGGCCATTGCGGACGTTGTAATAACACTTTGAGAGGGCAGCCATAACTTTCGCGCCACAGGGGGGGTACACGCCCACGAATGCACGCCCACCTTCTTCACCAGCGCCTCAGGGCGCGAATATGGCGGTAAAATGGCGGTATTTGGCGCCAAAAGTGACAAACAGCAAACAGTCTTTTTCTGCACGAAACAGTTCAATAGGCACACAGGACTCACAATTTTGCAAGCTTCGATCCTGTTCGTGAAGCCAGATAGATGAGTCGCACTAAGTACCAGGGCTATGGGGTACTCGGCACCGAGCCCATTGATTTCTATGGGAGATGTCACTGGCAGCGGGACTCGGTCCGTGGCCCTGGCGGTCATGCAATGGGGGATATTTACAGGGGAATTGTAGATTAGATAGTTCGTGACGCCACCTGTGGTATCTGATCAATTGGACCAGCGCTGCTATATGGATCTTCACAGGGGATGTTATGGGGCAGCTAGATGGTAGGTCTCCCACAGGTGAGACTGGTCCCTGGAAGTCTATGGTGGTGCAGGGTGTAGGTAATAAAGCAGTCTCACACAAGGCAATCTCTTTCCATACCTTTACTTGCAGATGTTTCAGGCAGGTCCCGGGAAGCTGGTTGGGGTGGAGAATGCACATTCAGGATAACCGCTGAGCAGGTTAGAGGCCTCCTTTAACTTTGAATGTATGTGAGTACAAACTTGCATGAAGTCAAGTTAACTCTATTAATCTCCAGCTTGTTCAATAGCTGCCACGCCCGGCCGACATTGTGGTAGAGCCTTCTGCTTAATCTGGTGACCAGATATGGTGACCAGATATTGGAAAGAACGAAGTCCCTCTATGCTTGGCCTAGCTAAAAGTCCTTGTTCCCCCTGACTCCGTTTACGTATCAGCACTTAGGGCTACCTACTGTGACTTGAAGTCCAGAGGATTCCGGCTTTTCTTATTACTAGGCATAAAGCACTAGCAACGCTTCGGACCCCGGTGTCCGGTGAATTAGTGCGGGTAATCCGGTACCTGATGCACTAGTCTCTATCTTCCTCCACTGTGCCTCTCGTCCTGCTCTTGCTCTTAACATAAGCACTCGTAGCAATCATGTAAAATGTCAGCTTTCCTCCAGAGCTCGCTGAACAGTTCCAAGTACACTCTCTGTGGTAACTCCTGTGATTCCTTTCTTCTCTCCTTTCTCTGACCCTGTCCAGAGCAGCACACAGGTACTCTGTCAACTGTGTAAATGCTGTAGCTCCGAGAGTCACCTTCCTCTTTCCAAAGAATACAGGTAGCTTGTCCTGAGGTACTGTTTCACTCGCTTCAATTGCAGCTCTGACTAGGCTAGAGTGCCTCTCTTGTCCACTCTTACTAGCCTCCACTTCTGTATGAGGTGAGCTACAGGAGCTCCTTCAGATCTCAGTCTTATCTCCTCTCCCTCCAAGACTTGAATTGAATGGCTGAACTTGCACTGTCCTAAGACAGGAAGCTGACTGAACACTGAACTGAATGTGCCCACTCCTCTCCTCCTGCACAGACTGAACTGAACTGATCTGTCCGAAGACAGGAAACAGACTGGCTATTGCTACGTGTCACTACCTTTTATACCCCTAGTGGGTGTGTTGTGAAATGTGAGTGACGTGAATGAATATCAAGCCTCACGGTTACCTTCTTGTGCATTTTCCTGGAATATGTGTGCCTGGCGTAGCTGGGCCACACACAGGTGCAGCTCGTGTCCTGGTGAGGAGTTATGGCTGTGCTCATCCTGAGCCTGCTGGTTCATGAATAGAATGCCAGTGATCACTGACACATATGAAGTAGTGGGGGATGTGGCTGACTATCAAAGGGGTGCAGGATGTTGGGGGGTGCTCCTCCTGTAGTCAGGTGTCACCGAACACTAATAATGACACCCCGAGGTCACCAGCCGCTCCCCCTCCTGGATCATCTCAGATGTGATTAGTGGGCAGTGTGGGATTTCTAGTACTACAGGGGGAGATATAGTAACCCTTTCCTTTCCACAGTTCCTAATCTGATGGCAGCCAGTAATCCTAGACAGTTTTGCCTGCTTAGTCATCAGGGACCTAATATTTGACCGCTGGCTCACAAGGAATTAAATCCATCGACCATTTGAACAGAACTGTTGCTCATTTGGTCACCAGGGATTGGAAGTGCTCAACATTTGGCCACTTGGTCACCTGGGTGCAAAGACCTGACTTGGTTGTCAGCAGCTGGGTCAGTCAGCTAAGCTCTTGCCCATTTAGCCACCAAGATTTTACATTGTGCCCTCCTGATTGGCAGGGAAAGGATATGTTCCTATTCAGTCTCCAGAAGCCAGCGCTCTTACCCACTAGGTCAGCAGGGAGTGGGTTGGATATGTAGCAGGGCACTTGCTCATCAGTGGTACTGGACCCCGCTCCCCCTATATTAGGAGAACATAAACTACAACCCCATGATGTCCCCTGCGATGGGCAGAGTCTGGATCCATCATCTCTATTCTAGATGCTGCGTGCTGTCAGTGAATAGAAACATCCAGACTACAAACCATCCCGGCCCAGGTCACGCTGTGCGAGCAGGACGTGGTCAGGAGATGGGTCTATTCACTGACAGTGGGAGCACACTGAAGAGATTATTGCCCTTTAATAGCCTGCCCCCCCATGCTTTTGCCTGTGATAATGGTGCAGATTAAAGCCCGCCCCTACTTATATGTTTGAGGAAAAGGTGTGTGTGTGAATGGGTGTGGCTTTAAAAATGGGCGTGGCTTAAAAGGGTGTGGCTTTAAAATGGGTGTGGTTTACCGACACACAAACACAGAACCTGTTGTTAAAAATTTGAATCCCACCACTGGAATGATGCAACAAGTTTTTCACACCTGGATTTGGGGATCCTCTGCCATTCTTCCTTGCAGATCCTCTCCAGTTCCATCAGGTTGGATGGTGAACGTTGGTGAGAGATGCTCAATTGGGTTTAGGTAAAAAAAAAGGACTTTTTTGAATTTACCAAATGGCTGCAATGAAACAGTGAAAAATGTAAAGGTGTCTGAATACTTTCCGTACCCACTGTAAATTAAATGGAGGCCTAAATGTGATGCAAAAACAGCCTAAAATTGGTCATAGAAAGAAAGGGCACAAGGGAGCAGGAGACTCTATATGTATATACACACACACAAAAAGCTTTATAGGAAAGTAATGTGTATACATGGATAATGATAGCAGTGTGTGCACATATATTTTGGACACTTGTGCCAACAAACTATTCGGAAACAAAATTGATAGAAAAGACACAAAAAACCCTGATAATTAAGTCAATATAGCGAGTCATAAAAGTTAGTGATGAGCGAGCAGTAAACTGCTAGGGTACTCGAACCGAGCAGGTCGGACTGCCCCTGTGCTCGACTCGAGTACCAAGCATAATGTAAGTCAGTAAAGTAGTTGAGAATTTTACCAGGAGACCTGTACTCGATGACTGGACAGGAGAGAGAGATGCTCTGGTCCACGTAATAAGCTTGCAGCACTGAAGCCGGGAATTCCCCTGCTGGGAGAGCGGGGACTCCTCTGTCAGCCGGACTCTGCTTGATCTCTCTATCTCTCCTGACACCCTCTGTGCTGCTGTGGCAGGGCCTCTCCTGACACCCTCTGTGCTGCTGTGGCAGGGTCTCTCCTGACACTCTCTGTGCTGCTGTGGCAGGGTCTCTCCTGACAAACTCTGTGCTGCTGTTGCAGGGTTTCTCCTGTCTCCTGACACCCTCTGTGCTGCTGTGGCAGGGCCTCTCCTGACACTCTCTGTGCTGCTGTGGTAGGGTCTCTCCTGACACTCTCTGTGCTGCTGTGGCAGGGTCTCTCCTGACACCCTCTGTGCTGCTGTTGCAGGGTTTCTCCTGTCTCCTGACACCTCTGTGCTGCTGTGGAAGGGCCTCTCCTGACACCCTCTGTGCTGCTGTGGCAGGGCCTCTCCTGACACTCTCTGTGTTGCTGGTGGCAGGGCCTCTCCTGACACCCTCTGTGCTGCTGTGGCAGGGCCTCTCCTGACACCCTCTGTGCTGCTGTAGCAGGGCCTCTCCTGACACCCTCTGTGCTGCTGTGGCAGGGCCTCTCCTGACACTCTTTGTGCTGCTGTGGCAGGGCCTCTCCTGACACTCTCTGTGCTGCTGTGGCAGGGTCTCTCCTGACACCCTCTGTGCTGCTGTGGCAGGGTCTCTGGAGGGGGCTGTGTACAAACGATTGGTTTATGTAGATGAGAGAGCTCACATAGAGGTGACAGAGGAGTCCCTGCGCTCCCAGGGGTATTCCCGGCTTCAGTGCTGCGTATGGCTCAGAGGTTTCATCACTAATAAAAATATGTCATAAAAGATGAACTTACAGAAAGAAGGAGCACATCATTAATATAACTAGTAAAATAGTGTATACAAAAATAAAGGAGACTCGCTGCTTAGCATAAAATCACAAATATAGTATATAGAATGTAACCATAACAAGAAATATACCTGTATATAAGCAAACATGTATAAACATACATACAGTATATAATACTGATGATATAATCAGAATATACGGGAGGTATGGTGAATAAATAATGGTGAAGTATACAAGGTTGGGGCAAAAGGTAAATATATTCCCATATATAACACGGTCAAATATTCAGCGTATACTCAGGATGGATGTGAAGACAATGAGTTTAGTACATCACAGGAAGAGGGAGTATAACAATGCAGCACTAGACAATAGGAGAGGGACTGGGTTGTGACAGCAAAAGGCACACATGATACAGGATGAGAGGAGAGCCGGCTGGGCACGAGACCCACATGTGTGCTGCCGGGCCGATCTGCAAGAGCAGCCGAGCATTCATAGTTGGGAGAAATCAACAATGTGCCCAGTGGGAGTGTAAGGCCGGAGTCACACTGGCGACAAAATCGGACGACTGCAATGCGATGAAATATCGCATTGCAGTCGGACCTATGTTAATCTATGGAGCAATTCCCAGTATCAGATTTTTTGTGGTCCGTTTTAAACGTCCGTGTACAATCGCAGCATGCTGCGATTGTCACCGATTGTGGGTCGACTATCGCCAATGCAAGTCTATGGGAGCGATGAAAAATCTGATTACAAACGGACCACACTGTGTGACTTGCGATGAAATCGCATCGGTGTCCTTTAGAAAAGCCGGCAATTCATCCCCGGCTATACTGTAAAATCACACTGACAGCTTTAATAAAGACTAGAAAGAATAGATATATACACATAGAACACATATATATATATACATGTCATTGTGACATGTACATATACATATATTTATAGTTCCTAGACTTCTACATACTGTAATAGCCGCTAATTCAATTGCCGGGTTTTGTGAAATCACAGAAGCCGACATGAAATGATACATTGTTTCCACACATTTAACCATGTAATTTCATGTATTTTTATATATGTTTGAAACATACAATTACATGAGTGTATTTGTGCAAAATTTCAGACATGTAGGGGTTAATTAAAGGTGTAATTTCGTTGAAAAAAAATGCGTGGGGCAGATAATAATAGCCCAGGGAGGGTGCATTTTTTTTGTGCCCCCCCTGGCTACTAACATCTGCCCCCAGACACCCCAGAAAGGGCAAATCTATAATTAGATTCGCCCTTTCTGGCACTTTGCCCGTCTATTCCCATTGCCCTGTAGCGGTGGCGAATGGGTTAATCTCACCTTACTGTCACCTTGCAATTGAAAGGTGACCTTAAGGCAGGTTAATAATTGATAGCTGTCAATTAGACAACTATCAATTATTAATCCTATTGAAGTAAATAAAAAAACACACACACTTTAAGAATAAATAATTTTAATGAAATAAAAACACATTTTTTTGACCATATTTTATTTTACACTTAATCCGTGCGAAGCCATTGATCTCCTAAAATAAAGAAAAAGAAATAAAACAACATTATTCTTACCTATTCCGCCGATCTGTCACGTCCCACGCTGTAATCCTTCACAAAGGGTTAACTAGCTTTGAGCCAAGCAGTACAAGTAATCCTGCGTGCTCAGCTCAAAGCTCATGAATGAATAAGTTCCTCTCCTGGCGACAGGAGAGGATGTGTTTCATGAATGAAGCTTAATTGATTGTGTCCACTTTCCCTTTAGGTCAGGTCACTACAGTTAAATTGGCAATAAATCAATTAAGCTCCATTCATGAATCTATTCCTCTACTTTCGCTGGGAGAGGAAGTTATTCATTCAGGGGAATACAGGTCTGAGACAGCATTATTAGCTCTCTGCGACCTGTAACCTGTTAACCCTTTCTGATGGATTACACCGTGGGACCTGACTGTACATCGGATTGGTAAGTATAATTTTGCTTTTTTATTTTATTTTTATTACAGGAAATGGTTTTAGCAGGAAAATAAAATATGGTCAAAAACTGTGTGATTATTTAATTAAACTTATTTTTTATTAAAGTGTGTGTGTTTGATTTTTCTTTCATACAATAGGATTAATAATTGATAGTTGTCTAATTGACAGCTATCAATTATTAACCTGGCTTAAAGTGACCTTTTAATTGCAAGGTCATTTTAACCCCTTATTAACCCATTCGCCACCGCTACAGGGCAATGGGAATAGACGGGCAAAGTGCCAGAAAGGGCGAATCTAATTAGAGATTTGCCCTTTCTGGGGTGTCTGGGGGCAGATGTTAGTAGCCAGGGGGGGCACAAAAAAAATGTACCCTCCCTAGGCTATTATTATCTGCCCCCACTCGCTTGCTTTGTCTGTCTGGTGGAGAAAATACAGCGGGAGCCCACGCATTTTTTTTCAACGAATTTACACCTTTAATTAACCCCTACATGTCTGAAATTTAGCACACATATACTCATGTAATTGTATGTTTCAAACATATATAAAAATACATGAAATTACATGGTTAAATGTGTGGAAACAATGTATCATTTCATGTCGGCTTCTGTGATTTCACTGAAGCCGGCAATTGAATTAGCGGCTATAACAGTATGTAGAAGTGTAAGAATTATAAATATATGTATATATACATGTCACAATGACATATATATATATATATATATATATATATATGTGCTCTATGTGTATATATCTATTCTTTCTTTTGGCATTTAAATACTATTCTTTTGGATCCATTATATGTCAGTTTTGCAAGCCTGCGAGAAAATCTCGCAAGTCGGATGAAAATCGGATGTTACAAGGTACACACACATGCGATTAAATCGCATCTTTGAAGGAAAATCGGATGCCAGAAGGATGTGTGATGTTTTTATTTTGATCCGATTGTCGACCGTCTAAAACGGACCGATTTTTTGTGGTTGTGTGTGACTCCAGCCTAATACTCAAAAAAGGCCACAAGATGGTGCAAAGGAGCATCGTACTAACTATATACAGTGCAGTGGAGACACCACATTGTGTAATATAATGACATAAGGATATTAATATTGCCACAAATAAGACACATATTAATGGTAATGTCTATAGTGAGAAATACTGAAAAACAACATGAAATGGAAAATGATTGATGAATTAAATATAATAAAAATATATAAATAATGCAGTGAATATAATAAAAAGTCTGTGATTTATAAATGTATGTGATGAAAGGTGAAGAGAGAAAAATAATATCTATCATTTTTATATATCATAACAAGCTATGATGAGTGAATGTGAATATGTGATCACAGTGATCTATGTTTATACCCCTCAAAATGACATGATGTCATTACATTAGAGTAAATATAGGAATATCAGTGAGTCCAAAATGTAAAGTGTATACATAAATAAGGGAGTAAGGGAGGTGGGAGAGATGGGGGAGGGGAGAATAGGGAGTGGGGGAGGGGAGAAGAGTGGGAAGGGGGAAAGGGAAGGAGGGATGGATGGGTGGGAAAGGAAAAACTGAGAATATATAGAACACAAACATGGGCGTACCCACCGTGGGGCAGGGGGGGCAGCTGCCCCTCCCTAGAAGCAGGGGCACACAATGAAAGAGAGTGGAGAGAGCAGCACTATGCCAGCTCCCTCTGCCACAGGTTGCAGTGCCTGTCTGTGTGCACGGAGCTGCTGTCTCACCAGAGGAGCTCCTTCCTGGCTGCAGCAGCTGTAGTTTCACTTTCTGCCCTGCAGGCTCTGGTTGTCTCAGCCACACTGGGTCCTAGTGCCCTCTGTGTGCATACACTGGACACTTCCTGCTCCTGCCTCAGACACTGCCTGCAAGCTTCATGGTAAGAGGGGATGGAATTTATTAAATTCATTCTGCTCAGGCATGTCATGGTCACTGTGGGGGAATGTGAGAGGATGGGGTACAGTGGGGGAGGGGTACAGGGCACTGGGGTGAATGTAAGAGGATGGGGGTATTGTGGGGGCTATGGCACTGGGGGGGTTAATGTGAGAGGATGGGGTATTGTGGGGGAGGGGTACAGGGCACTTGGGTGAATGTAAGAGGATGGGGTATTGTGGGGGCTAGGGCACTGGGGGGTTAATGTGAGAGGATGGGGGTATTGTGGGGGAGGGGTACAGGGCACTGGGGTGAATGTAAGAGGATGGGGGTATTGTGGGGGCTAGGGCACTGGGGGGTTAATGTGAGAGGATGGGGTATTGTGGGGGCTAGGGCACTCGGGGGTTAATGTGAGAGGATGGGGGTATTGTGGGGGCTGAAGTGGGGGAGGGGCAACAGGGCACACAGAGTGAATGTGAGAGGATGGGGTATTGTGGGGGAGGGGATACAGGGCACTGGTTGGTGAATGTGAGAGGATGGGGATATTGTGGGGGCTGGCGCACAGGGGTTGATGTGAGAGGATGGGGGTATTGTGAGGGAGGGTGGACAGGTCACTGGGGTTGAATGTAAGAGGATAGGGGTATTGTGGGGCTAGGGCACTGGGGGTTTACTGTGAGAGGATGGGGGTATTGTGGGGACTGAAGTGGGGAGGGGCAACAGAGCACTGAGGGGTGCATGTGAGAGGATGGGGGTATTGTGGGGTCAGTGGGACAGAACACTAAGGGGTGCATGTGAGACGATGGGCTGTTGGGGTGTGGGTGGGGGACAGGGGAGGTAGGGGGCTTTTTTTTACTTGTGAGCTCGTTAATACTTTAATAATAGATTAATATTTCAGTATTACTATAACAAGGGCATAGACAGACGGCCGTATAACTCATGCGAGGATCGCACTGCAATCCTCGGACTTGCTGGTACCGCTCCTGACATGAGCGCCACTGCCATGTATAATATATGGTATATACAGCGTAGTGTCGCATACACTGCTGTATTATACAATATACAACAGTTCTAATGCTCCATACCTAATATGCAGGATAATGTACAGTGTATATGATGTGACCTGTATAAGATGCGACATTGGCTTGCCCCCCCCTAGTTTTGATCCTGGGTACGCCCATGAACACAAATATGAAAATAAGTGAGTATAGGGGTCTTACACTAATTAAAACCAGAATAAATGGTGCAAGGTGCAAAAACCAAACAGGATGTTGTGTAGATACACAGTGATATGTAGATAAAAATACTAATGATGTTATAAATCTTGTTTATCTACATAGGTGGTAAAAATGTGAATATCACATGGTTCAGAGGAGCAGTGAATTACGATGAGAATGATGTGACGATACATCGCAGTCACTGCCAGAAACTAAGGACACAAAGTCACAGGCGGCCAAACCACATAAACACGTGGAGACACTAAAATAAACTGAATGATGAGGGAATTGCAGAAAAACACATAAAAAACATCGTATAAAAAATGAAAGAAAATTATACTAGGCTGCATGAAGTGAGGACATGAAGGATAAAACCTTAGGGTGAGTTTCCACGGTCAGGAAACGCTGCGTGTTTGGCGCTGTGCGCTGGCGCAGCGCCAAACACGCAGCGTCCAGATGTTACAGCATAGTGGAGGGGATTTCAAGAAATCCCGTCTCCACTATGCGTAACAATACGCAGGTGGCAAACCTGCGTAAACGGACATGCGGCGCGTCTTTTTAGACCGCAGCATGTCCTCGCGTATTGCGGCGACGGTGCGTCGCCGCAACAGAATTAACACAGGGCTATGTAGCCCTGCACTCTTTCCGGAGGTGTTCCGGAGGTGTCCTGAACACCTCCGGAAAGATCGCGCGTCATAAAGGGGGCGGGGCTTAGACGGAGCGGAATTTCCGCTCCGTCCAAAGCGCTATGGTTCCGGACCGTGGAACCATAGCCTTATATATACATAGCTTAGATGTGAAGATGGTCAGAGTAAGGGGTAAAACTAATGTTTTCATTTTGTCCAAGGGGGGTTATAGTATTCGGGGTCCAAATACATCTGGACCCCTCTGTGCCAATATTTGGCCGATGTTTCCACCTCTTATCTTACAGATGATTCTATCAATGCCCCTCACTCTGAATCCAGATCGATCACAGTCATGGTGCAGCTTGTAGTGTCTGGGAATGGTTATGGGACAAGTGGGATCATCTTCATTATTTATTTGTTGCATCGATCCCATGTATATGTCCTTGTGCCACTACTTGGACAATCTCTCTCAGTATAAATGTTTGCCACCATGAAAATAAAAGCACTTATACTCACCTCCCGTGTCAGCACAGAAACTGTAACAGGTCTTGGAAAATGGTGACATGATCGACATTTTTTTTTTTTTTACGAATTTCAAAAAAATGTTTTCATTAAATAAAAAATCATATAAGTTTGGTTTTGCTGTAATTGTACTATCCAGGAGAATCAGACAGTTCGGTCATTTTACTGCACAATGAATGCCAGAAAAACAAAACCCAGAACCGAATTGCGTGTTTTTTTCTAAATTGTACCCACTTCTTGTACATTGCAAACTAAACTACGGTAAATGGTGCCGATCAAAAGTACAACTCGTCCTGCAAAAAACACAACCTCATATGGCTATGATGGCAGGAAAATAAAAAAAAAAGTATTGCTCTTGGAAGAAAATGAGGAAAAAACAATCACAAAAATGAAAATTTGCTCAGTTTTTAAGGGGTTAAACAGGAAACCCACTGGGCTGAATAATGTCCATAACTGGTGTAAAATGCTGGGATCAGATGAGTGATAAATACTTCTTGGTCAGAAAGTGACCTAAGTCCGTACCTCTGACTTCATGGCGCAGGGGATATAGATGTACGGCTGTCCTGTATATTGTACGTGTGCGGTCGGCGCTCAGATATTGGATTCTGTCTGGTACATTTATTACTCAGCACATTTCTAGTCTTATGTTATGGTGTCACTTTTTACCTTTATGCTGGTGGCACTGGAATATGACATAGTCTTACATGATTAAATCTCTTTCTAATCTGTGCCCAGGAGCAGCGATCTACGGATCTATCGCCTCCCGTAAAGCAATGGACAGCAACCCGAAGGATGATGATGAGGCCTACATGGATAGGATCTCGGACCTGCTGGACATCTTCAGGGACTCTGTCAGTGCCAGGCTCTTTCCTCTATTACATTGCTGTGTACTGTATGTGTGATTTCACCCGTATCGGATCCAATGTTTTGTCCACTCATAGACTTAAATAGAGAAGCGTCATCTGACCTACAGAAGAAACCAATGGCCGCTAAGTTGCTTTTTGCACGCAGATTCGATCAATGAAAAGAAAGACCGCTCCTATCAACTAATCGAATCACATTGGTTCTCGTGCCGAAAAATAAAATTGTGTGAACTCGGCCTTACGATCAGAGGCAGTGACTGTTAGTCAGAGGGCTCTGCTAATTTTGCTGTCAAAATGGCAGTAATTTTCCAGATGCCCCCAAGACTGATGAGGAATTAGGCCCAGATATATGATCCCTTGTAATGTGCAGCGGGGGCAGATACATATAGAGCAGGGATGTCAAAGTCAAACACACCGAGGGCCAAAAAAAAAAAATTTGCTACAAGCCGAGGGCCGGACTAACGTCGGCCCTGCTACCGGTGCATTGTGGGAAATGTAGTGTTGGTGCCAGGGCCGGCTCCAGGTTTTTATGGGCCCCGGGCGAAAGAGCCTCAGTGGGCCCCTTTAACACAGACCACGATTCATGATGCACAGATACAGCAGAGAAATATGGGTACAGTACAATGCCAAATACTTCTCTTCTTCCATTACATGAGTGATATCTATTGTAAATTGTACAATAGCTCAAAAACCGCCAAATCCTCACAGCGCACAGTACAGACTGGACAGTACAGTCCTCCATACAATATTATGGGCACCACAGTCTCCCCTCATCACCCATATAATACCCCATGCAGGATGTCACCCCCCATATAATGCTCCATACAGAATACTGGACCCAATATAATGCTCCATACAGGATACTGGACCCAATATAATGCTCCATACAGGATACTGGTCCCCATATAATGCTCCATACAGGATACTGGTCCCCATATAATGCTCCATACAAAATATGGAGCTCTCCTCTGCGCTGTACTGTGTTCTGCACTGTTACAGCTCAGGAAAGGGCGCTGTGGAAAGACTCCCCATTATCATCATCATTGCCTCCCCATCATCATCATGGCCTCCCCATTATCATCAATGCCTGCCCATCATCATCTCCTCCCCATCATCATCAATGCCTGCCCATCATCATCTTCTCCCCATAATCAATGCCTGCCCATTATCATCTTCTCCCCATCATCATCATCAATGCCTCCCCATTATCAGCAATGCCTGCCCAATATCATCATCTTCTCCCCATCATCATCAATGCCTCCCCATTATCAGCAATGCCTGCCCATTATCATCTTCTCCCCATCATCATCATCAATGCCTCCCCATTATCAGCAATGCCTGCCCATTATCATCATCTTCTCCCCATCATCACCAATGCCTCCCCATTATCAGCAATGCCTGCCCATTATCATCTTCTCCCCATCATCATCATCAATGCCTGCCCATCATCACACACAGACAGCACACAAGCACTCTCTAACATACTTATACACACACACACACACAAAGCACCGCGCTACATACACACAGACACACACAGAGACATACACACACACGTCTTACCTGTCCGACGTCCGCGCGCTCTGTGCCACAGCCGGCCGCTGAATGATGATGTCATTCAGCGGCCTGCTGTGAGAGGAAGCGCCGGCGCCCCCTGGAGCCCGGAGCTGTGGCAGCGGAGGCACGGGAGAGGTAAGTATTGTGCCAGCTGATGCCGGGGCCCTGAGCAAGCGGGGGGGGCCCAGTGGCGGCGCTGACACCGCTCTCCTCCGCTAACGGGCGGGGGGGTGCCAGACTGCGAGTGGGCCCCCCCCGCCTGCTCAGGGCCCCGGCACTTGCCCGTGTGTGCAGGGTGCTGACGCCGGCCCTGGTTGGTGCGTGCAAAACACCAGCAGGCGGCTGTGGCCTGCGGGCCGGATCTAATAGTAACTAAATATCATCCAGGGGGCCATAGATAATCAATTCGCGGGCCGGATCTGGCCCGCGGGCCTTGACTTTGACATATGGGATATAGAGGATGACCAGATCGGCAATTAATAAAAATGTTTGTAACAGAAACAGCACGAGTCGAGTTCTTGTCGATCTGTTACTAGAAAACAGATAAATTACTAATAATGTTTTTTTTTCTCATTGCAACAGGTGAGAGAAGACGGATTGCGGCTCACTGAGTATTACGTAAGTGATATGAGCAGATCATGTTTGTGTCTACAATTGTTGGTGCATGGAGCATAAAACAAATGCATCAAAAATAGAATATAAAAAACACCAATAATTTCATTGTGCAGATCTGAGAGCCCAAACATTTCCAATACAATTTCTAATTTTCCTCTCTTCTTCTTTAAGGATCAGGATGCCGACGGATATGACGACGATGACGGGGTAAGAGCCTCATTGGCACCATACTCTATATAAGTGCTATCTTACCTGCAGGGATCTCTAATCTATTATTCCTAGAATGCAATAATATGGGGAATTCATAAAATGACTGAAATGACTGGGGTTGTTCAGCCCTGGTGTAATTTTTGGCAGAATGCAGAATGTGAACAGTATCTGATGCTCTACTGACCTGATCACTTGTATTTAAATCACTGACTTTTGGTCACATGACAAATGCTGGACCCGGCACACATAGCCGAAATTCACCAAGGCTACATAACCCCTTTATAGGATTAAAGAAATAGATACAAGCAAACTAACTCTTACCTGTTGTATTGCAGGCGTTCTACATGAAGCTGGACGGTGGCATCAGGATCCCAGAGGACGATGTGAGTGATGGGAGTGATGATCCGGCGTGTACCTTCATACTGAACTGACAGGACATGATTTACATTAGCATCATGTAGAGCAAAAAACTGGAAAAGTCTGTTTTTTTTCCTAGTTTTGTGTGCACAGCGCCTTTTTTGTTTGCACATAATTCATTATTTTATTTGTGACTTTTTGAAGTCTGTTTTGTATGTTATTGCCTGGGTTTTTTTTATTTTGTTTTCCGCTTTGTGGATGGAGTCTAGTATGTCCAGATATTTTATCCTGATTCATCAATTTCTAAATTTGCCACAACCTTACTCCAGTCCAACCCTGCTGTATTTTTGAGTAATCCAGTAATGGGGGCAATTTTTGTGACTTTTGGCATCAAAAGTTACACAAATAAAACAGTTCCAGAAAAAGAGAAAGCCTGTATTTGACTTAATGCCAAATTCATGAATCTCATGCACCATTTTGATGAATTTGGTACCAAAAAAGGCAAATAATATCATAAAACAAGAAAGGAAAGTGGCATAACAAAAATGCACATGATGAATCGGGGCCACAATATTTAGTTTTACTTCATCATGTCTATAGGAACCAGAGACAGAGCAGATTGCAGAAGAAGACGTCACTTCTGCAGTGGAGGAAGAATCTGTCTCTGAAGAAGGCAGCGCAAGTATAGAGGAAGAGGAGGAAACCACATGCAGCACCTGGCCCCGCATTCACACAAGAAGGATGATGACAGAAGCAAGGGCCAGGATTGCCTCCTTCATAACTACTCTGTTTAGATAAGGATAGTTAAGTAAGGATATAGTATAGAGTATAAGTATATTTAAAATAAAAAAAATAAAAAAAGTATAAGTATAGGTAAGTAAGGATAAATATATTTAAGAAAAGATAAGTGTAGCTAAATATAGGTAAAAAAAGATTAGTATAGATAAGTATAAGAATAGGTAAAGTATGCGTATGTTTAAAATTCAATAAAAATAAAAAAAGGCGCGAGAGGATGAGTATAGGAAAAAATGATCAACATAAGTAAAGGTACTGCCACACTTAGCGATCTGGTTAGCGATCTCAATAACGACGCAAGCTAACGAGATCGTTGGTGTGATCTCTTTTAGGTCGCTAGTAGCTGCCAAACAGGAGATCTCATAAACGACTCATCAGCGGTCAGCGATCACTTTAACGACTTTGGCGGTCGTTAGGATCTATTAGCATGTACTGAGCGCTTCTGATTCATAGGAATTTCCAGCATCGCTCCTGCTCTCTGCGTCCTGCTAGCCTGCTTTGCAACTTCTGCGATCCTCTCTGTAACGCAAAAGAGAACTTACAGATATTGCGATCCACTCCGTGACGCTAAAAACAGTCATATGCGTCACAAACGAGGTCGCTCGTCGTTCACAAAAGGTGCCAAACACAGCGATATAGGCTCACCAGCGGGACGCCAACGATCAAAAAACGGTCCAGAACTCTAGTGAACGATCAACGAGATCACAGCAGGGGCCACATCGTTGCTACATGCCACACACAACGAGGTCGCTAACGAGATCGCTAAATAGTGACGTTTTAGTGATCTCGTTAGCGATCTCGTTAGTGATCTCGTTTAGTGTGGCATACCCTTAAGGATTCAGAAGGGTAGAAGCATGAAAATATAACTTTTACTATATTAGGATAAAATAGCCACAGGCTAATTAACAAACAATACAAAAAATCCTCATGGCTAATTATCACCTAACAAAATGAGTTGCACTAGTCAGTATTCATGTGCAGTGAGGTACTTGTCATGGTGATATATATATAATGTACAGAATTAAGAAAAGCACCAGATCCTGGTGGTGTCCTATTAGAATGGTCCAGGTTAGATGATCCTTTGTATGGGAAAAGGAAAGGGGTGAGGGGCGCCGTTATAGGAGAGCCACACATTTCCCCACAGTGTTTTCCAGTTGAGAAGGTGCCCCGCGGTATTCCCGATGCGCTTCACCTGCGTTTCTTCAGAGGAGACAGAGACCGGATGGGGAATAAAGTGTCAGCCGTAGTGGCTGAGATATACAGTTCCCACAACCATGTGTTGGGAACAGTGCCCGGTCTACAGTATGGCAACTTGCGTTCATTAAAAAAATAATATTACCACACTATGAAAAACATAATTTCCGGCACAAGATCCACTGGAGCGCACACATCTCTTACGAGGCTTCCATGGAGTGCACATTTCACTTCCGGCACGTCACCCACTGGAGCGCACTGTAGGTCTTACTATGGCTGACACTTTATGCCCCATCCAGTCACTGTCTCCCCTGAAGAATCGTAGGTGAAGCGCATCGTTTGTGAGTACCTCTGGGCACCTTCCCAATTAATCCTTGGAAAACACTGTGGGGAAATTTGTGGCTCTCCCATAACGGCACCCTCACCCCTTTCTTTTACCAATTCAAGAGATCATCTGACCTTGAACATTCTAATAGGACACCGCTATGATCTGGTGAGACTGTCCCTTTTCTCAATTGTGTACAGTATATATATATATATATATATATATATATATATATATATATATATATACATTACAGACCAAAAGTTTGGACACACCTCATTCAAAGATTCTTCTGTATTTTCATGTCTATGAAAATTGTAGAATTACACTGAAGGCATCAAAACTATGAATTAACACATGTGGAATTATATATTACACTTTACAAAAAAGTGTGAAACAACTTAAAATATGTCTTATATTCTAGGTTCTTCAAAGTAGCCACCTTTTTCTTTGATTACTGCTTTGCACACAGAAAAGGTGAACGGATGGACTCTACATGCCTGGTTCCCACCGTGAAGCATGGAGGAGGTGGTGTGATGGTGTGGGGGTGCTTTGCTGGTAACACTGTTGGGGATTATTCAAAATTGAAGCGGTGAGCGGTCCAGCTCACCCCAAACCATCTCGATTGGGTTCAGGTCTGGTGACTGTGGAGGCCAGGTCATCTGGCGTAGCACCCCAACACTCTCCGTCTTGGTCAAATAGCCCTTACACCACCTGGAGGTGTGTTTGGGGTCATTGCCCTGTTGAAAAATAAATGATGGTCCAACTAAACGCAAACCGGATGGAATAGCATGCTGCTGCAAGATGCTGTGGTAGCCATGCTGGTTCAGTATGCCTTCAATTTTGAATAAATCCCCAACAGTGTCACCAGCAGAGCACTCCCCACACCATCACACCTCCTCCTCCATGCTTCACGGTGGGAACCAGGCATGTAGAGTCCATCCGTTCAACTTTTCTGCGTGCAAAGCAGTAATCAAAGCAAAAGGTGGCTACTTTGAAGAACCTAGAATATATGACATATTTTCAGTTATTTCACACTTTTTTGTAAAGTGTAATGTATAATTCCACAGGTGTTAATTCATAGTTTTGATGCCTTCAGTGTGATTCTACAATTTTCACAGTCATGAAAATACAGAAAAATCGTTGAATGAGAAGGTGTGTCCAAACTTTTGGTCTGTACTGTACATATATCACCATGACAAGTACATCACTGCACGTGAATGCTGACTAGTGCAACTCATTTTGTTAGGTGATACCGTATTTTTTGGACTAAAAGACGCACTTTTTTACCCTCAAATTTGGGGGAAAATGGTGATGCGCCTTATAGTTGGAAAGTACTTACCAGTAGTGTAGTGGCAGCAGGAGTCGGTGATTCTGTGGTGGTTTGACGCTGCAAGGCGATAATCTCACTCCCATCCCAGGTTGGTGCGGCAGTATTCACCGGTGCTCGGTCGTGCGGAGGCTCTGCTGACATTTTGTGAAATCTTGGAGCCCCCGCACTTCCATTGCTGCGATGCTGTGGCCTTTGTAAAATGGCTGCCGGAGGCGGTGCATGCGCAGATTGAGATCTCGGCAATGAGATCTCGTCCTAAGATCCCGGAGACGAGATTTCGGTGTCGAGATCTCAATCTGCGCATGTGCTGCCTCCAGAGGCAATTTTCCCTGAGGCCACATCATCGCAGCAATGGATGTGCGGGGCTCCGGGTTTTCACAAGCTGTCGGCGGAGCCCCCATACTACTGAGCACCATCGAACCTGCCGCACCAGTCTGGGATGGGAGTCATATCATCGCCAGACCACTGAACTACCCTGTGACCCCGCTCCACCAGCGCTGCCGATCTTTTCCCCCGGTAAGCTGAATTCAGACTATAAGACGGACCCCCGTTTGACGCATTAATTTTTTTCCCTATTTTCCTTCTGAAAACTTGGGGTGCGTCTTATGTCCGATGCGTCTTATAGTCCGAAAAAAACTGCAATTACCCATGAATTTTATTTGTGTGTTTTATAATTAGCGTATGGCTATTTTATCAAACATAGTAAACGTTATATTTTAATACTTCTACCCTGCTGAATCCTAACCTGATTGGTAGTACTTTACTAAGTTTTATTATTATTTATTTTATTATTTTATTATAAGCATAGGTAAGTAAGGATAAGTATAGGTAAGAAATGATAAATATAGGTAAGTAGAAGAAATAATTAGTATAGGTAAGTATTGGTAAGAAAGTAGAAGTATATATATAAATAAAGGTAATAAAGGATAAGTATACAGTAGGTAAGTAAGGATAAGTGTAATTAAGAAAAAGATAAGTGTAAGTAAAAAAGGCTAAGCATAGGTAAGAAAAGATAAGTATAGGTAGGAAAGGAAAGTATAAGTAAAAAGGCTAAGCATGAGTAAGTAAGGGTAAGTGTAGGTAAGAAAAGATAAGTATAGGTAGAAAAGTTTAATGTGAATCTGTCACCCCCTTGGACAATTTTTATCTATTACTATGGGCATACAGGTAATAGAATGGTTAAACCAGTCTTACCTGTATGCCTCACAGCTGCGGTGTACATCTTGAGAAATTCATTTATAATCTTTTATGTTAACAATTTATTCCAGACTCCGTGGCGTGTGGTGCCTGGAAGAAATCCCTGCCTCTTGATTTCATTATAAAGGTACCCCCCTCCCATCAGCGTCACACTAACCTGTTCGTTGCTGTAATCCCACACATGCGCCATGCACGAGCGCTGTTACGCGAACCCTGTATGGGCAGTGTCTGCATCAATCTTCTGCGCAGGCGCCGGCGAGGAAGATCAATGCAGACACTGCTCATACAAGGGCGGACAGGGTTCGTGTAACCGCACGCGTGCATGGTGCATGTGTGGGATTACAGCAATGAACACGGCGTGGAGCCTGGAAGAAATCATTCATATAAAAGATTATAAATTAATTTCTCCATATCTACACCACAGCTATGAGGCATACAGTTAAGACTGGTTTAACCATACTATTACCTGTATGCCCATAGTAATAGATCAAAATCGTCCAGGGGGTGAAAGATTCCCTTTAAGTATAGGTAAATATAGGTAAGTAAGGATAAGTATAGGTAAAAAAAGATAAACATATTTAAAATTCAGTAAAAAAAAAGAAAAAAGTATATAAAAGTAAGGATAAGTATATTTTAAAATTCAATAAAAAAATCTTAAATAGTCTAGATATAAAGATAAGACAGAAATAAGCATTAGATATGTATAAAATATCCCCTATAAAGTGTGACAGGTCCATCCAGACCCGACACTGCAGTATTTGGGGTCAGGAAGGAATTTTTCCCCACACATGGGGTTGTTTCGCCTTCCTCTGGGTCACATCCTTTTTATGCAGTAAATTCTATAAATAGCGCTGGATGATTACCCGTATATACTCATGTAGAAGCCGACACGTGTATAAGCCGACCCCCCCTAATTTTGCCACAAAAAACTGGGAAAACTTATTGACTCGCGTATAAGCCTAGGGTGAAAAATGATTATGCCCCCATATGATGCTCCACAGATTAGGCCCCCATAAACTGCAGATTATGCCCCCATATGCTGCACAGATTATGCCCAATATGCTCCACAGATTATGCCCCCATATGCTCCAGATTATGCCCAATATGCTCCAGAGATTATGCCCCCATATGCTCCACAGATTTTGCCCAATATGCTCCAGAGATTATGCCCCATATGCTCCAGATTATGCCCCCACATGTTCCACAGATTATGCCCTCATATATTCCACAGATTATGCCTCCATATGCTGCACAATTATGCCCCGTATGATCCACAGATTATGCCCCCATATGCTCCAGATTATGCCCAATATGCTCCAGAGATTATGCCCCCATATGCTCCAGATTATGCCCCCATATATTCCACAGATTATGCCCCCATATGCTGCACAATTATGCCCCCATATGCTGCACAATTATGCCCCCATATGCTGCACAATTATGCCCCGTATGATCCACAGATTATGCCCCCATATGCTCCAGATTATGCCCAATATGCTCCAGAGATTATGCCCCCATATGCTCCAGATTATGCCCCCATATATTCCACAGATTATGCCCCCATATGCTGCACAATTATGCCCCGTATGATCCACAGATTATGCCCCATATGCTCCAGATTATGCCCCATATGCTCCAGATTATGCCCCCATATGCTCCAGATTATGCCCCATATGCTCCAGATTATGCCCCATATGATGCACAGATTATGCCCCATAGTATACGTCCCTTATGCTGCTGCTGCTGCAAAAAAAAAAATGACATACTCACCTCTCGTCGCTGGGGGCCAGGTGCCGGTGTCCTGAGCAGGCGGTGACACTGGCGCGCTATGGGGGACAGTTGCCGGTGTCACCGCTCGCTCAGGACCCCGGCACCTGAGATATTTACCTGTCCTCTCTGCACCGCTGCACGCTGCGTCCTCTTCCGGGTTCTCGGCAGTGAATGATCAGGCAGGGGGCGCGGCGCGAACTAACGACGCCATCGCGCCCTCTGCCTGAACATTAACTGCCAAGGACCCGGAAGAGGACGCAGCATGCAGCGGTGCAGAGAGGACAGGTAAATATCTCAGGTGCCGGGGTCCTGAGCAAGCGGTGACACCAGCACTTGTCCCCCTTAGCGCACCAGTGTCACCGCCTGCTCAGGACACCGGCACCTGGCCCCCAGCGACGAGAGGTGAGTCTCTCCTCTCTCCTGCTATCTCCGGCAGCTCTTCAGTCCTACAGCGGTCACGTGGTACCGCTCATTAAAGTCATGAATATGTGCATATTCATGACTTTAATGAGCGGTACCATGTGACCGCTGCAGGAAGGAGCCGGAGATCATCAGAGAAGCAGGGGGCTGCAGATACGCGCCGGCGGAGGGGTGAGTATGATCCGACACCCCCGCTCCCCCTCCCCCGCCGACCCCCGTATATGACCCGCGTATAAGCCGAGAGGGGGACTTTCAGCCCTAAAAAAATGGGCTGAAAATCTCGGCTTATACACAAGTATATACGGTAAATTAGCAAAAGATATATATGGGGTGCACCTAACACCATAAATACCTACCCAGGTGCCAGACTATGTATGGATGAACCATATAAACAAGGAGAGAAAAAGACCATGACAATAATAAGTCTGCACACCAGGAAACAATTTAGGATAGAAAAAATACCATAACATATTTTATTTGGATAAGCAAAAACACACAACAATTAAAATCATTTAAAAACACACATAATGTGCCATGTACCATACATCTGACCCCTGGCTAGTGCCAAACAATATAATACAATGACCCTTTATGTTATTTTATGCATCTGCCCCTAGTGGACACAGATTGCCACTATCTGCAATTGACAATGGACATGGACATGGAACTCATGTGTGAATATGGCCCACTGGTGAATATAGCCTAATGAACCATGTGATTACAAAACACACACAAATCACAAGATGCATATATGAAAACCTGGGAACTGCAGCCAAATAGGGGCTAAAGATATAGCACCCAATTGGACAAATAAGAAAAAAGAAGAAGAGCCATGGAAAGGACAAAATAAGAAATATACCTATCCATACTGATTCATACTCACTAGAGAGACTGAGGGTAGAGATGTGCCCCAGATGTATGTCCACTGATGTGGAAAAAGGGGTAAACCAGTAGCATCCCAGTCCCAAAACCCTGCAAACAAAAACCCAGAAGAGTCACAGTGCCCTAAATGGCAGGAAGCATGAAGGAGCCTAAGGAGCAGGGCACATGGGAACAAGCCCCACGCGTATCGCTGTTGAACACAGCTTCATCAGGGGAAGTGGCTTAATGATTAAATTAAGCTAAATTTGATAATAGATTAGAATAAAAATAAATAAACTTATTCATTGTGTCTGTGTCTTCTTTATATTCTGTTCATTCTGCTGAGATTAGTATTATAATTTTGGTCAGCTGTAGTGAATGTTACAAATGGGAAGGAATTAAGAGTGAATCCCATTTTGGGTCACGTGATCTCGCTGCCGATTCTTTCCCACCATGACAATGACGTTATGGCCGCCTGTCATGTGGCTTTCCCAGACTGATGTCACTTCCCCAATGTGCGCCAGAGCATCAATCACATGTAGTACATGGGATCGGGCAAACATCATCAGCGACTGCTCTTTACCCCAAGTGTAGTCTCCTCCATTAAAGTCCCTGCAGATCACAGATCATGTAGAGGACGCCATATTCCATAGTCACTGTACTTACCCCACAGGAGCTCCACACAGCACAATATCTCAGGAACCTCCAGCCCATCACACATGGAAAGGTGGACCTGGTGCAAGGGGATGTAATGGGAATAGACTATATTAGTGCAGCAAGAGATGTATTGGGCGGATATAAATGGAAAAAAGGTGTAGTTGGCCTTACAGAACAAGGAGGTACAGTGGTAGGATAAAGATGGTGGGAATGGGATGCCACACTGTAAAGTTATAATTGTAGTAAGCTGAACTGGCAACGTGACCACAAGCCTGAAAGGAAAGGAGTGGCATGTGCCCAGGATAACGAGGCCAGATAAAAAACAAAGGAAGAAAAAATGCATTGAAATCATTTTCAGAATGATGATTAGTGTGCACACTGTCAAAGGAGTGAGATGATGGTGGAAAGAGCTGAAAAATCCTAAACCAAAATAGAACTAAATTCACAGCACATTCATCAGTACGAGTTATAATAGTGCAAAAAAGGTTTTTATTCAAGTCTAATATCCAAAATTCAAAAAATAGGAAGCAGGTCAAGTTGATATTAGAAATAGGCCACTATGAAATATGCTAGATGTTTCGACTCATCCTGGGTCTTAGTCATTATGTCGCTTCAGTCAGAGAAAAGTGAAAAATCACTTCTACTTAAAGTGGAGATAATTCCACTTTGTACAACCCTGCAGATACTTCATTGCAGAGGGAAGAGGGGAAGTTGAGAGGTAGGTAGCTGGGAAACCGCCTGATCCTAGTGCTGCGTAAGCGGCGCTCCCAAGCCTTGCTTAGGTGCTGGCATGTGACCAGTGTGAATTTACTTGTTAGGCCGGCGTCACACAGGCGAGTTTGATGCGAGTAAGTCGCACGACTTTCTCGCATCAACACCCGGCACGGCCGCCCGCTCTCGGACCCGAGTGCGCGGCTGCATAGAAATACATGCAGCCGCACACTCGGGTCCGAGAGCCGGCGGCCGTGCCGGGTGTTGATGCGAGAAAGTTGTGCGACTTACTCGCATCAAACTCGCCAGTGTGACGCCGGCCTTAGGTGACCCCACCCCCCCCCCCCGGGCCGGTCGCCTAATAAGAGTTTTAGAGCCACTGGGTGCATCAACAACACTATACAGTTAGATCACCGGCAGCCGCAGTTCATCTTAGATCGGGATGCAGCCGCAGGTGATTTAACAGCACAGACAGTATTATTACTGCATCAGCATCATTATACTGTACCCCAAGTGTCAGCATCATTATCCTGCACCCCGAGCGCCAGAATCGTTATTCTGCACCCCAACTAATAGCATCATTATCTTGCACAGTGAGCATTTCTGCTACACACAGGCAATCTGATCATCGCCTGTGTGTAGCAGAGGCGATTGGACAACTGCAGCTTCTAGTCAATCAAGGAGACTATTGTGCATGAAAAAGTATTGCATTAAAATGCAATAATGGGTGATCAAAGAGATCGTATCCACACCAAAATGGTATCATTAAAAATGTCAGCTTGTCATGCAAAACATAAGCCTTCACCCAGCCCCAGATCACGAAAAATGGATACGCTACAGGTCTCGGAAAATGATGCATTTTTTTTTTTAATAAACTTTGGATTTTTCTTTCACCATTTAAATAAAATACAACCCAGACATGTTTTGTGTCTACATGGTAAAAAAATACAAAAATCAGTTGTGGAATTGCACTTTTTTTGCAATTTCACCGCACTTGAAATTTTTTTCCCGTTTTCAAGTACACGATATGGTAAAACCAACGGTGTCGTTCAAAAGTACAACTCGTCCCGCAAAAAACAAGCCCTCACACGGACATATTGAAAAAAAAATAGCTCTGGGAAGAAGGGGAGTGAAAAACAGAAACGCAAAAATGAAAAAGGGCCCGATGGTGAAGGCGTTAAACTAAATGTTCAGCCCTGATAAAATAATAACGCCTATGCTCACCTCCGATGCCGAAGCCGTTCCTGCGGCGTTGGCACTCGCTTTCCCTGGGCTGTGATGCGGTGGAATGACACGTGATGTCCGGCGCCCAATCAGCTCTGGCTTCTCTGTCAGCATCTTCAGACAAACTGAACATGAAGTCAGGGATCAGCTGATGCCTGGCTTCCTCATGTTCAGTGCCTACGACAGTGACGCCAGCTCTGATTGGCTGTCATTCCACCACATCACAGCCCCAGGACTGCGACTACCGACACTGTGGGAATGGCGCCAGCATGGCAGCTGAGTATAGGCTTTAGACCGTGGTCACACATGCGAGAAACTCGCACGAATCTCGTGTGAGTCTCTCGTATGAACACCTGGCACTACTGCCGGTACTCGGACCGGAGCGTGCGGCTGCATAGAAATTCATGCAGCCGCACACTCCGCTCCGAGTGTCGGCGACAGCGCCAGGTGTTCATGTGAGAGACTCGCACGAAAATTGTTTGAGTTTCTCGCATGCATGATGTTTTCGCCAAAGGCCTGTAGCTAAACTTAATGCAACTCAAGGTATGTGCACACGTCTTTTTCAGGCAGATTCTACCTGGAAGCTGCAAAGCACTCAAACATTTAAAAAAAAATTAGTAAACCAATTTGCTGTGCACATGTTCTGTCATCTGCAACTTCTTTTAGCTGCCACTATCTAATATGTAACAAAAAAAAAAACGCAGGCGGCAAAAATGTCAAAAAAAAGATGGCTCTGGCAAGATAACGCCGGCGTTTTCCTGAAGCGTCTTCTGTCTTATAAATAATGCCGTTACACCACCATTGGAAGGACAACGGGTGCACATACTCTAAGGCCGGTGTCACACTAGGTAGGAATACGGACGAGTGAGAGGCGTGAAAACCACGCATTACACACGGACCAATACTTCTCTATGGGGTAGCTCTGATCATGCGTTTTTTTCTCGGCCGTATCTTACGGTGCGAGACACCAGCAGCATGCTGCGATTGTACGCGTATTACGCCCGTTCTACACCAATGAAAGTCTATGGGTGCGAGAAAACAACGGATTACACATGGACCAGGCGTGTGACTTGCGAGAAATACGCAAGACTTCTGCAGCTCACAGGAAATAGCGCAACACATGCAGGAGGAAGCTGACACATGTAAATTAGCTCAAAAAGAGCGCCAGACATCCCGGAAGGACGCCTCCACGGAGTCGGCCATGATGCCTACGCACATCAATGTGGACATGTTGAGACTCTTGCTGCAGGAGAGGCCCGAAAAATGCCACAAAAGAGATGCACATTACGCAGACCGCGCAAGGAAAGAGGAGGCATGGAGGCGCATCTGTGGGAAGATGTTTCACCACTTTGGCGACAACCCACGCGAGAAGCATCAGCGAATCAATAAGTTACATGATTTTTTCACAATTTTCTTAACGCTCACAGTGTAGTTATAGAGCAGAATTAGCCCCCCATTTTTTTCTTTTATTTTATCCGACAAATTTGTAGTATAGTCCCATCCTACTAGACCCCCATGACTATATAACGTGTCCGCAGAATAATTATGCTTTGTCCAGCTAGCTAAATGATTACATTATATGTCTCATTGCAGTGGATGATGTTATGAGAAGATGGAGAAGCAGCCACGACCAATACAGGCAGCAACGCCAGCAGAGGCCAAGAGCGGGTCAGCAGCACCCAGAAAGCGAAAGTACAGTACAGACCAAAAGTTTGGACACACCTTCTCATTCAAAGATTTCTCTGTATTTTCATGACTATGAAAATTGTGGAATCACACTGAAGGCATCAAAACTATGAATCAACACATGTGGAATTATACATTACACTTTACAAAAAAGTGTGAAACAACTGAAAATATGTCTTATATTCCAGGTTTTCAAAGTAGCCACCTTTTGCTTTGATTATTGCTTTGCACGCAGAAAAGGTGAACGGATGGACTCTACATGCCTGGTTCCCACCCTGAAGCATGGAGGAGGAGGTGTGATGGTGCTTTGCTGGTAACACTGTTGGGGATTTATTCAAAATTGAAGCGGTGAACGGTGCAGCTCACCCCAAACCATCTCGATTAGGTTCAGGTCTGGTAACTGTGGAGGCCAGGTCATCTGGCGTAGCACCTCAACACTCTCCTTCTTGGTCAAATAGCCCTTACACAGCCTGGAGGTGTGTTTGGGGTCATTGTCCTGTTGAAAAATAAATGATGGTCCAACTAAACGCAAACCGGATGGAATAGCATGCCGCTGCAAGATGCTGTGGTAGCCATGCTGGTTCAGTATGCCTTCAATTTTGAATAAATCCCCAACAGTGTCACCAGCAAGAGCACCCCCACATTATCACACCACCTCCTCCATGCTTCACGGTGGGAACCAGGCATGTAGAGTCCATCTGTTCACCTTTTCTGCGTGCAAAGCAGTAATCAAAGCAAAAGGTGGCTACTTTGAAGAACCTAGAATATAAGACATATTTTCAGTTGTTTCACACTTTTTTGTAAAGTGTAATGTATAATTCCACATGTGTTAATTCATAGTTTTGATGCCTTCAGTGTGATTCTACAATTTTCATAGTCATGAAAATACAGAAAAATCGTTGAATGAGAAGGTGTGTCCAAACTTTTGGTCTGTACTGTACGTTTACTTAGACAGGCTGGGTTTTCTTGCACCGATTCTGGATCTCAAACCGTAAGTACATACATCACACCACATACCACATATGCACTTTAGGGTCACCTCTCAAACATGTTCTAATCCCCTTTCCTTTCCCAACAGATATGATGATCCTCCTGCACGGGCGCATACACCTCTACCCATTCCCCCACCGAAACAACGTTGGCAACAACAGGGTCAAATGGCTGCCTATAATCCGACTTCCCAATATGACAACTTGTACAGATCCAGTGTTGCAGGCTGGTCCCAACCTGGATGTGCTCAACATGGTCATATTGGGGGGTATGATTCTCGTGGGTATCATCTTACACAGGAATATAATCTCCCTTATATATGTATGGCAATGTGCCCACACACCAACCTGACCATGGCCAGATGTTAGCTCAGGGGCCTGAAAATCTACCACAACTGGGTGATGCTCAAGGTGCTGATCCAACCCAACCACAAAGAGATGCTGGGAAGCCGCCAACCCCACCACCCACATACCACCAGCTGTGATTTTGTATGTAAATTATATTTTTAGTTTGAAAAACCAGTTAGTCGTGGTTTTATATTATTTATACTTTAAACTCCTATTGTGTCTAAGACATTAGCAGTCATTTAGATGCCTGTAAACATATGCTAGCAATATGCTGTTCACTAGGCATAGTCAACCTATATTATTTTCATTATCTGCTCCTATTGCGAGAAATGGTAGTTATTTTTTATCATTTATTTTAACATCATGCTGTGTTACACATATTTGCACTAATCTGAATGGCTAAAAATACCATATGGTACTTAGCTGCTGGTATGTGGGATATGGGAAAATATTATTATTTCGTTAGATATTATCATTTCTACCAATGTTTGTTATTTTGTCCCCATCCCTGTTAAAAAATTGTTGGCTAATGCATCATTGCATTAGTCTAGTCTTAGAACCTAACCTGTAGCTATATTCACAAGGGTTAATTAAGGGTGGTGGTTCATAATTAAGGGTTTATAAGGGCCAGCTGGTTGGGGCTCAAGTCTTTTTGGAAGTGCATTAGAGCAGCAGGGTGATTTGCTGCTGAAGGAGAAAAAAAAAAAAAAAAAAATCTCTCTTTAAATCTTCTGCTTCAGCGAGTGTGAGCGAGCTGAGTGTGACCGGTGCGCAAGTGCGAACGGTGGTAAGTGTGACTTCAGATTCAGTGACTTTGGATTCAGGGAGTTTCCAAGGGAGGAATTACTGAATTGCTGTTATATTTTATTAATACTTTTTATTTATTTTTACTTATCTTTGCTGTCTGGTGAAATCCCCATTAGATATGTGCTCCACTATTGCCAATGCCATCCAGTGTACATCTTGCCACATGTATGCAGTCCTTGAACAGCCGGTCGAGGGTGCATACTGCTGCGTGAGATGTGAGCACGTTGTGCATTTGGAAGCCCAAATCTTGGATCTAAATGTGCAGCTGGCAACACTGAGATCCATAGACAATATGGAAAGGAGTCTTCTGCTCACTGAGCAGACGCTCAATGGGATAGATGAGGGGGGGATGCTAGGGTGGAGCTGCAGGACACTGAAGTAGGAAGCTGGGTGACAGTTAGAAAGCGGGGTAGAGGGAAGAGCGCCAGGGAGGCTAGTCCTGATCTGGCACACCCCAATAAGTTTGCAAAGTTGGCAGATGAGGGGGTTGTCAGTACAGGGGTAGCACTGCTGCAGCCAGGCATGTCCTCTGAAAGCCGGGGGAGTGTCTGCTCCAGTAAGGGGGGAATTAGGAGAGCAGGGCAGGCCAGACAGGTGGTGGTAGTGGGGGACTCAATTATTAGGGGAACAGATAGGGCAATCTGTCACAAAGACAGGGATCGTCGAACAGTGTGCTGCCTACCTGGCGCTCGAGTCCGACACATCGCTGATCGGGTTGACAGATTACTGGGAGGGGCTGGTGAGGACCCAGCGGTCATGGTGCACATTGGCACAAATGACAAAGTTAGAGGTAGGTGGAAGGTCCTTAAAGATGATTTCAGGGAATTAGGCTGCAAGCTTAAAGCAAGGACCTCCAACGTGGTATTTTCTGAAATACTGCCGGTACCAAGTGCCACGCCAGAGAGGCAACGGGAGATTAGGGAGGTTAATAAGTGGCTCAAGAATTGGTGTAGGAAGGAGGGGTTTGGGTTCCTGGAGAACTGGGCCGACTTCTCAGTTGGCTACAGGTTCTATGCTAGGGACGGGCTGCACCTCAATGGGGAGGGTGCAGCTGTGCTGGGGGAGAAAATGGCTAGAAGGTTGGAGGAGTCTTTAAACTAGGGACTAGGGGGGAGGGTATTCATTTTATTGGAGGGGAAGGCAGTGCAGATAGAGACCTGGGCACAAATAATGAAATTGGGGGTGGGGGTGGCATGGGGGTTGGGGTTAGAACAGTTAATAATTTAAGAAAGAATAGAGGTTCAGAGATACATAAAGTGCATGTATACTAATGCCAGAAGCCTCACCAACAAAATGGCGGAATTAGAATTAATTTTGTTGGAACATAATTATGACATGGTGGGGATATCTGAGACTTGGCTAGATGAGAGCCACGACTGGGCGGTTAATTTACAGGGCTATAGTCTGTTTAGAAATGACCGTAAAAATAAGCGAGGTGGGGGTGTGTGTTTATATGTAAAATCATCCTTAACCCCTTCACCCCCAAGGGTGGTTTGCACGTTAATGACCGGGCCAATTTTTACAATTCTGACCACTGTCTCTTTATGAGGTTATAACTCTGGAACGCTTCAACGGATCTTCGCGATTCTGAGATTGTTTTCTCGTGACATATTGTACTTCACGTTAGAAGTAAAATTTCTTCGATATAACTTGCGTTTATTTTTGAAAAAAACGCAAATATGGCGAAAATTTTTAAAATTTTGCAATTTTCAAACTTTGAATTTTTATTCCCTTAAAACAGAGAAATATGTCACATAAAATAGTTAAGAAATAACATTTCCCACATGTCTACTTTACATCAGCACAATTTTGGAACAAAATTTTTTTTTGTTAGGAAGTTATAAGGGTTAAAAGTTGACCAGCGATTTCTCATTTTTACAACAAAATTTACAAAGCCATTTTTTTTAGGGACCACCTCTCATTTGAAGTCACTTTGAGGGGTCTATATGGCAGAAAATACCCAAAAGTGACACCATTCTAAAAACTGCACCCCTCAAGGTACTCAAAACCACATTCAAGAAGTTTATTAACCCTTCAGGTGCTTCACAGGAACTAAAGCAACGTGGAAGGAAAAAATGAATATTTAACTTTTTAGCCACAAAAATGATCTTTTACAAACTTTTTTTTTATTTTCACAAGGGTAAAAGGAGAAAATGGACAGATAAGGTTGTTAAAATTTCTCCTGAGTACACCAATACCCAATATGTGGGGGAAAACCACTGTTTGGGCACACGGCAGAGCTCGTAAGGGAAGGAGCGCCGTTTGACTTTTTCAAACTAAAATTGGCTGGAATTGAGATTGGACGCCATGTCGTGTTTGGAGAGCCCCTGATGCGCCTAAACAGTGGAAACCCCCACAAGTGACACCATTTTGGAAACTAGACCCCCTAAGGTACTTATCTAGATCTGTTGTGAGCACTTTGAACTCCCAAGTGTTTCACAAAAGCTTATAATGCCTGGGTGTGAAAAAAAAAAAAAACAATTTTCCACAAAAATGATTTTTTAGTCCCAAATTTTTGAATTTTCCCAAGGAAATTGGACCCCAAAAGTTGTTGTCCAATTTGTCCTGAGTACGCTGATACCCATATGTGGGGGGGGGGGGAACTGTTTGGGTGCACGGCAGGGCTTGGAAAGGAAGTAGTAACGTTTTGGAATGCAGACGTTGATGGGGGTCATGTTCCGTTTGCAGTGCCCCAGATGAGCCTAAACAGTGGAAACCCCCCACAAGTACCCCATTTTGGAAACTATACCCCCTAAGGAACTTATCTAGATCTTTGGTGAGCACTTTGAACCCCCAAGTGCTTCACACAAGTCTATAATGCCCGGGCATGAAAATAAAAAATCCTATTTTTTCCCACAAAAATTATCTTTTAGTCACTAATTTTTTATTTTCTCAAGGGTAACAGGAGAAATTGGACCACATAAGTTGTTGTCCAATTTGTCCTGAGTACGCTGATACCCCATATGTGGGTGGGAACCACTGTTTGGGCGCACGGCAGAGCTCGGAATGGAAGGAGCACCATTTGACTTTTTCCAACCAAAATTGGCTGGAATTGAGATTGGATGCCATGTTGCATTTGGAGAGCCCCTGATGTGCCTAAACAGTGGAAACCCCCCACAAATGACCCCATTTTGGAAACTAGACCCCCTAAGGAACTTTTCTAGATCTTTGGTGAGCAATTTGAACCCCCAAGTGCTTCACACAAGTTTATAACGTAGAGCCGTAAAATTTAAAAATCATATTTTTTCCACAAAAATGATCTTTTCACCCCAATTTTTATTTTTCCAAGGGTAACAAGACTCCAAAAGTTATTGTGCAATTTGTCCTGAGTGCGCTGATACCCCATATGTGGGGGTAAACCACTGTTTGGGTGCATGGCAGAGTTTGGAAGGGAAGGAGCGCCGTCTGACTTTTTCAACGCAGAATTGGCTGGACGCCATGTCGTGTTTGGAGAGCTCCTGATCTGCCTAAACAGTGGAAACCCCCATAAATGACGCCATTTTGGAAACTAGACCCCTCAAGGAACTTATCTAGATGTGTGGTGAGAACTTTTAAACCCCCAGGTGTTTCACTAAAGTTTATAACGTACAGCCGTAAAATAAAAAATCTTTTTTTTTTTACAAAAATGATTTTTTCGTCCCCAATATTTTATTTTCACAAGGGTAACAGAAGAAATTGGAACCCAAAAGTTGTTGTCCAATTTGTACTGAGTACGCTGATACCCAATATGTGGGAGAAAACTACTGTATGGGCGCACGTCAGGGCTCGGAAGGGAAGTAGTGACGTTTTGGATTGCAGACTTTGATGGAATGGTCTGGGGGCGTCATGTCACATTTGGAGAGCCCCTGATGCACCTATACAGTGGAAACCCCCCACAAGTGACCCCATTTTGGCAAATAGACCCCACAAGGAACTTATCTAGATGTGTGGTGAGCACTTTGAACCCCGAAGTGCTTCACAGAAGTTTATAACGTACAGACGTAAAAATAAAAAATCTTTTTTTTTTTTTACAAAAATGATTTTTTTTGCCCCCAATATTTTATTTTCACAAGGGTAACAGGAGAAATTGGACCCCAAAAGTTGTTGTCCAATTTGTCCTGAGTACGCTGATACCCAATATGTGGGAGAAAACTACTGTATGGGCGCACGTCAGGGCTCGGAAGGGAAGTAGTGACGTTTTGGATTGCAGACTTTGATGGAATGGTCTGGGGGCGTCATGTCGCATTTGGAGAGCCCCTGATGCGCCTAAACAGTGGAAACCCCCCACAAATGACCCCATTTTGGAAAATAGACCCCACAAGGAACTTGTCTAGATGTGTGGTGAGCACTTTGAACCCCGAAGTGCTTCACAGAAGTTTATAACGCACAGCTGTAAAAATAAAAAATCCTTTTTTTTTTTGCAAAAATGATTTTTTTTTCCCCAATATTTTATTTTTACAAGGGTAACAGGAGAAATTGGACCCCAAAAGTTGTTGTCCAATTTGTCCTCAGTACGCTGATATCCAATATGTGGGAGAAAACTACTGTATGGGTACACGTTTGGGCTCGGAAGGGAAGTAGTGACGTTTTGGATTGCAGACTTTGATGGAATGGTCTGGGGGCGTCATGTCGCATTTGGAGAGCCCCTGATGCGCCTAAACAGTGGAAATCCCCAACAAGTGACCCCATTTTGGAAAATAGACCCCACAAGGAACTTATCTAGATGTGTGGTGAGCGCTATGAAGCCCCAAGTGCTTCACAGAAGTTTATAATGTACAGCCGTAAAAACAAAAAAATATTTTTTTTTGTACAAAAATGATATTTTCGCCCCCAGTTTTTTATTTTCCCAAGGGTAGCAGAAGAAATAGGACAAATTGCACAATAACTCTTGGGGTCCAGAGTACGCTGATACCCCATATGTGGGGATAAACTACTGTTTGGACGCATGGCAGAGCTGAGAAGTGAAGGAGCACCGTTTGACTTTTTCAACGCAGAATTGGCTGGAATTGAGATCAGACGCCATGTCACATTTGGAGAGCCCCTGATGTGCCTAAACAGCTGAAACCCCCCAATTCTAACTCCAACCCTAACCCCAACACACCCCTAACCCTAGTCCCAACCCTAACCACAAACCTAACCCTAACACACCCCTAATCCCAACCCTAACCCTAATCCTAACTTTAGCCCAACCCTAACCCTAACTTTAGCCGCAACCCTAACCCTAACCCTAATGGGAAAATGGAAATAAATGCTTTTTTTTAATTTTATTATTTTTCCCTTACTAAGGGGGTGATAAAGGGGGTTTGATTTACTATTTATAGCGGGTTTTTATGATTGGCAGCTGTCACGCTAAAAGACGCTTTTTATTGCAAAAATAGTTTTTGCATCATCACATTTTGAGAGCTATAATTTTTGCATATTTTGGCCCACAGAGTCATGTGAGGTCTTATTTTTTGCGGGACGAGTTGACGTTTTTATTGGTACCATTTTTGAGCACGTGACGTTTTTTTGATCGCTTTTTATTTCGATTTTTGGGAGGTTAGAATGAACAAAAATCAGCAATTCATGAATTTCTTTTGGGGGAGGCGTTTATACCGTTCTGCGTGTGGTAAAATTGATAAAGCAGTTTTATTCTTCGGGTCAGTACGATTATGGCGATACCTCATTTATATCATTTTTTCATGTTTTGGCGCTTTTATAGAATAAAAACAATTTTATATAAAAAATAATTATTTTTGCATCGCTTTATTCTGCGAGCTATAACTTTTTTTTTTTTCGCTGATGATGCTTTATGACGGCTCGTTTTTTTGCGGGACAAGATGACGTTTTCAGCGGTACCATGTTTTTTTATATCGGTCTTTTTGATCGCGTGTTATTCCACTTTTTGTTCGGCGGTATGATGATAAAGCATTGATTTTTTTGCTTCTTTTTTTTTTTTTTTTTTAAGGGGTTCACTAAAGGGGTTAACTAGTGGGACAATTTTATAGGGGGGGTCGTTACGGACGCGGCGATACCAAATATGTGTACTTTTATTGTTTTTTTTTTTTTTATTTACAGGAAGAAGTGAATTTATTGGGGAATATTTTTTTTTTTTTATTTATTTTGGATTTTTTTTTTACACATGTTTATTTTTACTTTTTTAACTTTTTTACTTTGTCCCAGGGTGGGACATCACAGTATTTTATCAGATCGCTGGTGTGACAGTGTGCACAGCACTCTGTCACACCAGCGATCGCACAGGCATAGATGCAGGCTTCTCAGTGCCTGCTCTCGGCAGGCACTGAGGTAGCCGCCTCCCTCCAGGACCCCGGCGCCATCTTGGATCCGGGTCCTGGGAGGGAGGAAGCCCTCAGAACAGTGCGATCACATCGCGCTGCTCTGAGGGTCTCAGGGGGGCGCGCAGGGAGCCCCCACCCTGCGCAATCCTCCCCTGTGCCCCCAGTACACCGCGATCATGTTTGATCGCGGTGTGCAAGGGGTTAATGTGCCGGGAGCGGTCCGTGACCGCTCCTGACACACAGTCATGGGTGTCAGCTGTGATAATCAGCTGACACCCGGCGGTGATTAGCTGCGCTCCCCTCAGGAGCGCAGCTGATCGCCTATGACGTACTATCCCGTCCCCGGTCATACGGGCCCAGGTACCATGGACGGGATAGTACGTCCGATGGCAGTAAGGGGTTAAAACCCATCCTGCGTGATATCTGTGAATCTAATGAAGATGTAGAGTCTCTGTGGGTGGAGATTAGGGGAGGGGGGAAAAATAATAAATTACTGATAGGGGTTTGTTATAAGTCTCCTAAAATAATGGAAGCAACAGAGAATATCCTCGTAAAGCAAATAGATGAAGCAGCAACTCAAGGAGAAGTCATTATTATGGGGACTTCAACTACCCTGAAATACATTGGGGAACAGAAACCTGCAGTTCCAGCAAAGGTAATAGGTTTTTGGCAACTATGAGAGACAATTACCTTTCACAACTAGTTCAGGACCCAACAAGAGGGGGGGCACTGCTAGACCTAATATTATCCAACAGGCCAGACCGCATATCAAATATAAGGGTTGGGGTCACTTGGGTAATAGTGATCACAAAATAATAAGCTTTCATGTATCCTTTAACCCCTTCCCGACCTTTGACACAGCGTATGCGTCATGAAAGTCGGTGCCAATCCGACCTATGACGCATACCCTGTGTCATGAAAGGATCGCGTTCCTGCGGGCCGGGAGACCGGGGTCACTCAAAGGTCACCCGACCCGCAGTTACAGGACCCTTTGTGCTTCACCACAGGGGGGTTGGCTTAACCCCCCCGTGGCCACGATCGCTCTGATTGGCTGTTAAAAGTGAAACAGCCAATCAGAGCAATCTGTAATATTTCACCAATTTAATTGGTGAAATATTACAATCCAGCCATGGCCGATGCTGCAATAGCATCTGCCATGGCTGGACACCGAGCCCTGACCCCCCCACACGGATTCACGGCGGCGATCGGCCGCCGCCACCGAAAGATGGCAGCGATCGGTCACCGCCGTCACTAACAGCTCCCCTCCTCCTTTGCCCCCACCTTCCGATCCCCCCCCCTAACCTTCCGACCACCCTACTCACCTCTCCCGATCCACCGATGTCCCTGGATCGGTCCCGGCGTCCGCCCGGCCTCTTCATGGGCGCCGCCATCTTGGAAAATGGCGGGCGCATGCGCAGTGCGCCCGCCGGCCGGCGCATGCGCAGTGCGCCCCCCAGTGTCCAAAAATTTATTTTGATCACTGTGATAAACTGTCACAGTGATCAAAATAAAAAAAAGTAAATGAACCCCCCCTTTATCATAGGTAGGGACAAATAAAAAAAATAAAGATTTTTTTTTTTTCTTCCTTTTTTTTTTCCTATTAGGCCCTGTGCACACGTTGCTGATTTTGCTGCGGATCCACGGTGTATTTTGCTGCGGATCCGCGGCGGATTTCGCTGCTGATCCGCGGCGGATCAGCAGCGAAATCAGCCGCGGATGCGCATCGATATCCGCCGCAGATCAGCAGCGAAATCCGCCGCAGATTTCGCTGCTGATCCGCGGCTGATTTCGCTGCGGATCCGCGACTGATTTCGCTGCGGATCCGCGACTGATTTCGCTGCGGATCCGCGACTGATTTCGCTGCGGATCCGCGGCGGATTTCGCTGCTGATCCGCGGCTGATTTCGCTGCTGATCCGCGGCGGATTTCGCTGCGGATCTGCGGCGGATTTTGCTGCGGATCCGCAGCGGATTTCGCTGCTGATCCGCGGTGGATTTCACTGCTGATCCGCGGCGGATCCGCGGCTGATTTCGCTGCTGATTCGCGGCTGATTTCGCTGCTGATTCGCGGCGGATTTCGCTGCTGATTCACGGCGGATTTCGCTGCTGATCCGCTGCGGATTTCGCTGCGGATCCGCTGCGGATTTCGCTGCGGATCCACGACTGATTTTGCTGCTGATTCGCTGCGGATCCACAGCGGATTTCGCTGCTGATCCGCGGCGGATTTTGCTGCTGATCCGCGGCGGATTTCGCTGCTGATCCGCGGCGGATTTCGCTGCTGATCCGCGGCTGATTTCGCTGCTGATCCGCGGCTGATTTCGCTGCTGATCCGCGGCTGATTTCGCTGCTGATCCGCGGCTGATTTCGTTGCGGATCCGCGACTGATTTCGCTGCGGATCCGCGACTGATTTCGCTGCGGATCCGCGACTGATTTTGCTGCTGATCGTGGCGGATTTCGCTGCTGATCCTGCGGCGGATTTCGCTGCTGATCCGCGGCGGATTTTGCTGCGGATCCGCGGCTGATTATCTGCTGATTCATCTGCGCTAGCGGGTATAGCATAACGCGATCGCGTTATGCTATACCGTCACCAGCCGGTCAACGCTACGTGTTGAACGGGCTGGTAAAACGCAATATGAACCCAGCCTTAGGGTTAGAACTAGGGTTAGGGTTAGCATTAGGGTTAAGGTTAGAATTTGGGTTAGGGTTGGAATTTGGGTTAGGGTTGGAATTTGGGTTAGGGTTGGAATTTGGGTTAGGCTTGTAGTTAGGTTTATGGTTAGAGTTGGGATTAGGGTTAGGGGTGTGTTGGGGTTAGGGTTATGATTAGGGTTTGTATTAGGGTTAGGTGTGTGTATGGGTTAGGGTTGGGGTTAGGGGTGTGTTGGGGTTAGGGTTGGAGTTAGAATTGAGGGGTTTCCACTATTTAGGCACATCAGGGGGTCTCCATACGCGACATGGCGCCACCATTGATTCCTGCAAATTTTGCGTTCAAAAGTCAAACAGTGCTCCCTTTATTCCAAGCCCCGACGTATGCCCAAACAGTGGTTTATCCCCACATATGAGGTATCAGCGTACTCGGGAAAAATTGCACAACAACTTTGGGGGTTCTAATTTCTCCTGTTAACATTGGGAAAAAAAATTGGGGACTAAAAATTATTTTTGTGGAAAAAAAATGATTTTATATTTTCACGGCTCTGCGTTATAAACTTCTGTGAAGGACTTGGAGATTCAAAGTGCTTATCACACATCTATAGGAGTTCCTTGGGGGATCTAGTTTCCAAAATGGGGTCACTTGTGGGGAGTTTCTACTGTTTAGGCACATCAGGGACTCTGCAAACGTAACATGACGCCCGAAGACCATTCCATCAAGTGGGCATTTCAAAACATCACTACTTCCCATCCGAGCCCCGACGTGTGCCCATACAGTAGTTTTCTCCCACATATGGGATATCAGCATACTCAGGACAAATTGGACAACAACTTTTGGGGTCTAATTTCTCATGTTACCCTTGGGAAAATAAAAAAAAATTGGGGACTAAAAGATCCTGATTGTGGAAAAAATATGATTTTTTTATTTTCATGCCCGGGCGTTATAAACTTCTGTGTAGCCCTTGGGGTTCAAAGTGATCACCACACATCTAGATAAGTTCTTTGCCGGGTCTAGTTTCCAAAATGGGGTCACTTGTGGGGAGTTTCTACTGTTTAGGCACATCAGGGGCTCTGCAAACGTAACAAGATGCCCGCAGACCATTCCATCAAGTCGGCATTTCAAAGCGTCACTACATCCCTTCCGAGCCCTGACGTGTGCCCAAACAGTGGTTCCCCCCCACATATGGGGTACTAGCGTACTCAGGAGAAACTGGACAACAACCTTTGGGGTCCAATTTCTCCTGTAACCATTGTGAAAATAAAAAAGTGGGCTAAAAAATAATTTTTTGAGAAAAAAAAATGATTTTTTATTTTCACGGCTCTGCGTTATAAACTTCTGTGAAGCACCTGGGGGTTCAAAGTGCTCACTATGCATCTAGATAAGTTCCTTAGGGCGTCTAGTTTCCAAAATGGGGTCACTTGTGGGGGAGCTCCAATGTTTAGGCACACAGGAACTCTCCAAATGCGACGTGGCAACCGCTAAATATTCCAGCATATTTTCCATTCAAAAAGTCAAATGGCGCTCCTTCCCTTCTGAGCCCTGCAGTGCGCCCAAACAGTGGTTTATGACCACATATGAGGTATCTGTGTACTCAGGAGAAATTGCCCAACAAATTTTAGGATCCAATTTATACTGTTGCCCATGTGAAAATGAAAATAACATGGGCTAAAAAAAATTTTTGAGAAAAAAAAGATTTTTTATTTACCTGGATAAATTTGTGAAGCACCTGGGGGTTCAAAGTGCTCACTATGCATCTAGATAAGTTCCTTAGGGCGTCTAGTTTCCAAAATGGGGTCACTTGTGGGGGAGCTCCAATTTTAGGCACACAGGACTCTCCAAATGCGACTGGCAACCGCTAAATATTCCAGCATATTTTCCATTCAAAAAGTCAAATGGCGCTCCTTCCCTTCTGAGCCCTGCGTGCGCCCAAACAGTGGTTTATGACCACATATGAGGTATCTGTGTACTCAGGAGAAATTGCCCAACAAATTTTAGGATCCAATTTATACTGTTGCCCATGTGAAAATGAAAATAACTGAGGCTAAAAGAAATTTTTTGTGAAAAAAAAGTACTTTCTTTTATTTACGGATCAATTTGTGAAGCACCTTGGGTTCAAAGTGCTCACTATGCATCTAGATAAGTTCCTTAGGGGGTCTAGTTTCCAAAATGGGGTCACTTGTGGGGGAGCTCCAATGTTTAGGCACACAGGGACTCTCCAAATGCGACATGGCAACCGCTAAATATTCCAGCATATTTTCTATTCAAAAAGTCAAATGGCGCTCCTTCCCTTCTGAGCCCTGCCGTGCGCCCAAACAGTGGTTTATGACCACATATGAGGTACCTGTGTACTCAGGAGAAATTGCCCAACAAATTTTAGGATCCAATTTATACTGTTGCCCATGTGAAAATGAAAAAAACTGAGGCTAAAAGAAAATTTTTGTGAAAAAAAAGTACTTTCTTTTTTTTACAGATCAATTTGTGAAGCACCTGGGGGTTCAAAGTGATCACTATGCATCTAGATAAGTTCCTTAGGGGGTCTAGTTTCCAAAATGGGGTCACTTGTGGGGGAGCTCCAATGTTTAGGCACACAGGAACTCTCCAAATGCGACATGGCAACCGCTAAATATTCCAGCATATTTTCCATTCAAAAAGTCAAATGGCGCTCCTTCCCTTCTGAGCCCTGCCGTGCGCCCATACAGTGGTTTATGACCACATATGAGGTATCTGTGTACTCAGGAGAAATTGCCCAACAAATTTTAGGATCCATTTTATCCTGATGCCCATGTAAAAATGAAAAAATTGATGCTAAAAGAAAATTTTTGTTGGAAAAATTAAAATGTCCATTTTTTCCTTCCACGTTGCTTTAGTTCCTGTGAAGCACCTGAAGGGTTAATAATCTTCTTGAATGTAGATTTGAGTAGCTTGAGGGGTGCAGTTTTTATAAAGGTGTCACTTTTGGGTATTTTCTGCCATATAGACCCCTCAAAGTGACTTCAAATGTGAGGTGGTCCCTAAAAAAAATGGTTTTGTAAATTTTGCTCTAAAAATGAGAAATCGCTGGTCAACTTTTAACCCTTATAACTTCCTAACAAAAAAAAATGTTGTTCCCAAAATTGTGCTGATGTAAAGTAGACATGTGGGAAATGTAATTTATTAACTATTTTGTGCCACATAACTCTCTGGTTTAACAGAATAAAAATTAAAAATTTGAAAATTACAAAATTTTCAGAATTTTCGCCAAATTTCCATTTTTTTTCACAAATAAACGCAAAAATTATCGACCTAAATTTACAACTAACATGAAGCCCAATATGTCACGAAAAAACAATCTCAGAATCGCTAGGATCCGTTGAAGCGTTCCTGAGTTATTACCTCATAAAGGGACACTGGTCAGAATTGCAAAAAATGGCAAGGTCTTTAAGGTCAAAATAGGCTGGGTCTTGAAGGGGTTAATAAGATGTGTAGTCGAGGGGTTACAAGGACACTAAACTTCAGGAAGGCAAATTTCCAACGGATGAGAGATGATCTTGGTGCAATAAACTGGGACGATATCCTGAGACATAAAAATACACAAAGAAAATGGGAGACGTTTATTAGTATCCTGAATAGGACCTGTGCACAGTATATACACTATGGGAATAAACATGCTAGAATTAGGAGGAAACCACTATGGCTAAATAGAGCTGTAAGGGGCGCAATAAAGGACAAAAAGAAAGCGTTTAGGGAATTAAAGCAAGTAGGTAGTGAAGAGGCATTAAATAAATACAGAAGACTGAATAAATTCTGTAAAAAGCAAATCAAGACAGCAAAGATTGAGGCAGAGAGACTCATTGCCAGAGAAAGTAAAAATAATCCCAAAATATTCTTAACTATATAAATAGCAAGAAACTAAAAAATGATAGTGTTGGTCCCCTTAAAAATAGTCTGGGTGAAATGGTGGATGAGGATGAGGAAAAAGCCAATATGCTAAATGACTTTTTTTCAACTGTATTTACACAAGAATATCCCATGACAGATAACATGATCAGAGATAAAAAAAATTCTCCATTAAATGTCACCTGCTTAACCCAGCAGGAAGTACGGCGGCGTCTAAAAATCACTAAAGTTGACAAATCCCCGGGCCCGGATGGGATACACCCCCGAGTACTGCAGGAATTAAGTACAGTTATAGATAGACCATTATTTTTAATCTTTAAAGATTCCATAATAACTGGGTCTGTACCACAGGACTGGCGTATAGCAAATGTGGTGCCAATATTCAAAAAGGGGGCAAAAACTGAACCTGGAAATTATAGGCCAGTGAGCTTAACATCTACTGTGGGTAAAATCCTGGAGGGTTTTTTAAGGGATACTATATTGGAGTATCTGAAGCTGAATAACCTCATGACACAGTATCAGCATGGGTTTACGAGGGACCGTTCTTGTCAGACTAATCTGATAAGCTTTTATGAAGAGGTAAGTTCAGGACTGGACCAAGGGAATGCAGTGGACGTGGTGTTCATGGACTTCTCAAAAGCTTTTGATACAGTGCCACACAAAAGGTTGATACATAAAATGAGAACAATGGGGATAGGGGAAAATATGTGTAAGTGGGTTAAGAACTGGCTCATGGATAGAAAACAAAGGGTGGTTATTAATGGAGCACACTCGGACTGGGTCACGGTTAGCAGTGGGGTACCACAGGGGTCAGTATTGGGGCCGCTTCTCTTTAACATATTTATTAATGACCTTGTAGGGGGCATACAGAGTAGTATTTCAATATTTGCAGATGACACTAAACTCTGCAGGGTAATAAATACAGAGGAGGATAATTGTATATTACAGGAGGATTTATGTAAACTAGAAGCTTGGGCTGATAAATGGCAAATGAGCTTTAATGGGGATAAATGTAAGGTCATGCACTTGGGTAGAACAAATAAGATGTATAATTATGTGCTTAATTGTAAAACACTGGGCAAAACTGTCACTGAAAAAGACCTGGGTGTATGGGGGGACGACAAACTCACATTTAGTGGCCAATGTCAGGCAGCTGCTGCCAAGGCAAATAAAATAATGGGATGCATTAGACGAGGCATAGATGCTCATGAGGAGAACATAATTTTACCTCTATACAAGTCACTGGTGCGACCACACTTAGAATACTGTGTGCAGTTCTGGTCTCAGGTGTATAAGAAAGACATAGCTGAACTGGAGCGGGTGCAGAGAAGAGCGACCAAGGTTATTAGAGAACTGGGGGGGCTGCAATACCAAGACAGGTTATTACACTTGGGGTTATTCAGTTTGGAAAAACGAAGGCTTAGGGGTGATCTTATTACAATGTATAAATATATGAGGGGACAGTACAAAGACCTTTCTAATGATCTTTTTACTCTTAGACCTATGACGGGGACAAGGGGGCATCCTCTACGTCTGGAAGAAAGAAGGTTTAGCCATAATCACAGACGCGATTCTTTACTGTAAAAGCAGTGAGACTAGGAACCCCTTGCCGTTATTTTGAAATATGTTCCTTAAAATTTTAAAAAAAGGGGGATCCTTTCTTAAAAGTATAATTTTTCGGCTAATCATATTTCCCCAATACAGGTTGATCCAGGGATATTTGTTGCCGTTTGGAGTCGGGAAGGAATTTTTTTTCCCCAATGTGAAGCTCTGTTTGCCACTTCGGTTTTTTTTTGCCTTCCTTGGTCAACATTTTAGGGCAGGTTAGGATAGGATATGGGTTAAAACTAGAGGGGACTTAAAGTCTTCCTTCAACCTTAAAATATGTTATATGAACCTTATGGGGCAATATGGTGTCCTATGTTTGTGAAAGTTTTTATTTGGTTAAATTTAATTTCACTCCATGTTGGACTGCTATTAAAGTAGATAATCTTGTCAACCAAACTATGTGTAACATGTCAGCATCCCAATCACTATTGGTTTTGGCCTTTACATACTATTATGTATGGAAGAATTTGAAAATTTGTGTGCCTTATTTTTTTCCTTGTGTAAGAATGCCACTTAACTTTTGTGATGTAACAAAATATACCAATGAAGTAATGTGGTTGTCACTACCTCAAGTGGAGTTTACCAATAAATATCTATTTTTGTAAAAAGTATGGAGTCTTTTTCATTATTCTTTGTACTCAAACCATGCGTTATGACCATAACACCAACAGAGACTATGAGAATAAGGGAAGTTGATTGGTCCTCAAATCCCCTGGAATCCCTTCCACTCTCACTCTTGGGCTCTGCCATCACAATTGATGAGTATGTAACACAGGTGTGACTTTCACGAACAACGGCGAGATTTAGCGTCCCAAAAAAAATGCAGAGGAGTTGTGAATAGGATATGCCAGTAGTAAAAGCGACAAGAAACCCCAAATGTACAGTGAACAATCAATGCCATGCAGAAAGAGAATCAAACAAAAATACATAACCCTTACATGAGAATGTCAAAACAATATAAGTTACATGTGGCCAGTACCATTTTAAACTTATTGTAATTTCACATCATTGTTTCTGGTATTTAAAGGTCTATATGGGCTAGATTAAGATTATATTTTGAAAACCCCTGAGGGTAAAGGGAAAAACTGTAGTAAAAACACATATCAATAGACCGTATTAGGTAAGAAATCCAGCGGTTGCTAAGGGAGAATCGCCCCTGTGACAGATAGCTTTCACATCCTGCTAGTGATCCCTGGCCCACACAATCTCCCACAAAAACCTCAAATCTGGGAATGTTCATCAGACAAAAATGGAAAAAAATAATGTGGAAGGGAGCAGACATGCATACGCCGGGAAAATGGGCTTTATTGAGGGGTTTGGCTAAAAATGCGGCAAGCCCATATTCGCCTCCTCCTGCGGGGAAACACACTGGGTAAGGTGGCCAAAGCGGGGGGGACCTAAAACCAGTTGCAACACTCTATCATTTGGGGTGAACTGAAGACTTCAGGCATGTTGCAACCAAGCAGCAGCCCTCCAAAAACAAGCAGACCACAAAATGGCAAGATTGAGGGTTGAAACCCGGAGCAGAGGAATAAATAACCTTGCTGATGATTTCAATGAGTTTCAGGCCTAAAAAAAACCTTTTAAATGTCCATTATGCAAGGCTGCGAGAAAAAAAAGCTATACGGATCCCATACGGATGCTTACATGCGTGAAATACGCAGCCCCCCTGAAAAAGCATGAAAATACGGGTTTTGTGCCGCAACATTGTTGCGTAAGCTTCCTTACAATACTTCCGTATTTTTGTCGGTGAGTCTGTCCGGCCTAAGGATAGGTGCACACTGAGTTTTTTGCTGCACTATTAGAACAGACGACGTTTATTACACGCCGCAGCGTTCGCTCACAAGCCGATTTCAGGGCTCGTTCCTGCAGCGGATCAGGTGTTGCGTGGTTTCTGCGGCGGCTCTTTTGTGTATGTTCTAAAGAGCGGGAGGCAGTTTCCGAACCCCAGAAGCTAAAAAGATGGAAGACCGCACAGCAAGTCGCTTCTTCGTAGCCATGCAGATGGTATATTTTTCTGAACGATTTTGAAAGGTTTTAGAGTCAAACGGCTGAAAAAGACATTGTGTGCACATGCCTGACTCAAGGGGAAACTACCAGGTTTTTGAGGAGTTTCCGCTGAGCTCCTGCTTCAAAACCTAAAAACCCCTCTGTAGTCACATCCCCTTGGGTTATGTGCACAGGAGTCCACCAGTTTTTTGCAGTAGAAACTGAGAGGAAACTGCAACTCCTCCTCCAAATCGCCAAAACTCCTCAGTTTCTGCTTCAAGAGTGCAGCAAAAAAAAAAAACATCCCCATGTGCACAAAGCTGAAGGCGGGAATCTTCCCTAAACATTGCGCAGGCGCAGACGCTCCAGCTCCTGCGCACCGCACTGGCCTCCAACTCTATGTCCCCCCATACCAGGGACAGGAACGTAGCACGTGATCTGCGCTACTATTGGCTACGACGCTAGCCAATGGGGCGTAAGAAAAGTGCCGGAGCCTGACGTAATAACGTTGGTGATTGGCAGATCAGCAGCCAATGGTATTGCTCGTCAGTAAAGGACCATTGACTAGTCTACAGCAAAAAGCTGTGGACGCTGCTCCGGAGACTTTCTCCGGACCGGGGACAGAACGGAACGGGACGGGGCCGCCCACACCGGAGGCTGACGTTACTTTTAGTCCGAGAAGTCCGTGTTCTCCCCCTGCTGAGTGTTCGAAGAGGATGGAGGAGATGCGGCCTGCGGCGGCCCCGCGTCCCAGCCCTTCCCGACTCTCTTCCCTCCAGGACTGCATGCTATCTATGGAGAGTGCCGGAGGCTGTACCCGGAGCAGCTCAATCCCCTGCAGGTCACCGCCATCGTCAAGTACTGGTGAGTCCCGCCGTGGGCGGGGTCTGAGACTGCTGGTACCTGTAGTGCGCACAGGGGGTCTGGAGACTTGTCACGTGATGCCCGGCCTCACTCTGATCTTATATCATTGGTGCCGCAGCCATAGAGGTCTATGGAGGTGTGGGATTGTGCCGGTACAGGAGCCCTTTATGGAGGGGAGAGTTCCCCTTCTATATCGGGTTTGCCCATGTGCGGTCACGGGGGGCACTGATGGGATGGTGATCTGCGACACATCACAAGGTATGAAGCGGGTCCATCTCCGTTATTTGGATGCCACCATGAGCAGGGAGCCAATGGTGGTTCGCTCTCCCGCACTGAGAGCCCTATATCTGGACCCTAATCAGAGCTGACGAGTACTTCAGCTCCACTTCCAGTATTTGCTGCGGATGGGGACGCTGCGTACAGCTGCAGCGTCCAGATGTTCCAGCATAGAGGATGGTATTTTTATGAAATCCCATGTCCACTATTGCCTTCTAAGATGCAGGTGGCAGACCCGCGTATACGCACATGCGGCGAGTCTTTCTAGACCGCAGCATGTCTATTTAGCTTGTGGAGACGCTCAGTTCCGCAAGATGAATTAGCCCGTCCTTGTATAGGATGCGGTGATTCCGCATGGTTCAGTGCAACACATGCGGGAATCACCGCGTGTACAAAAGTCGGCAGCGCTTTGGACGGAGTGGGTATCTGCTGCGTCCAAAGCGCTGACAATACTGACCTTGGAAACATACCCTAAAAAATTGACTGCAGCGGGTCTAACACTTAGCACATTCATGTATAGGTCTCCTCATGTATACTTCACACCCTCATGTATATACCAAGCACATTGGTGAGCATTTGATTCATTACTCATCATCTGTGGGTTGTCCTCTTGGTATCTGGGGAACTTTGCCCAGGTTCCTTCTCATTATTCAAAGCCGGAGCCCATCAGGTGAAATCTGAGCTTTTCCTTATTGGCTTTATTGGGACAAACTGCCCCCTGGCTTCTTATTTTGTGCTTTACAGGAACAATGAATAGATCACACAGACTGGTTCTGCCGCTAACATCTACAGATGTGTATAGAAGTGTACCAAGAGGCTCTGTGCACTGGAGATGCGCTGGATAAAGTAATGATAATGGGGGCAGGGGGTCTTCATGTGAAACACTATATACAAATCTCCACCTGTAATGGTTGGTAACAGGGAAAACAACACGTACCGGCAGTAAGAAAAATAAAATACAAGATATCGCCTTCCACCATAAAGATGTGTTTCAGTTTACTGTATTGTTTATTGTCTGAAATTATGGTTTCAAGTATTTGTCCATATTTAAATTGTTATTTTGGGAAACCTTTAGGTATGTACCGGCTGCTACGGTGATAAAAATCACATCAAAGACCCCATTTGGCTAAGACTGTACAATAACAGCACAACAGAGGACTGACTGTACTCCCTGGGGTGCAGGTACCACCTGTCGAGTTTTTCAGTTCAAACACGGTTAGGCTATCTTCACATGCTTTTATTTTATTTTTCCCTGACTGTATTTGAGCACGCCACCTTAAATCTGTGGCATTTGAAAGGGGAACCTGTTATATACCTGCATCCATTGGGTAAATCTGCAGTTTTAATAGCGTTCTGACACCGTGCGGCATCAGCACTAAGGGCACCGCTGAATGGACAAATTATTTTAATTCTCCCCCTTCAGGTTTCAGTCATAGGTGCTGCGCGGGCACAGTTTGTCACCGCTCTGTTTTTTTAGAGAGAGCAGTGACTAACTGCGTTTCCGCACTGACTAACATCAGCATTAGGGCCAGCTTTCGGTCAGTGCCGGCAGCGTGGTTAGAGCTGCTGCTCTCTATACACAGAACGGTGACTGAAATTGTATCTGCACCATCGCTATGACTGAAAGAGTCGGCCTGGTTGGGGGAATAAAATTGGTTTCCTCTCGGCAGCGGGGCTTTCGGTACCGGCGCCGCACAAACTCTTATTAATTTGCAGATTAACACCATATGTGCAGGTTAATAGCGTTATTTTACATGACCGGTTCCCTTTAATTTTCACACCCATAGAAGAACAAAAGCAAAGCAAACAGATAGACAAATCGCTCATGTAGTCCGCAACAAAAAAATGCCTTTCCTGAATGGCAGAGAAAGATTTACGAAAGATTGCATTGCAGGATAGTCCAGATGATGAGTAAGCATCCACAATCAAGCTCCAAATAAATTCAAGCTGTCCTGCAGGCTCAGTTCGTGCTGACACTGATACACCCTATCATTCACATTTGAATGAAATTAAACGCTATGGCTGGAGACCCAGGAAGACCCCACTACTGAAAGACACATAAAAAAAAGCCAAAATGTATGCGAATAAGCCAAAATCCTTCTGGAAAAGCATCTAATGGAGAGATGAGACCAGGATAGATGTTTTTGGTAAAGCACTTCATTATACTGTTTACCAAAAACTGAATGAGGCCTACAAAGAAAAGAACACAGTACCTACAGTCAAATATGGTGGAGGTTCAAAGATGTTTTGGGGTTCAATTGCTGCCTCTGGCACTGGGTGCCTTGACTGTGCAATGCGTCATGAAATTTGAAGATTACCAACAGATTTTGGGTCGCAATGTAGTGGCCAGTGTCGTAAATCTGGGTTTGTGTCCTAGGTCATGGGTCTTCCAGCAGGACAATGCCCCCAGAAATGGATGGAAAAAAAGTGGCCAGCAATGTGTCTGGATATAATCCCATTGAATACCTGTGGAGAGATCTTAAAATTGCTGTTGGGAGAAGGCGCCTTCAATATGAGAGACCTGGAGAAGTTTGCAAAAGAAGAGTGCTCCAAAATCCCGGTTGAGAGGTGTAAAAAGCTTGTTATAGGAGGCAAATGATTGCAGTTATTTTTCCAAATTCTCTGCAACCAAATATTAAGTTGTGGATGCCAACAATTTTTTCCGGCCCATTTCTTGGGTTTTCTGTGAAATTGTCAAATCTCTTTTATTTTATTTTTTTTTATTGCAATAATTTTTTGGAAAATACTTTGTTTTCTGGAACAATTTCAAAGTGCCAAGATATTCGGCCATGACTGTATCAGTACTGGAGCTGCATTTTAGTGACTTTTTGTAGCACATGTCAATTATTGTGGAATCCATTTGAGACCTGATCTTGTGATTGTGTTGTGCGGTTAGTACATTTCAGTAGATGTCCTCTGCTGTGCTAGTGATCAGAAACCAGGATCAGTCAATAACTTTCAGTTGCCGTGATCAATTATTTTGCTTGTATAGCGCCATCATATTCTGCAGGTCTGGACAGAATTAATCACTTTCCCCATTGGGGCTCACTATCTAAATTCTTTTCTAGGTGTATCCACACAAAAGCAAGGAGAACATGCAAACTTCTTATGAGATTTGAACTCGGGATCCCAGTGCTGCATTATTATATTGCTTCCATGCATATTTCACAGGAACCTGTCAGAATAGTTTTAATGCTGAAACTAGTAGTATGACTATAGACCAGACCTGGGCAAAGTGCGGTCCACATCCAGCTTGTGGAATGAGACAGTCAAGGGGGCTGGAAAACAGTGGCCCACCGTGCCACCCGCTCGCTGTCTCCATCTGCACTGACTGCAGTGATGGAGGAGGGGCTTCCGGCCACTTCTCCACCAATCAGCGCGGGAAACAGCTGACGCAATTACGTAATTTCATTGCGTCAGCTGTGTGCTGTGGAGAGTCAGCGCATCGGAGACATTGAGGAACAGTAGCAGAGCGCAGGGGAACCGGACCGAGGTGAGTATGTGGTGGTCCCTTCCCCCCCCCCCCCATGTTATGGATGTTTGGGTAGCAATGGCGGTGTCGTGCTGCCGTTGGGGGCTCATATCCAGGAGGGGCTGTACTCGGATTCAAATGATTTATAGGGGGAGTCGGCATATTTAATTCTGCTCAATATTAAGTGATACCATTAATATATCAATAATATAATATGGTGATACAATTAATATATCAGTAATATGTTGATATTAATATTGAGTAGAATTAATTTCAGCCTATTGGTTTTGCCCTCCAGAACAGCTACGGTCTCTCATTGGCACCTTAGGAAAATGAATTGCCCACCCCTGCTGTTTCATCGTTATCTGGTGTACCAGTACTGAGAAATGAAGCTTGAAGCCTCACCAAATTAACCTGGAAATATATAGTGGGGTGTCTGTGTACTCCAATTGCATAAACCTGACCCGAACACACTTCCAGGCTAATTTTGCATGTAACTTCAAACCTTCATTTCTCCAAGCTAGGATATGTGATTACTACAAGACGCATGCAATTTTTCTTGTACCAGGCCCTATACAACCATAGCATTAGTTTTAGTGTAAAATGGACTTGAGGTTCTCTTAAATCCTTCTAAAATCTTTGCTTCCAGCAAAAGAGCACTGTATTGCTCTGTTCATTCAGATGTGACAGTCTAAAAGCTCTTCGTCTGGCTAAATCATCAGTTTGTGTTGTGTGTGACAACTGTCGTTAAGGCTTATTGTGTAGCTCCTTGTTTGCATATTATTGCAATAGATTAATGTGATATATTTGCTTTGCTGAGTAACGTGTAATTAAACTTGATGGGGCTCAAGTGTTGGAGAACCTGCAGTCTACACAAAGAATGTTGTAGTCAAGCATGGAGCTTTCCTACACTGCTACATAGCAACAGGCTGTGTAAGGCCTCTTTCACAGGTCAGTGGCTCTGGTACATGCAGTGACAGTTTTCTCACGTACCGGAGACATTGACACATGTAGACCCATTCAAAGGAAAACGCAAAACGTCCCGCACATGTGCACGGAGGACAGTGCACACTGTCCTCCGTGTGCACGGGCGGCCGCTGAGGAAGAAGTGGCTACTGTAAGCCGCTGTTCCCCCTGCGTGTGGTGCTGAAGCTGCCTGTCCTTTTTCTCTCCTGCTCTGCCGGCAACAGCGCGAGCAGGAGCGAATGAATGAAAAACCCACGTGGGATCCCCCTTATTTTTTGAACCAACCCGGCAAAACTACACGGTCCGCTATTCCAGGCTGGAAAGGGGCCATGAATATGGGCCCCCCCAGCCCAAAAACAGCTGCCCGCAGCTGCCCAGAAAAGGCGCATCTAATCTATTCTTGAGCTTTGTCGGGTTCTTCCCACTTTCCCTGTAACGGTGGCAAGTGGGGTTAACAAGGTGTTAATGTCACCTTTCTATTGTAAGGTGACATTAAGCCGGCTTAGTAATGAAAAGGTGTCAATAAGACACCAATTCATTACTAATCCAATAGTAAGTAAAGGGTAAATGAGCGTACACACGCAATAAGAAGAAAGTATTTTAATGAAATAATACAACACACAAGTTTTCCATCTTTATTAAACTGCTATTCCCAGCGAAGCCCACATTCTCCTGGAAAAATACAAAATAAAAAAGCAACAATATACCCATACCTGTCCGCCATACAGTCAAGTCCCACGGCACAATCCATCTCAAGGGGTTAATCAGTTTACAACTGGAGCGTTGCTAATGCGACCGGCCCGGCTGTAAGCTACTAGGGAACGAATGGGAAGCAGCGCGCACAGGCTCAGTGACAAGCGGTAACGTCACTGAGTCTGTGCTCGCTGACAGCTGAACTCCTGTGACCTCAGCACCGTCATTTTCCAACGGTGCTGCTGCAAAAACGCAGGTGTTAAAAGGTTTGCGGATTTGCTGCCAAAAACGCTGTGGAATTGTCAAAGGAAATAATGTCAAAGGGGGAAGAGTGTGGGCGGAGAATGTGTGAGTGAAGAATATATGCGTGTCTGTGCGTGTGCCCATGCGACAAACAACCCATAGTGATTGTACTTAGTCGTCGTCTGATGGGACTACTAGTCCCATCCTGCTATGTCTGCTGTCACATATAACAGACAGCATGAGCTGATGATGGGAGAATAGTCTCATCAACCGGTGCCTGAGTTCAATTGTAAAACAAAATCAAAACATTGACATAATTACATACAATATACATACTCGCCGAACACCAAATCCCCCGACGCCCGCTTCTCCTGTAAGCAATCAAAAATAATAAACCAATAATATACTTCCTCTCCGTAAGATCAAAACGGCTAGCTACCACATCGCCTGACCTGAGCCATCTGCCTCATATAAAGCCATCCGTCGGGAGACCCTGTGGCCAGGCCTGATGTTGTGATCTAAGCATGGGCTGTATTTCACAGATATATAAAAGCAGAGTATTTTTTTTTTTTTTTTTTTTTAGCTTTTTAAAAACTTCTGCTATTGTTTTCTCCAAATAGGATTATTAAAGTGACTTTTTTTTTCCTTCCTACTTTGCAGGTTGGGTGGACCTGATCCACTGGACTATGTCAGCATGTACCGTAATCAGGGCAATCCCACCCTTAATGTTCCTGAGCACTGGCATTATGTCAGTTTTGGACTAAGCGATTTGTATGGAGATAACAGAGTACATGAGTAAGTGATTAATGTTACAAATGGATTTTCTTCTTGCATTACTATAGAAGTACTAAAAAAAAAAACATTGTATATTATCAATTTGCTATCTTTTCTGAGCAGATAACTTTTCCCAAATGGCAGACTCAGAGCAGGGATACGAGAAGAGCGGATCAGACTGTCCTTGCGTTACATGAATGGGTTATGCTTGCAAGGAAAATGTATGACCAACCGCCGCGGATCAGTGGGGATTTTAGGAAACACACTTCTGACATTCACTGGAGTGGTTTCGGCTTTAAAAAGGATTTATTTGAGAAACCCTCCAACTGCTTGTGGGCCATTCATAATTGAAGACATTGTGCCAATAGGTATATAAAGGGTATGCCACACTAAGCGAGATCGCTAACGAGATCACTACTGCGTCACCATTTATGACGCAGTAGCGATCTCGTTAGCGACTTAGCTGTGTGTGACATGTAGCAGCAATGTGACCCTGCTGAGATGTCGCTGATCGCTTATGAACGTTCTTAGCCGTTTTTTGGTCGTTGGTGTCCCGCTGGTGAGCCTGAATCGCTGAGTGTGACACCCTTTATGAACGACTTCACCAGCGTCGCAGGTGGGACTAGGTTTTCCCAAAGACTGCAGAGGTCGTTATACAGATCGCTGATGAGTTTGTTTGGAATCTAACAGCTAAGTCGCTAACAAAATCGCTACGGTGTCATAAATGGTGACGCAGTAGCGATCTCGTTAGCGATCTCGCTTAGTGTGGCATACCCTTAACTCGATGTTTTAGAACGTCAGCATCTGCAGAGATGGAGTAGGGAGCCAGCTGTCATGATGGCTAAACTCCCCACAGAGAAGGCAGACGTGATGAGCAGTCAGTAAGGTAGAGATGGCAGTGCTGTGTATATACAGTGACATGTAAAAGTTTGGACACCCCTTGGATTAAAAGGCCTAAAATTGAAGATGACTTGTTTACTTTGTGTATTAGGCAAAAAAGTGTGTATGTGTGTGTATATCTATCTATCTATATATACACACACACACACAGTATGTATATGTATTTTCATCTTTTACATTTTAAACATTACAAAAAGGGAAATGGTTCGATGCTAAAGTTTGGACACCCTGCATGGTTAGTACCTGCTAGCACCCCCTTTTGAAAGTATCACAGCCTGTAAAATTCTTTTTGTAGCCACCCAATAGTCTTTCAATTCTTGTTTGAGGACTTTTCCTCCATTCGTCCTTGGAAAACTTTTCCTGTTCTGTGAGATTTCTGGGTCGTCTTGCATGCACTGCTATTTTGAGGTCTATCCAAGTATATTCAATGATGTTCAGATCAGGGGACCGTGAGGGCCATTGTACGGGTACGTTCCCACTGTCAGTAATTGGCAGGGCTTTGGACACAGCACATGTCCGCTGCGTCCAAAGCGCTGCCTGCTTTTGAACGCAGGTGATTCTGCATGTGTTCATTGAACCATGTGGAATCGCTGTGTCCAATACATTGTATGGGTGAGATTTATATTGCAGAGACGTCACATGTCCGTATCCACAGATAAGCCGCGGGCGTGGATGCACGCATAGTGGACATGGGATTTCTTGAAGTCCCATCCAGTATGCTGTAACATCTGGAAGCTGCAGATGTAAGCAGCGTCCAAACCGCAGCGTTTACTGACCGTGTGCACCTACCCTAAGACTTTCAGCTTGTGCCTTTTTGAGGTCATCTATTGTGGATTTTGATGTGTTTAGGACCATTATCCATTTATAGAGGCCATCATCTTTTCAGCTTACGTGTGATATGTTTGCATCAAGAATTTTGTTGAAATTTCATTGAATCCATTCTTTCTCTACCTGTGAAATGTTCCCTGTGCCATGGGCTGCAACACAACCTCCAAAGCATGATTTGTCCACCCCCATGCGTAAAGGGAACCTGTCAGCTGTTTTGGCCGCTATAAGCTGCAGCCACTGCCTTTCAGGGCTTATCTACAGCATTCTATAATGCTGTAGATAAGCCCCCGGTCCGACCTGCAAGATAAGAAAAATAAGTTTTATTATACTCACCCGGGGGGGAGGTCCAATGGGTGTCGCAGGTCCGGGCCTCCCATCTTCTTGTGACGCCGCTCTCCTGCTTGCTTCATGGTGTCTGGCATTGTGCTCCTGCGCAGGAGTACTTCTCTGACCTGTTGAGGGCACAGCAAAGTTCTGCATTGCGCAGGCGCTGGGAAAGGGCAGAGAGACCCAGCGCTACGCACTGCAGGAACTTGCTCTGCCCTCAACAGGTCAGAGAAGTACTCCTGCGCAGGAGCGCAATGCCGGGGACAATGAAGCAAGCAGGAGGGTGGCATCGCAAGAAGATGGGAGGTGCCGGACCTGCGACATCGGACTTTGACCCCCCCCCCCCCCCCCCCAGGTGAGTATAACAAAGCTTATTTTTCTTATCTTTCAGGTCTGATCGGGGGCTTATCTGCAGCATTTATAGGATGCTGTAGATAAGCCCTGAAAGTCTGTGGCCACATCTTATAGCGGCCAAAACAGCTGACAGGTTCGCTTTAATGGTTGGTGAGATGTTCTTTTCCTGAAAATCTGTGTTTTTGTTTTTTTTCTCCACACATACCTTTTGCTCATTGTGGCCAAAGAGTTGTACATTCACCTCATTGGTCCACAGGACTTGTTTCCAAAATGCATCAGGCTTGTTTAGATGTTCACAGGAGAGGTTTTCCACAACTCCAGAGTCTGCTAAATCTTTCTGAAGGTCTTTCACAGTCAAGCAGGGTTTCTGATTTGCCTCTCTAGCAGTTCTATGAGCAGCTCTCACTGAAATTTTTCTTGGTCTTCCAGATCTGAACTTGAACTCCACTGTTCTTGTTAACTGCCATTTGTAATTACATTTTGAACTGAGGAAAGAGCAACTTGAAAACATTTTGCTATCTTCTTATAGCCGGGGTCCCCCACCAGTTGTTCAGGAGCCACATGGGCTTGCAGGCCTACTATGTGTGGCTCGCGGCTATCTGCCAGCTTAGTGCATTAGCATCAGGTGTAGCAAACGGCTATTAAGAGCAGATCTCTAGATGGTGACTTGTGTGTAGCCCCACACAGAAGCTGAGATCTGAATGGGGGTAAGATGGGAAGTTTGATTTGAGTGGAAAAAAATTGGCTGTCATTATGCCGATAATAGGGGCTGTGGGTGTCACTGCTGTGAGTGGGCTGAATATGGCTCTCGAGGTCAGAAAGGTTGGGGTCCTCTGTTTTATAGACTTCTCCTGCATTGTGGCCTCCACCATTTTTCATTTTCAGAGTGCTAGGCAGCTGCTGTTTTTGGCACAAGGTTAGATAAGGCTGGAGTTTTATATTGCTGCGAAATTTTTGTCACCTGGCCTTTACGAGCAACAATGGTGAACAAGCATAACCTTAACGGGCTAATTAAGGTCTAAAATCTTGGTCAAAGTTATCTGAGCACATTTTCAACTTGCGTAACTGTTCACAATAACAGCAGTTTTGACCGGGGGTGCCCAAACTTTTACATGTCACTGTGCGCATTAGACTAATGCCGGCTGAGCCCGCCAGTTTGACAGGTTTGGCCAACAGTCTGAAGTGTATGGGGACCCCAGATAACTGATTTGGAGAAATTGCTCTCCCCTCTATATTCTCCAAAATACACTAAAATGTATAAATATACAGGAAGGGAGGCTGAACTGTTATCTCATGTCATAACTGACAGGCACTGTGCAGTCAATTATTATTATTTTTTTTTTTTTGAGTTTCTCTTTGGAGAATTTGTGGTGCAGTCCATACAGGTGCATCTTACAGGAAACTGTGATGCTAACCCCATATGTTTAGTTTTACCATTCTAGATTTGTTCCTTTCTATCTGTAAATTCCTGGGTGTGTATATAGCTCTATATCTTAAACTAAATGAAAAAAAACTTGGAGTGCTACTTTTTAGATTTACACGGTACATTACTGTGACTATCGTGGGCCGAAAGATTTTTCCTTAGCTGGCCAAAACAGCCCAAAAAAGGCAGACTTAGGCTAAGTGCACACGTTCAGGAATTTTTGCGTTTTTTTCACGGTTTTTCCGCGGTAAAAACGCGATAAAAACGCAAGCATTAAGCATCCTATACATGTTAATTGATTCCGCATGTTTTGGCCACATGTTGCGTTTTTTTCCGCGAAAAAAACGCTTTGCGGAAAAAATAGCAACATGTTCATTAATTTTGCGGAATGTAAGCGGTTCATGTGCGGTGGTACCCAGGGCCTGGAGGAGAGGAGACTCTCCTCCAGGCCCTGGGTACCATATCCCTGGTAAAACAATAATTAAAATAAAAAATAATGATATTCTCGCCTTCCCGCGGCCCCCGCAGCCTTCCCGCGGCCCCCGCAGCCTTCCCGCCTTCAGCGATGCTCCCGGCAACTCCCGGTCCCAGGAGTGCTTTGCAAGAATCACCCAGATGGCGTAGCGGTCTCGCGTGATGCTACGTCATCGGTGTGATTTGTCGCAAAGCACTCCTGGGACCGGAGTTGCCGGAGCGTCGCTGAAGGCGGGAAGGCTGCGGGGCCGCGGGAAGGCTGCGGGGCCGCCGGAAGGTGAGAATATCATTATTTATTATTTTTTTTTTTATTTTTTACATTAGATCTTTTTACTATTGATGCGGCATAGGCGGCATCAATAGTAAAAAGTTGGTCACACGAGTCAAACACTATGTTTGACTCGTGTGACCAACCTGTCAATCAGTTTTCCAAGCGATGCTACAGATCGCTAGGAAAACGCTAGCATTCTGCAAGCTAATTACGCTTGCAAAACGCTATTATTCTGGCGGGAATCGCTATAAAAAACGTGCGTATTTCCCGCGGGAGAAAGTGCGGGATTGCCGTGGAAATTTCCGCGGCAATTCCGCAACGTGTGAACTTAGCCTTAGTGTTGTGTATGTGGGCAGTGTTCACACAGGCGACGTTTAGTCCAGCAAGGTTTATTAACTCTATAAACCCCAGAGGGACTTTAACTTGAAATTGCCGTGCCCCGGCACAAAGAAATTGCGGCGTGAAATACAGTACATTCGTCTGATTGGCATCCAATACTCCGGCATCTTGCACGTAGCCTCAACATATCTCAGTCCTGGTACATCAGATCTGTACACATCGGATATCTTTTATTTCTTGCACTTGTACCTCTGCAACCATCCTACTAGCTTCAGCAGTACAATCATCCGGACAGATGATCCTCTTCATCCTGGTAGTCGATCGTATCATTGATGCTGATTATCACTGCCTTAGTTTAGTTTTTTTCCTGTTTGTTCTCTATAGGGTACACGGCCTCCAGGTTCCCTGAAGATGTGGTTTTAGCATTCAACCATCCCAGAAGTTGTAACTGAGGCTTTGCCAGGATGTGTATATTGTGTGAGGCTCGGGAGGGAGCTGTATGTGGGGGGCTGCTGTCTTCTCCAGGGTCTTTGTGAACAGCTTGAGGTCATACAAGTAGTAGGCTCTCCAGGAAACCTGGCACTTCTCTGCTGTCATCTGCCACACAAAGTTTCAGTGTCTCCCTCCTGCGAATGTGATAACAGATACAGGAAACTTTACTTGCTGCCAATAGTCAAAATGCAAAACTAGTAAAATGAGAATTATTTGGCTTCTCTTTAGTTCCATATACACAGTCCTAGCTGGGACTTAATGATTAGTGATTGTTGTAATTTAGCATAACAGACTTTCATATGATCGTATGTCTTTCTTGTCTTCACATAAATCATTGGCAGTCCTTTCTCTTGCTTTCGATATGGCCTATGTAATTAACCCCATTTAAGACCGTATTCCATTGCACAAATTTTTGCACAGTTAACTGTATGCTTCACATCAAAAGGCGGCGTCCGTGGTATTTCCTTAAAAAAGGTCATGGTAAAACCTGCATGCGTTTTCTACTGGGTCTCGAATTACCATATTTTTCGGACTATAAGACGCACCTAGGTTTTAGAGGAGGAAATTTGAGGGGAAAAAAAACTGAAGCAAAAAATGTGGTTAATTCTGTACTTAATATCTCCTATCCTGGTAAATATGGTCCCCTCATCCCCATCCTGATATACATGGCCCCTCATCCCTATCCAGGTATGCATGGTCCCCTTATCCTAATCCTGATATGCATGGCCCTCATCCTCATCATGGTATGCATGCCTCATCATCCCTAACCTGGTATGCATGGCCGCCTCATCCTTATGGCAGGAATGATTGCCCTCATCCCTATACTGGTATGCAGGGCCCCCATCCCGTTGCTGGTTTTCTTGGACCCATCCTTATTCTGGTATGATTGGGCCCCATCAGAAAAGATAAATAAAAAAACAAAACATGACACTTGCCTTCCTTCGCGCCCTCGCAGTGTCCTGCTACGGTGCCAGCATCTGCTTGATGCTTGTAAGTAGCGCATGGCAGGGACTTCATGTGCTGCTCACAAGCAGAGCACAGCTGCCGGAATACTCACCGGGACTGTTCATCGGAGATCGTGGTGAGTATTCATTCCTCTTCCGTAGCGCACAGTGTCAGCCGCCGGCTTCCTGCTGCTGCCGGAGGTCATATCTACCAATACTTAAGAGAAGTCTAATGGGGCCATGCACTGCGAGGAAGGCAAGTGTAGTGTTTTTTTTTCCATCTTTCTGATGGGGCCATGCATGCCAGGAACGGGCGTGGAATCCTCTGACCCGCTGCTCTGCCGAAACCGCTCTCCCACTTCCCCACCACAGCCAGAGCCCCTATATCTGGACCATAAGATGCACCCCCAACCCCCCCCCCCCCATTTTCCTCCACATTTTGGGAGGAAAAAACGTGCATCTTATTGTCCAAAAAATAGGGGAATCAGGGAATCAGAATGCAGTAGAAATAAGGGGCTCTGGTGCCTCTGTGCTGCAGCTACTTGTTTTCTTTCTAGTCATATGGAAAGAAGGATTGGACCTTGTTCAATTTTAACAAGGACCAACTTTTGTTCTCCAGGGAGATGAGATGCCTTCAGAAATGTCTGACTGTGGCTTGGTCTCCTTTCCAGCTTTTAAAAATGCATGCGCCCTCAAACCAAGTGTGTGTGTGTACAGGGACGTCGGCTAAGCTTTATGCTACCTATAAAGACTGTCAGATATCCTAAATTACAAGGCTGGGATGTGTAAAAGGGGCCAACAACGTGCTGTAGGAGTTGAGTATAAACTGAGGCTTGTCTTGTATTTGGTGATCTACTTGTCAGATCCCAGATTATTTTAGGTACTGGATACAAATACCCGACCTCATGTTTGGACTCCCCAATGTCACATTAAATAACTTTCAGTAGAATAAATCACTTTGCCTGTGTAAGAGCTGGTGTCTGTGTGTGGCTTCCTTTCTATGACCTACTTGATCACGTTTTGTACGTAAATGTTTAGACATTCTGTTGAGGGTGTCAGGAGGTGCAGGTCGGCCGCCGTGCCGGCTATTACATCAATGAGCCCTCCCTGCTAAATGAAGGCTTTATCTGAGTGCGGGAGGTCGACCTCCCCTGGAGAAATGCCTAACATATGGAAACCTTTTCCTACAGTGTATTTGGTTTCAGATTGAGATTTGTTTGCGCTGGTTAACACCATCAATAATGCAGCAGCGCTGGGGCCACCTACAGAGCGGGGATGGCTTTTATTCAACAGCATGCTCTAATCTCACAGGATGAGACCTCACAAATTCTCTTTACCTCTCCCCCTGACAAAACCAAACATTGGCATTTGTTTCTGAAAGCCATCTTAATCTTAAAATATAATCATTAATGGCATGTGCTATGTGTTGTAGCATGTTATACCATTCTGTGACTTTTGCAGTGATGCTGGTGTAGGATTGGGGAGGATTCAGCTGGTTGCGAAACTGCAGCGTTTGAGGCCCCTGCGCCTTTGTAGATTAGGATTGACCGTAGTTACTTATTGTAGTATGTGGTGGCCTATACAAGTAATTGTGGTTTATCTGATGTATCCGGATACTCGAGGTCGGACTGGGGTGTCTGGGGCCCAGAGGGGGGGAATGGACCTTAGGGGCCCACCCTATAACTATATGCTAATATCTGTCAGTCGTTATCCTGATTATAGTGGACCATCGACTATAAAACCCGGGGCTCCTGCACATCTACTGTGTGCCCCCATAACTGGGATGTATGATTATGGTAGTTTACATTAATAGGGTTCTTTGGTTAAAACAAGTTATCACCCATCCATGGACTCCACAGGATAGGTGATCACTTAAGTCCGACCATTAAAAACTGCACCGATTGGAAGAATGAGGAAGTTTTATCGTTGATAGGACACTTACCACCTGCTGCTCCATTTTAAATGGGGATATGTCTGACAGTAGCTCTTTTTCATTCTCTTTGGGGCTTCCAGAAAAAAACAAGTGCAGCCGCTGAGGGAATGAATGGATCAGTGATAGAGTGGTACATGCCACTCCAGTCTAATGGGGATGAATAGTTCCACATTCTGCAGATTGGGTCCAAGTAGTCAGACCCCCACCAATCAATATGCTATCACTTATCCTGTGGAGAGGTGATTACTTTTTTTCCACAGGAGAACCCCTGTAAGGGCCCCGTCTCACATAGCGAGATCGCTGCTGAGTCACAAGTTTTGACTGGTCGTGTCAGAAATGCCTGGACATTTTTTTGATCGTTGGTCTCCCGCTGGCCAGCATGCATCGCTGCGTGTGGCAGGCAGGAGACCAGCGATCCGCTGGTAACCAAGGTACACATCGGGTTTCCAGGCATCGCGCAGCGCCTGGAAACCCGATGTGTACCTTGGTTACCAGCTCCCTGCATCAGCGGGCTGGTATCCAACGGACACTGCGGGTTACTAAGCGACGTTACCCGCAGTGTCGCTGTCCTGATCGCTGCATGTTTGGCAGCTCAGCAGCGATCATGTAGCGACACACCAGCGATCCTGATAAGTTCATATCGTTGTCGGGATCACTGGTGCTTCGCTATGTGAGACGGGGCCCGAAGTCCATCTCTGACGCTGTGATCCAAGTATTTAATCTCTAATGGAAATAAAGAATCTTCTCCTAATTAATATCAGTGAGAACAAATGACCTCCATATACAACACAATTCACCATACTGAGACCAATAATACCACATACAGGGGAGAAATACCACCACTCCATGACCAGACCACATAGTGACAAACTAATACCACATACAAGGAACAAATGCAGCCACACCTTGACCAGACCACATAGTGACAAAATAATACCACATACAAGGAACAAATGCAGCCACACCATGACCAGACCACATAGGGACTAAATAATACCACATACAAGGAATAAATACGCCACACCATGATCAGACCATATAGTTACCGAATAATGACATATTACCAGCATATAGGGACGAAATAATACCACATACAAGGAGAAATACTGCCACGCAGAGACCAGACCACAAATTACCACCACATAGTGACTGAGTACTACAATACTGATCATGAATACAAACCACAATACTAACACTGTTATTACCACCAGTGACATAATACACGGGAGCTCAGTATATAGTGTCAGTGTACAGGTAATACAGGGATCACCAGTGACATTATACACAGGAACTATGAACACAGTATATAGTGTATAGTGTACATGTAATACACTGACTCACCAGTAATGTCTGTAGTTGAAGTCCTTCATCTTCGCTTTTCTTCTTCAACCAGCCCAGACCGCCATAACTTCTTCCAGCTAGGACTCATCTCTGCAAAAAAAAAGTCCTCAATAGCTGATCGCTTCCAGAGCACTTTCCCCACTTTTTCCCTGACTTCTACACTACGTCAGATGAATAAAAAAAGCGACGTAGTGCCGCCCTGCACAGCAACGGGACCCCATTTTGCTCCCTCCATGGAAAACTGTTTCCTAAAAAGTAAATTATATTATAGTAGTAATATTGTCCCTAATTGGACCCTAAATAAATTTTTGTTACCCACTTGTCACCATAAACTAATATAACATGTTCCTCATTCTGGCTCTCAAACAGTAATTTAGTCCTTCATCCTGGCCCCCTTTATTTTTATAATATGCCCCAGCCTGGCCCCCAGATATCCAACCTGCCCCCCATATATCCTTCCTGGCTCCCCCATATATATGCATCCTGGTCCCTTGTCCAGCACCCCCCGCCCCCTCATAAATCCATCTTGGGCCCCCCCCATATATATGCATCCTGGCCCGCCCCATGTGTCTCAATTCTGGATCCTTGTCTGGCTTCATGCACAGAGAGAGAGAGGGCAAAAAAAAAATTCTTCTTACATTCCTGCTCTCCCAGCGCCGTGTGGCGTCCTCCTCCTTTTCAGGTCCGGCGCGCACATAGTAAAATGGCCGCTGACCTAACAGATGCCGGCGGTGAATGTGTGCGCACTTCACAGGTGGCGCATAACACTGACGTCATACGCCGGTGACGACGGGCGCACACTCTTCAGTATTGATCGGGACGTGCGCCACGGCGGTTCAGGTAATGACCGCTGCGTGCGCGCGCCCCTGCACATAGTCATGACCAAAAGTTTTGAGAATGACACAGATATTATATTTTCACATGATCTGCTGCCCTTTGGTTTTTGTGTGTGTTTTGACAGATGTTTTTATCACAGACAGAAATATAATTGCAAACATATGAGTAACAAAAGCTTATATTGACAGTTAGAATGAGTTAATGCAGCAAGTCAATATTTGCAGTGTTGACCCTTCTTCAGGACCTCTGCAATTCTCCCTGGTATGCTCCCAATCAACTTCTGGACCAAATCCTGACTGATAGCAGTCTATTCTTGCACAATCAATGCTTTCATTTTGTCAGAATTTTTAGGTTTTTGTTTGTCCACCCGTCTCTTGATGATTGACCACAAGTTCTCAATGGGATTAAGATCTGGGGAGTTTCCAGGCCATGGACCAAAATCTGTTTTGTTCCCTGAGCCATTTAGTTATCACCTTTGCTTTATGGCAAGGTGCTCCATCATGCTGGAAAAGGCATTGTTGATCGCCAAACTGCTCTTGGAGGGTTGGGAGAAGTTGCTCTTGGAGGACATTCTGGTACTATTCTTTATTCATGGCTGTGTTTTTAGGCAAGACTGTGAGAGAGCCGATTCCCTTGGCTGAGAAGCAACCCCACACATGAATGGTTTCAGGATGCTTAACAGTTGGCATGAGACAAGACTGGTGGTAGCGCTCACCTTATCTTCTCCGAATGAGGCGTTTTCCTGATGTCCCAAACAATCGAAAAGGGGATTCATCAGAGAAAATAACTTTACCCAGTCCTCAGCAGTCCACTGCCTGTACCTTTTGCAGAATATCAGTCTGTCCATGATGTTTTTTCTGGAGAGAAGTGGCTTCTTTGCTACCCTCCTTGAGACCAGGCCTTGCTCCAAGAGTCTCCGCCTCACAGTGCGTGCAGATGCACTCACACCTGCCTGCTGCCATTCCTGAGCAAGCTCTGCACTGCTGGTAGCCCGATCCCACAGCTGAAACACTTTTAAGAGACGGTCCTGGCACTTGCTGGTCTTTCTTGGGCGCCCTGGAGCCTTTTTGGCAACAATGGAACCTCTCTCCTTGAAGTTCTTGATGATGCGATAGATTGTTGACTGAGGTGCAATCTTTCTAGCTGCGATACTCTTCCCTGTTAGGCCATTTTTGTGCATTGCAATGATGACTGCACGTGTTTCTTTAGAGATAACCATGGTTAACAGAAGAGAAACAATGATGCCAAGCACCAGCCTCCTTTTAAAGTGTCCAGTGGTGTCATTCTTACTTAATCATGACAGATTGATCTCCAGCCATGTCCTCATCAACACCCACACCTGTGTTAATGGAGCAATCACTGAAAAGAGGTTAGCTGGTCCTTTTAAGGCAGGGCTGCAATGATGTTGAAATGTGTTTTGGGGATAAAGTTCATTTTCTAGCCAAATATTGACTTTGCAAGTAATTGCTGTTAAGCTGAGCACTCTTTATAACATTCTGGAGTATATGCAAATTGCCATTAGAAAAAGTGAAGCAGTAGACTTTGTAAAAATTAATATTTGTGTCATTCTCAAAACTTTTGGCCGTGACTGTACTGTGCCTGCGCTTTTAAAGGGCCCGTGCCTCTAAAAATTGCAGACTTTCTTTTTTTTCTCCTCCTCCTCTCCTTCCCACCGGGGATTTCCCATATACCCTTCCAGGCCAGTCCGACCCTGCAGATACTAGTGATACTGTTTCTGAAGGGGACTTGCAGAAGCCAACCCCTCCTCAATTTGCTTATGATATAGCTGCAGCATGGAGATCCTCTGTGCGATAAACAGGTGTCCTCTACATTTAGCAGACAGGGAGTGCAGAGCCCCCATATACCGACTTGTGCAGCATTTTGATGTATACATTCTGCTGTAGAGGATTGGAATGCAAGCGTTATTTTGCAATTATTTCTCAGGAATTAAGGAAGGTATATTTAAAAAAAAAAATAATTAAATGCCTGAACTCCTTTTATTAAAGAATCCCTTTTGATCGTAATACCTATATTTTTCATATTCTAGATACACAGGACCTGATGGATCAAGTGGTTTTGGCTTTGAACTTTCCTTTAGGCTAAAAAGAGAACAAGAGGAGTCCGCGCCTCCAACGTGGCCGGCAGAGTTGATGCAGGGCCTTGCAAGATACGTCTTTCAGTCTGGTAAATATCAATTGTCCTCTGTGTTATGAATCGATTGTGAGAAAAGTGAAAGACAAATGCTAGTGGTTGTTGCTGTCTAATACATGTGCAATGGAGTACCCAGAAGTTTGTGGAGGTCAGGACTGGTTTGGGGTCACTTTCAATTTTTGGGTCACTATCACATTACGTATTCCTTTTTTTTTATTTTTTTTTTTTTATTGCTTTTAACCCCTTCACCCCGAAGCCTCTTACCACCTTCCTGACCAGGCCATTTTTTTACAATTCTGACCACTGTCAGTATATGAGGTAATAACTCTAGAACGCTTCAATGGATCCCACTGATTCTGAGATTATATATATTATTATTATTTATTTTTTTGTGAATTATTGTACTTCACGATAGTGGTAAAATTTCTTTGATATGACTTGTGTTTATTTGTGAAGCTGGAAATTTTTAGCTAAAATTTAGAAAATGATGCAGTTTTAAAACTTAATTTTTATGACCTTAAATCAGAGAGACGTCACACAATGGTTTATAAATAACTTTCCCCACGTCTACTTTACATCAGCACAATTTTTGAAACCTATTTTTTTTTTTTTTATTTGTTAGGAAGTTATAAGGTTTAAAAGTTGACCAGCGATTTCTCATTTTTCACAACCAAATTTACACAACCCTTTTTTTTTAGGGATCACCTCACATTTGAAGTGACTTTGAGGGGTCTATATGACAGAAAATACCCAAGAACTGCACCCCTCAAGGTGCTCAAAATCACATTCAAGAAGTTTGTCCCTTCAGGTGCTTCACAGGGATTAATGTAATGTGGAAGGAGAAAAATAAACCTTAACTTTTTCACAAAAATTTTCCCTTAGACCCATTTTCCCACCCAAAAAAAACAAACAAACTTTTTTTTTTTTTAGCTCCAAATTTTGCATTTTCATAAGGATGACAGGAGAAAATGGACCCCAAAATTTGTTGTGCAATTTCTCCTGCATTCACCGATACCCCGGTTTGAGGGTGGCATGTTACATTGGCAGAGCCCCTGAGGCGTCAGAACAGCAGAATTGCACCCCCCCATAAGTGACCCCATTTTACAAACTACACCTCTCAATGAATTCATCTAGGGGTGCAGTTATCATATTGACACCACGGGTGTGTCGCAGAATTTCATACCATTGGGCAGTGAAGAAAAAATAATTTACATTTTTACCACCAAGATTGTGTTTTGGTCCCAAATTTTACATTTTCATACTGTGGAATGGGTGAAAAATGTCATCAAAAGTTGTCCCACAATTTCTGCTGAATGTAGACAAACCGTATATACGGCTATATCCAGTACTGCTTAGCTAGATGGCGAGACTCTGGAGCTACGGAGCACTATTTGCCTCCTGGAGCGTAGATTTTCCTAGAGCCCCTAAGTGCTAGAAAAGTAGATTTCCCCCCTGCCCCGAGTGACTAGAGGGGATGACCCAAAGGGGTTAAATGCTCTTGTAAAGCGTGGCCTATTGCTTTTTCTCTGGTGAGGTCGCAACAACCTATTGTGTGGGGGAAAAGTTAAGGAACAGAGGGGACCACAAGCCTCCCATGTGGCAGCCCCTCCCCCCGAAAGTCAGGCCTTTCATCTACTGATGGCTGTCCATATATTCTTCGTATATATTTTCTGTATTTGTATATCTGACCATTGTATATGTGTAACCATCGTGTATGTCCTGTATTGTCTAGTGTGTTCTTAAAGCGATTAAATATATAATTTAACCTTGGGCTGCTCTTATCCTGATCCACGAATCTACACATCCGTGTCTTGGCTTAACTATCCACGCTACCGGGGCTGATTTGCAGCCCGATATAATAGTGTTAACGGACCGGGCTTGTATCTAAGAGGAACTGGTGGCAGTATTACCGGGTTGGTTCTGTTTCACTGGTGCTAGTGAAAGGGACTTCCCAGCCTGTCAGGATTGTGAGCGAGTGTGGTGTCTTGTCAGTGACTGTGTGGGCCACATCTTCTCACTCCTCGTGCCTCCCTGGGGGCGTCTGTGTAAAACTACCAAGCTGTCCTTGCGTGTCCCCGGGGGTGTGGAACCTCACTTTGGTGAAAGTTGGGAGACTGCATAACGTGATCCGTCTGACATAATGGCTCAGACAGGCGAGGTGCGGTTTCATCATAGCCCTACATTATACTGCTCTCAGATGAGATGGTGAAAACATTGACAGATTTCCTGTAAATAGGCGGATGATCAGGGACATACCAGTTATGATCTGGATATAGCAAAAGTTTTCTTCGTTTTTTATTAGTAGAATTTATTACATGTCAGTGACATCTGGATACATTGTGTTTTATGTCTCTTTAGAAAACACCTTCTGCAGTGGAGATCATGTATCATGGCACAGTCCACTGGACAACAGCGAGTCTCGAATCCAGCACATGCTCCTAACGGAGGACCCTCAGATGCGACCAGTGCAGACACCATTTGGCTTTGTGTCCTTTCTACAGGTGAGCTGTCATAGAAATACTCAGAGTATTGAAGGCGGTGGGATCTTTTCCTGGGGATCTGACTTCTGAAAAGGCTACTAAAGCCTTTAATGAATGATTATTCTTCCATAATAATATATCACTATTATATAGAATCACAAGCTGTCTTCAGGGGGGGTTGTAAGGGGAAACGGCAACATACTGTGTATACTCGTGTATAAGCCGACCCGTACCACCCCCCCCCCCCTAATTTTGACACAAAAAACTGTGAACACTTATTGACTCGCGTATAAGCTTAGGGTGGAAAATGCAGCAGCTACTGGTAAATTTCAAAAATAAAAATAGATACCAATAAAAGTAAAATTAATTGAGACAGTAGGTTAAATGTTTTTGAATATCTATATTGAATCAGGATCCCCATATAATGCTCCATACAGTTCATGATGGGCCCCATACGATGCTCCATACAAAATGCGCCCCATATAATGCTGCAAAAAGGTTAATAATGGCCCCATAAGATGCTCCATATAATATGCCCTATATGCTGCTCCATAAAGGTTATGCCCCATAAAATGCTCCACAGATTGTGCCCCCATAAGATGCTCCATAGAATAGGCCCCATATGCTGCTGCTGCAAATAAAAAAAAAAAAATGACATACTCACCACTTGGCGCTGGGGGCCAGGTGCCTGAGCAGGCTGGTACATCGGCGCGTTATGGGGGACAGGTGCCGGTGTCACCGCTGGCTCAGGGCCCCGGTACCTGAGATATTCACCTGGCCCCCGCTGCGCGCCGCTCCGTCTTCCGGGTCCTCTGTCAGCAACTGTTCAGGCAGAGGGCGCGGCGCGCACTGACTACGTCATCGTGCCCTCTGACCTGAACGTCATAGCCAGAGGGTGCGGAGGATAGAGCGACGAGCAGCGGTGGACCGGGGACAGGTGAATATCGCAAAAAATTACCCCTTACTGGAGCGTCTATGCAGCCCCCCTGCTTCTCCCGCGGTCTCCGGCAGCTATTCCTTCCTTCAGTGGTCACGTGATACCGCTCATTAAAGTCATGAATTTGCGCATATTCATGACTTCAATGAGTGGAACCATGTGATCGCTGAAGGAAGGAGCCTGAGATCGTGGAAGAAGCAGGGGGGGGCTGCAGAGACACGCCGGGGGGTTGAGCATGATCTGACACCCCCTTCCCCCGCCTACCCCCTGGCATATTGACTCGCGTATAAGCCGAGAGGGGGACTTTCAGCCTTAAAAAATGGGCTGAAAATCTCGGCTTATATGCAAGTATATACTGTAAGTAGTTTCTAGAATTTGCTTATGGCACTGTTCATTTGCATCAGGCTTGATAAATCCTTTTCAGTAGTATATGTAGGTCTGTTCTGATGCAGTTGCGACATCCATAATGTGATGTATGTGGTCTATAATGTGCTCTGGTTTTTCTGGTAGATAGTTGGTGTCTGCACTGAAGAGCTACATGCAGCCCAGCAGTGGAATGGACAGGGAATCCTAGAGCTTCTCCGCACCGTGCCAGTGTGAGTAGTTTTGGCTCCTCTCCCCCCCCCTCACCCCCCAGATCTCTATGCAAATATATAACTTATTGTGCAGCTTGCTGAGCTATTTATGGAGAAGAATTGGCTCTTTATTTTTTTTTTTTATGATTAATATTGTAATATTTCTCTTTTCAGAGCCGGTGGACCATGGTTAATTACTGATATGCGAAGAGGGGAGACTATTTTTGAGATTGATCCTCATTTGCAAGTATGTCTACCTAATGATACCGAAAAAGGACTTTATAAGTATCAAAAGATTGAGAAATGCTTAGCCTAAGAAATCAACTAGTTGTAGCAACTAGTTATTTAATTTGTAATTGATTAGTGCTGTATTTGTGCGCTGTGCATGGATATATAGGCAGAGTCCCTGCTGTGCCAAACTGCAAAGCTCGGTCCAAAAAGTGACAGTAGGCCCTGCGGATTCATTCACACATTGGAGGTTTGCTGTGATTTTTAATTTATTTATTTTTTACTTTGAATAGTTTCATTGCCTTTTAACAACATTGGTATGAAAACAGAACATTCCAATAATGTTCAATAAGTTAACCCCTTTACTTTCCAAAACTGTTTTTCACCTTAATGTCCAGACCAAATTATACAATTCTGACCAGTGTCACTTTGATGTAATAACTCTGGAACGCTTCAATGTATCCCACTGAGACTGAGTTTTTTTTTTTGTTTTTTTTTGTTTTCTTGACATATTGTACTTCATGATGGTGGTGAAATTTCTTCCATATGACTTGGGTTTATTTGTGAAAAAATCAGATATTTGGTGAAAATTGTTAAAAAAAAAAAAAAACCAAAAAAACATTTTTGCAAGTTTTAAACTTTTCATTATTATGCTCTTAAATCAGAAAGAATGTCACACAAATCAGTTAATAAGTAACATTTCCCACATATCCTCTTTATATCAGCACAATTTTTGAGACCTCCATTTTTTTTTTTTTTTTTTTTACTGCACACCAGAGAGGGGGATCCTCTCGAAGGACAGGAAACCTACTAAAATAAAAGGCGGGGGAGAGGTGCTGACATCATTTGGTTTCCTGTCACCCTTTTAATAGGCCCCTAGTGCTATGTAAAGCTCCGCTAGCAGTGGACTGGCAGAAAAATCTCTGCTCACACTGCATCCACAAAACAATTAGTGAAGAGACCCCAGACTTTGCTGTAAGCCTTAGATCTGTCATCAGGGCGGGGGTGGAAGGTTCCCTAAAAATTGCTGTTGGGGGAAAAAAAAAAAATCTACGGGAGTCTCTACTGATTCTGACTTTTTCAGTTAACAAAGGGAGAATACCACAGTAAGTCTTCATCCTCCTCCTCGGACGTCGACATGGGGCAGACCATATTTTTGGGTGGAGGATACAGACAGGCTAGTTAAAGCCGATAGGTCAACAATGGGCTTAAAATAGGAGATGGCTAAATCACTAGAAGACGTGATATTTGGAGGGTTGGAGCAGTGAAAGAGGCACACCTTTCCGGGTGATGGTTAGATCCAGGCACTCATTGACAGAGTGGAGAAAACAGGTGCCTTGCCCTCATCTTCAAAAAGGAGATATCCTTTTGAGGAAAAGGACTCTGATATGGGATAAGGTCCCTAGGATTGATGGGGCGGTATCAAAATCCTCAGAGGTTGGCCCTACCTACCCTTTGAAGACTCTGGAGTACTTAGAGATCCTTTAGATAAAAAAAAAAAAAAAAAAAAAGCAAATGGATATTTAAGGCGCACGTGGGACGCGGCAGCAGGTCTGAAGCCAGGGTTTGGCGGAACCTGTACTGACCATTCCCTTATGCTCTGGCTGCAGCAAGTGGAGGATCAGCTCAGAGGTAAAACCCCAAGGGATACAAATTTTGGCCAATCTGCCTCTTATTACAGGGTGCCCCAGCTTTTCTGGCAGACACATCTGCAGACTCGGTGAGGTTGGCGGCTAGGTGTGCTGGTTTGTTGAATGCAGCAAGACTAGCCTTGTGGCTTAAAGGCTGAAAACCGGTGACAAGAAGAAAGACTTTCCAGGGTTCACAAGTGATATGAGGAAGACTTCCTTTTGGAGGAAAAAATTTAATGGGGGAAAGTCCTCCGGGTTAAGAGAAGTAAGTGGGATTTTAAGTGTCTGAAAGAGCCCGGATTTATGTTCAAATATCCCTCTTCAGCATCAAAAAATCCAGGCCTGGGAGAATATCTCTTCCAGCTTCTGGATTCTGGACATGGTAACGGAAGACTTGAAAGTAGAATTCTATCTGTCGCTTCAAAAATTCAGCTAAGTATCTTGTCCTTAAAACTACCATATTGGTAGCACTGACGTTGTCCCACAGGTGTCCGGGCCAAAAGCGAGCATAGACGCTGATCAGTGGCTCAGCTGCTGTAGGACACATGGGACTCATGTATGGAAGTGGGGGAAGAGAGAATAAATAGACAGTGGAGAGAAAAAAATAAGTCCTGGGGGAAAAAAGCGAGCACATGGTGCTGATCAGTGATGTGTGTCACAGATCAGCGCTCTGTGGCTGCAGGATGCACGCACAAGAGAAAACTGCTAAAAATCGAGTTATCAAGTGCTGGTCAGAGCTCGGAGGCCGAAGGGGGCGTGGGGAAGGGGTTAACGAGAGGGAGATTGGGGCGGATTAGGAAGAAGCGGGGTCAGGAACGGATCAGGAACGTTTTTTTTCAGCAGCAGTGATGGCACAGTCTTCAAAATGTCTGTGCACCACATGGCTCAGCAGATCCGCAGCAGAACGACAGTGACTGCTCTTCAACGTTTCCAAGCTAGAATGAGGTCACTGTGAGGTCATACCGCGTCTTTACTCACTGATTTTTGCGATTGGCGTCATCGTCCGATCACACCAATCAGTGCTGGTGGCTGTTGACTCTGTGGTCTCCTAACACCAGCCTATGTTCGGTGCCTGAAACACTGAAATAGCTGATTGGCTGTTCAATTCTGAACAGTTCATCTCACGACCGTAGTTACGGAGCCAGTTCCCCCTATGGTGACAAGTCCCGGTTCCCTGCTTTCAAACAGCCGACACCCTAATGTGATCACCATGCGTAAAGTTACAGTGGTCGCATGAACAACATGATGTATATACTTTATTGGTCAGGAACTCCTTCACTTCCATAACTTGGATGCGCCAAATTTCATGAAGGGGTTAATGAAAAAAGTAAATCTCTGTAAACTCTCATCAAAGAAAACATTTCAGACTATAAGACGCACATTTTTTCCCTCAAAATTTGGGCGGAAGATGGGGGCATTATAGTCCAAATATAGATCTGCCCCTACCCACATCCCTATGCCATGGACTTCTATAGCCCCCATCCCGGATCTGTGCCCCCATCACCCCTCCCTAAGCCATGGACTTCCACAACCCCTACCCTAGATCCGTCCCTACCCAACATCCCTATCCCTATTCCCTTTTGTACACTTGCTTTGGCAAAACTAATGTGTATTTAGTCCTGCCAATAAAGCTTCTTTGAATTTGAATTTGAATTTGCTTAGCAGGGGTGAGGGGTGGCGGTGGTGGAGCGAGATCACAAGAGGCAGGGTCCCTTCTTTTTGTAAGCCGGCTGCGGCAGAAGTGGGGCGATGATGCTGGCCCGGTGTCTGCGGTAAGCTGGGTGCATTGCTTTCCTAGTGGCCATTTTCCTGAAGCGTGGGCCTACCCAGGCGGTGCTTGTGCAGATTGGGAACTCTGCCCACCCAAGACTGCAATCTGCGCATGCACCGCCTATGGCAGCTATCTTCCTTAAGCCCAGGAAAGCAATGCACTTCACTCTGCCTCACTGCCGACACCGGACCCGCAGCATTGCACCGCTGGGGCGCCAGCTTCTCCCACCCAGGGCACGCAGCATTTCCCCACCTCTGCCGCCGCTGGCTTCCTGCAGCAGGGACCATGCCTCCTGTGACCCTCGCTTCAGCGCCGCTGACCCCCCATGTAAGATACCTTAAGTTCGGACTGGAAGACGGACCTTCATCTTACAAAACTTTTTTTTTTTTTTTTCTTCACACCCCTTCCCTCCCCCCAAAGATTTGGGGTGCATCTTATGGTCCAAAAAAATATAGTAGATTCATTTTAGGAGCTCATATGATTGGCAGGTTCCTTATCAGTCTTGGTAAGTAAGCCTTAAGTTCCTGATCCATTTAAGTCCTTCTGTGACCTACTGGACCTCTCCATGGCAGTGGTAGAGCAGGTGACCAGTCAGATATATGGATTCTGGGAATATCCGGGGCATCACAGAATGGTCTCATCTTGCTTGGATCTTTCAAAGTGTACAATGTTCCATTTTTCTGGACCTGAAGCTGGAATATCCCCAGGAGTACATCAGGCCATTTTCCTGAAGGGCATCAAGTAGTGGTTTTAATATCGCTCTCTTAGCAAGTGTCATTTAGGATAGATCTGTGAGCAATTGTATGTGTTTTTCATTTAAATCAGCAGGGCCCATCTCGCTTGCTTTCCTCTTTTTACATTGAAAAATGTATGTCTCTTGGACGCTGAGAATCTGGTCCACAAGGGCCTAGTATACGGTGCGCCCTGTCAATCTCCAACTCCTTATCAATGGGAGCACCAAGGATGTTATTGAGTAATGTCCCCAGTGTTAGCATTATCGCTTGTGCATTAATGCTTTCAGGCATACCCCTTACACGGATATTATTGCCGTGATTGTGATTTTCTTGGTCATCAACCATATTAAACAAACTGTTTGTTTATTTGCTGCCTGTGAAGATCCAGTGTTTATGAGCATTATGATGGCCACAACTTGTGCAACATCGTCCTCTGATCTCTGCACCTTGTCAGTAAGCTGTGACAGGCTAAGGACTGTATTTCAGTTTTGTATGTGGTCTCCATATCTTGTTTAGTAGGATCAAGGCTATATGACGATTCTAATCAATGATGGCGTCCCCATATCGGAATCCCCTGTGAAGTAGACGATGCGAAGTATTTAAACTATAAAGTTGCTGGGGGGGGAATCACACCAGTATCTATCTGGTTTCAAGCTGACAGATACTTAAACTGTCCGGTTAATATACTGCTACGATGACGCATATAAAGCCACCCATAAGATGCACATGGATTCACAGGGCACAGGTGGCATGAGCAATAGAAGAGCACTGTCACGGTTGAGCTCCAAGCACGGGGACTTGGTAGGAGGGGGCACCAGACATTTGGTAGGATTCTGAAGTATAAGAAGTGCAACAGGCCGTAAAGACAAGTGAATTACTAACGTGCAATGCCTCAGAGGCCAAAACTGATTAACTAGTGTCAATACGGCGTTAACATTGGCGCACAATAGACCGGGCAGGGCAGCGGCGGCTGGGGTGGGTGCACTGCTGCTTAGCAGCCACATGCTTGTATTTAGCAATTATTATAATGCTGGTGCTCAAGTGCAATAGCTTATCTGATGCAAGTGGCCAGGACTATTGAGAAACCTATCTATTCATTTCCTAGTTAGATTATTTATTTGCAAAGGATGTAATGTTTTACCCTAGTGATTATCCTTCCCATTGTCACGGTTGGATTAGAGAGCAATATAGGCAGTGCATTGGCATGTGTGAGATCTGGTTACAGTTAAAGGAGCTGTCCAGGATTGATTTTTATTTTTTCTTAAATGGGCTATGAGCAAAATCCTAAAATGGCTCTATAATCCCCTGCCACCAGTGTTCCCTGCCAGTCCTCCAGTGACGACGTAATGTCCGTTATTCACTTGATGATTTATTGGTCGCAGTGGTGCTGCATAGATTGTAGTGCACGTGAGTGCCGAACCATCCCAATTTTTTAGAACAACCCCCACCACATGTCAATGGGCAATATATATTTATGCCAAATTTACCCTCCCTTTATAGCCTCCTGTGTTCCAGGAGATCCCGGTTTGTGATAGTAGAGCATGTGGTCAAGCAGGGGCGACATTGAGACGATTCGTCCCCCAACTACTACTGACTTCACCTTGCTGTCTTGATATGATCGGAGTGCAGGGCTTGGCTGCTTATCACAACATAGTACCGAAAAGTGTATATATGACCCTTAATAACCAATGCAATGTTTGTCACAATGTGCTTTTTAGGGAGTACTGCTGTGCTCATGGCGTCTTCTGTAGCGGTGCTTGCATGACTGGATTCTCTTATAAAGTTGGGGTTTTGTCACATTCATTTTTAAGCAGGAAAGAGTTGATAAAGGAATTGAGACAGAAGGCTCCAACCTCAGTGGTGTCAGCGCCAAGTGTGCTTGGGACGATTTAAGCCGCCCACCAGATGATGAGGACGACAGCAGGAGTATTTGTATAGGAAACCAACCACGCAAGTTATCCGGAAAAGGTTTGTCTGGATGAAATAAATGATTACCTTGACATATTTGCCCTATTGCTCATTACATTTACTGTTGTCCTATAAATCTGTGCTCCTGTAAATTTCAGATACAGAACAGATCAGGGAGGCGTTGCGAAGAGGCCTAGAAATTAACAGTAAACCTATCCTACCTCCAATAAGCTCACAGAGACATAATGGCATGAACCACGACCGAGCGCCGTAAGTAGACAACGATGAACTGACTGCCTCAATAGCATCATCACCAGTGACCACGTCTGCTCGGGGTGCGGCTAGGGATACGTTTCCATATCGCTTATCTGCCGTGGAACTCGTGCAGCAAAAATTCCACAGCAAATATTGAGGTGCAGGTGAACTGGTCATTTCACCCTTGCATTGCATGATGGTGAAATATGCAAAGATGTACACATGATAAAATGGCATGCCGTGGATCTGTGCTCTGCAGCAATGGGGACATTATGCCGTGGATGCAACTTGTGCGTCTCATGCACAATGCGGGTACTTAAAAATGCATTGACTTGTCAAAAAGCAAATAATTCAACTTGACAGTGTACCACGACTGGTGATGCGAACATGGTATAGGTGCAGCCCGGCCAATAGAGTAGAGCTGTCAATTATGTACAGAATTAAAAGGGAAGTAGTGATGAGTGAGCGTGCTCAGATAAGGTGTTATCCAAGCATGCTGAAGTGCTAATCAAGTATTACGGCGTGCTCGAAAAATATGCTAGAGTTGCCGTGGCTGCATGTCCCGCAGCTATTCGACAGCCGCCTGCTAGGCATCACTGCATGTGTCGAGCTGTTGACCAGCCAAGAGACATGCAACTGCGGCGACTCTAGCATATTTTTCGAGCACGCCGAATATACTCAATTAAGACACGATCGTGCTTGGATAACACCTTATCCGAGCACGCTCGATCATCATTAGATATATTAACTCTTTTATACTGGTCTCTTAATTGTTGTTGGTGGAACCGAGCGAATATTATGGGCTACATTCGCATGTGTTGGTCATGGCTTTGTTTCTGGGCAACATACTACCCACTGGTTATCGAGCATAATCCTGTGACAACTTGTAAAGTTTAAAGGGGTGCAGTAAACTAATAAATGCTTTCAGATGTGTAGGTCATGCAGATTCCCAGGGATTCAGAACAGCCGCGCTAGATAAGACTATTACATCAGTTTCCTTAGTGGTATCACCCCTACAAGACCCATGGAAAATAGTTGAATGATCCTCCTGAAAAGGATGACCAAGGTTTAGTTTCAACATAGGGGCAGGATTCTATCACAATGTTTCCTCCCAACATGGGATTCACCTGAGGATCTCAAATTGTATTGAAGCCATGCCTGGCATGACCTATGCTGTGGCCACCTATCTATGAAAAACCTGATAAAAACAATGTAACACCAAGTTCAAATAGTCCTTCCTAATGAGACATGAAGAAATGCATGAGATCTGTGCACTGCTATTTATTGGTTATTTCTGTTTTCCAAGGAGCCGAAAAGATAGCCTGGAAAGCGAAAGTTCCTCAGCCATAATTCCTCATGAATTGATTCGCACACGTCAACTGGAAAGCGTCCATCTCAAATTTAATCAAGAGTCCGGCGCTCTTATTCCACTCTGTCTAAGGTGACCATTCATTTGCTGCGTATGTATTTTATATTTTAGTTTCAAAGGAAAAAACTTCAGTTGAAATTAATAGCATGTAATAAAATTGCATGAAATGGATCCTAAAAAAGTTTGATTGGGTGCAGCTCCAAGAGGTGGATCCTGATTTCCAGAACTGGGTTCCCTTGATCCCCATCCTTCTTGGTAAAGTTGATGCAGGCCCCATGTAGGTGGAAGGTGCATGTAGAGATGGCTGCTCCTTGTTTGCTGTTCTTATAGATGGCAATGTAAATGCTCAGCCACCTCTCCATACAACCTCCCCATCAGTGCCGCAGCCTCACCAGGTGGGCTGAGAATCGGGAGACACCACTCCTTTGATTAGATGTATAGAGATCTGTTCCTATCTAATACTATGGCATATAGTGCGACTACAAGAAATGTTTACACTGAAAATACGTCTATTTATACCAATTTTTGGCTTGTCATTGATCCCATTCTCTTCCTCTTCTTCTAGGGGTAGACTGTTACACGGACGACACTTTACATATAAAAGTATCTCTGGAGACACAGCCATCACGTTTGTGTCCACGGGTGTTGAAGGAGCCTTTGCTACAGAGGAGCATCCCTACGCAGCACATGGTCCTTGGTTACAGGTAAGTTGACTTCTGTGTGTGTGTGTGTGTGTGTGTGTGTGTGTGTGTTTTAGATATAGCCACTAGTGTCTTGATGTGGCGCCCCTGGTGTTTTTGATCTTTTTTTTTTTTTTTTTGTTTCCTGCAAAAGTACAATTATAATTTCAAATTTGTGTGTATATATATATATATATATATATAACAAAAATTCCAACTAGGATGAAATGGTGAGAAAAAAATACAATTCCACTGTTATTTTTTGTGTTTCGTTTTACGGCATTTATTCTTCCGTAAAAACTACATTGCTTTACTAAGCAAGTTTAGCTCATATTTTAAAGTGTTTGAAACTATTTGAATTTTTTTTTACTCCATTTTTACTTTTCCAATTAAATAGCAAAAGTGGGGAAAAAACTCCCAATATTGTCACATCCATAAATCCAGTCCCTTTTTGAACAGGGCTAGATGATTTCCTCAGTACACTTAACATTGCAGGTTATGAATAATTTAGTGACAAAAATGTACAATTGGTGGAGAAATGGAGAAAAAGAAGCGAGAAAAAAGCAATTGAAAATGATCAAATTGTCAGATGTTTGGTATTAAAGAAAATTGTTACAAACAAAAACATTTTACTGATTTTTGATGCGGGGTGCCTATTGGAGCTGATGTGTGCGAGCATGGGAGCACGGTCCGTTTAAATGCCGCTATCACAGATTTCACAAAGGCATCTGAAGCTGATCCAGCCTCAGCGGTTAGAGATGCCGGCTTCAGTTACATGTGGAATGAGCTCCTGGAACCCCTCCATGTATTCAGGTCCCTTTCCAGGTTGTTAAATGGTGAAGGGGAGTGGGAAGTTTTGGGATTGTCCGTTTTCTTACCCACAAAGTTTTCATTTTGCAATTTATGGGCATTTTGCATCTTATTTCGAACTCCCATTTTATGCTTGTTCGGTATCAAATGTTTAATTCTTACATCTTAACACCTTTCCAACGTAATAGTACGCCAATGTCGGACACCCTCCCTTTGATGAGGCTCCAGCGGTGCCCACATAAAAGGGCGATCCAAAAAATGGTAACAATGGGCGGTCAAAAGATCGTATCTGCACCAAAATGGTATCATTAAAAACGTCAGCTCGGCTTTAAGTTTGGGATTTTTTTCACCATTTAGACATCAAACATGTTTAGGCTTTTTTTTTTATCTATGAACTTGTAATGACCTGGAGAATCCTAATGGCAGGTCAGTTTTAGCATTTAGTGAACATAGTAAAAAAGCAATACAAAAAACAAATGTGCACTTTTTTTTTTTTTTTTGCAATTTCACCGCACTTGGAATTTTTATTTTTTTTATCTATTTATTTTTTTTGATTTAGTGCAATACAGTAATATTGTGTTATGTAGATAAAATCCCAGTCTCTTATAAAGCCCAGCCTTCAGCAGGCCACTGGCTTACATGGCAGCCCATTAGCAACCTGTGATCACATTGCGGAGGAGCTGGTTGGCGCCTAGACCAGCACTCTCCTCTGTAGGGAGTGCCTTTTAAATTTCCCTAGGAGAGATTAAAAGCGGCATTTAAGAGTGAAAGCTCATATCTCTGCTGTCATCAACTCCTGAGCCTGCTCCATACACGGGGCTCTGACATTGAAGGTATCAGTGCATCCAGCGTCTGTTAGTGCTTGTGCTTGTTAGTGCACTTCCATCATTACCGCAGTGTTTCTGTAGCATCAGACCACCAGTTTTGTATTTTGCTTGTGACCAACAATTTTCACTTTGGGCTAGTTGTCTGATTGTGGATGACAGTAACTACAAGAACAAAATTGCCACTGGCATAAAAAAAAACAGTACTGGGACATTCCCGCTAAAGTCTTCTTTTGCTTCAGAAGGCAAGATCAAATGCTTTTCCAATTACATATAGAAAGGCAGAATAAAAGGCTCAAACCATTTTATCTTCTTAGATTTTGTTGACAGAGGAGTTGGTGGAAAGGATGCTGGAAGACTTAGAAGATTTAAGCTCTCCAGAGGAAGTAAGTTCTCTTTACTGGAGGAGGGGGAGTGAAGGCTCCTGTAAAATGCCGGAGATCTGCAGTCCTAGATTTCTACTTCAAACATGGGAACTGGCTGGAGTGTGCGGCGTTCTGCAGCAGGGTCGTGCATTCACACCGATTCATTTATTAACTCCAGGCTTGTAATATAGCTAACATCAGACTGCAGCGCACATGGAAAACACACTGCGACTTATAGGATTGCACTTTTCTTAATCTCACATAATTAATGATGCTTTTGTGAATCTATGTAAAGGTATCCGTTTACGATTTCTGCAGAATAAACCGAAGCTAAATGGGCCAGGACAGTTTAAGGAGAAACTCCCAGCAGCTTTATGGTGGCCGATCCAGGGGCAGCATGAATGAGACCATGTAGTATTACAGCAGCCGTGTATGATTTGTCTCTGAAATGCTGCTCCTTTTTAGAGAGCACCTACTTTTTAAAAACTGTCTTGGTATGCTGTGTCTTGAATTACTAGTTAGGGGAATGTCCCCGTGGCTATTGCTCACCCCACTCCCCTAGCCTGCCAGGGCTCTTATTATAGTGTGCCTGGTGTGATCTCGAACAGTCTAGGAGAGCGGGGGCAGGATAAAGCTGGTGCGGATCTGCCTGTGACTAATCATCTGAGATGCATAGTCCCCACCTGGCTTTTAAGTGTGGTTTTTCTCTGAAACGACATGTAAAACGCACAACTGCAAAGTGGGATTTACGCTGCCTGTGCCTTAGCCGCATGAACCTGCTGTCAGGTTCACTTTAAAACTAAATCAGTGTGAACATTCCCTTAATGTGAACTCCCACATCTGAAATCCATGCATAGATCTTGACAATTTTTGCATTTTTTTTTTCTCTGTATCCAGATGAAGTTGCCAAAGGAATATAGCTGGCCAGAAAAGAAGCTGAAGATTTCCATCCTCCCAGACACAGTGTTTGATAATCCACTACCTTGAGAAAGAGTCAAGATTACAATGTACTCTCCAACGTTCAGCACAGTCTATTGCTGTAAACCAAAGGAAAGCAATTACTGCACACCCATGGTAGAAGACAACCAACACAGATGCTTGTGGGATTTTTTTATTTTTATTTTTTATTTTTTTTTCTCCCTCTCTCCCCTTTTAAATCCATAAAGAACGTGCCAATGCATTGCACCAGATTTGTCATCCTACCAGCAGGCAATCAAAGATGTCGTTACACTGGGGTTTCATTATGGGCTTAGGCAGGGCACCATAGCAAAAATAAGAATGCCGTAAATACAAGCAGTAGCGCAAAAAACTATATTGGATCCTCAGGTTAAAACGATAGGTCTCTTTTTTGACTTTACTGTAAGGACTAATGTACTATTGAGAAAGGATCTGTTTTTGTTACATATTTAATAGAGAAAGATTAACATGTCATAGTGACCCGGAGCTTCCTAAACAAAGCATTTAGCCCAAACACCTTACTTTTCAATGTGTTTATGCCAGAAGACTGAATTGAAGGCTACATTTACATATCACTTTTAATTTTTTCATCCTTAGTTCTCTTCAGTGATGAGCAAACGTTCTTCAATAAGGTGTTATCTGAGCATGCTCGGGTGCTAACTGAGTGTCTGCGTCGTGGTCAAAAATATGTTGAATTCCCCACAGCTGCATGTATCATGGCTGTTTGACAGCCTGAACACATGCAGAGATTGCCTGTGTTGTCTCAGCTTCTCACAATTATCTACAACATCTGTATAGGCAGGAGAATCCGTCCTATTCTTTCAATAATGACATCTAGTTTCCGGACTTCTGCCTCTGAATTTGAGAGATTGGCTTCCAGTTGGCATGTGTTGTGGCTGTCGAACAGCCGCAGAGACTCTTAACATATTTTTTTTGAGCACACCGAAGACATTCGGTTAGCACACGAGCATGCTCTGATAACACTGTCCGAGCACTTTCGCTCATAACTAGTTCTAGTTTTTGCCTACGTTGCCTTAATGTAACTACGGATTGAAGCAGGTCGACTTTCAGAACTTCATCTATTGACTCTTCAGCAAGTGTCTTCCATTTTTAATCTCCATATACAGGTGCTTCTCACAAAATTAGAATATCATGAAAAAGTTAATTTCAGTTCTTCAATACAAAAAGTGAAACGTATACCGTATAAGCCGAGGTACCTAATTTTGCCATGGAAAACTGGGTAAGCTTATTGACTTGAGTATAAGCCGGGTATGCATTGTCCCCTCATCCCTGTCCTGGTATGCGTGGCTCCCCCCGTCCCATCCCTCCCTGTATTCATGGCTCCTTATCCCCTATCCTTGTATGAATGGTTGCTATTTAGAAAAAAAAAATCCTACTCACCTTCCACGCGTCCCTCGCATCATCTCGTAGGTCCCCGCGCTGGCAGCTCTTCCTGGGCCGAGCGATCATGTGGCCCTGCTCATTAAGGTAATGAATATTCCCTCCACACCTATGGGAGTGGAGAGCCGTGCATATTCATTACCTTAATGAGCAGGGCCACGTGATCGCTCAGCTCAGGAAGAGCTACCGGGACCAACGAGATGCTGCAAGGGAGCGCAGGAGGGTGAGTAGTATATCTTCTGGAAGCCGGCGGCTGCGGGAGTCACTGTGCGCGTTATAAGAGAAATGAATATTCATTTCTCTTTAGCAGCAGCACAGGCTTTAGCCACAGCCGCCGACTCCTGCCTCTGTCACCCGCCGCTCCCGCGCCCGCTTTCTGGGACAATTGACTCGTGTATAAGCTGAGGGGCGTTTTCAGCACAAAAAATGTGGTGAAAAACTCGCTTATACACGAGTATATACGGTATTATAGAGTCATTACACACAAAGTGATTTATTTCAAGTGTTTATTTCTGTTAATGTTGATGATTATGGCTTACAGCCAATGAAAACCAAAAGTCATTATCACAGTAAATTAGAATACTTTATAACTGCAGCTTCAAAAATAATTTTAAAATCTGAAATGTTGGCCTACTGAAATGTATGTTCAGTAAATGCACTCAATACTTGGTCGGGGCTCCTTTGGCATCAATTACTGCATCAATGTGGCGTTGCATGGAGGCGATCAGCCTGTGGCACTGCTGAGGTGTTATGGAAGCCCAGGTTGCTTTGATAGCTGTCTTCAGCTCGTCTGCATTGTTGGGTCTGGTGTCTCTCATCTTCCTCTTGACAATACCCCATAGATTCTCTATGAGGTTAAGGTCAGGCGAGTTTGCTGCCAATCAAGCACAGTGATACTGTTGTTTGTAAACCAGGTATTGGTACGTTTGGCAGTGTGTACAGGTGCCGCGTCCTGCTGGAGAATGAAATTTCCATCTCCAATAAGCTTGTCAGCAGAGGGAAGCATGAAGTGCTCTAAAATTTCCTGGTAGATTTTTGCGCTGACTTTGGTCTTGGTAAAACACAGTGGACCTACACCAGCAGATGACATGGCTCCCCAAACCATCACTGATTGTGGAAACTTCACACTAGACCTCCAGCAGCTTGTATTGTGGCCTCTCCACTCTTCCTCCAGACTCTGGGACCTTGATTTCCAAATGAAATGCAAAATTTACTTATCTGAAAACACGTTGCACCACTGAGCAACAGTCCAGTTCTTTTTCTCCTTGGCTACTGGTGTTGTCTATTGGTCATGAGTGGCTTGACACAAGGAATGCGACACTTGTAGCCCATGTCCTGGATACGTCTGTGTGTGGTGGCTCTTGATGCAATGACTCCAGCAGCAGTCCACTCCTTGTTAATCTCCCCCAAATTTTTGAATGGCCTTTTCTTAACAATCCTTTCAAGGCTGTGGTTATCCTGGTTGCTTCTGCACCTTTTTCTACCACTTTTTCCTTCCACTCATCTCTCCATTAATATGCTATGATACAGCACTCTGTGTACAGCCAGCTTCTTTAGCAATGACCTTTGATGGCTTACCCTTCTTGTGGAGTGTCAGTGACTGCCTCCTGGACATCTGTCAAGTCAGCAGTCTTCCCCATGATTGTGGAGCGACTGAAACAGACTAAGGGACCTTTATAAATGCTTAGAAAGCCTTTGCAGGTGTTTTTGTTAATGATTCTAATTTACTGGGATAATGACTTTATGGCTTACAGCCAATGAAAACCCCAATCATCAACATTAACAGAAATAAACATGTGAAATAGATCACAGTTTGTAAAGACTCTTATATAATGAGTTTCACTTTTTGTATTGAAGAACTGAAATTAACTTTTTGATATTATTTTGTGAGAATCACTTGTACTTAATTGTCAAACCTGATCTGAAGAATGGATGAGAATAAGACCTGCTCTGAGTCTTGCAGATCAGACACTGATCAGTTTAAAACTGATGCAACTCTTTGGCTGCATGTGCTGTCAATACAACACCCGGATGTCTTGGGGCTGGCTCGTACTGATAAATCACACCCAGTTGACCTCCATCCTTGCTTCTCTTCACATTGTAGAGGAGGATCTGTCTGTAGCAGCCACTAGATGGAGCTTGGTGATATGGTGTGACAGCAAACGTTAAAAATCTCTACAGTCATGGCCAAAAGTTTTGAGAATGACACAAATATTATATTTTCATATGATCTGCTGCCCTCTGGTTTTTATGTGTGTTTGACAGATGTTTTTATCACAGACAGAAATATAATAATTGCAAACATATGAGTAACAAAAGCTTATATTGACAGTTAGAATGAGTTAATGCAGCAAGTCAATATTTGCAGTGTTGACCCTTCTTCTTCAGGACCTCTGCAATTCTCCCTGGCATGCTCCCAATCAACTTCTGGACCAAATCCTGACTGATAGCAGTCCATTCTTGCACAATCAATGCTTTCATTTTGTCAGAATTTTTAGGTTTTTGTTTGTCCACCCGTCTCTTGATGATTGACAACAAGTTCTCAATGGGATTAAGATCTGGGGAGTTTCCAGGCCATGGACCCAAAATCTCTTGTTTTCTTCCCTGAGCCATTTAGTTATCACCTTTGCTTTATGGCAAGGTGCTCCATCATGCTGGAAAAGGCATTGTTGATCGCCAAACTGCTCTTGGAGGGTTGGGAGAAGTTGCTCTTGGAGGACATTCTGGTACCATTCTTTATTCATGGCTGTGTTTTTAGGCAAGACTGTGAGAGAGCCGATTCCCTTGGCTGAGAAGCAACCCCACACATGAATGGTTTCAGGATGCTTAACAGTTGGCATGAAACAAGACTGGTGGTAGCGCTCACCTTGTCTTCTCCGAATGAGGCGTTTTCCTGATGTCCCAAACAATCGAAAAGGGGATTCATCAGAGAAAATAACTTTACCCCAGTCCTCAGCAGTCCACTGCCTGTACCTTTTGCAGAATATCAGTCTGTCCATAATGTTTTTTCTGGAGAGAAGTGGCTTCTTTGCTGCCCTCCTTGAGACAAGGCCTTGCTCCAAGAGTCTCCGCCTCACAGTGCGTGCAGATGCACTCACACCTGCCTGCTGCCATTCCTGAGCAAGCTCTGCACTGCTGGTAGCCCGATCCCGCAGCTGAAACACTTTTAAGAGACGGTCCTGGCGCTTGCTGGTCTTTCTTGGGCGCCCTGAAGCCTTTTTGGCAACAATGGAACCTCTCTCCTTGAAGTTCTTGATGATGCGATAGATAGTTGACTGAGGTGCAATCTTTCTAGCTGCGATACTCTTCCCTGTTAGGCCATTTTTGTGCATTGCAATGATGACTGCACGTGTTTCTTTAGAGATAACCATGGTTAACAGAAGAGAAACAATGATGCCAAGCACCAGCCTCCTTTTAAAGTGTCCAGTGGTGTCATTCTTACTTAATCATGACAGATTGATCTCCAGCCATGTCCTCATCAACACCCACACCTGTGTTAATGGAGCAATCACTGAAAAGAGGTTAGCTGGTCCTTTTAAGGCAGGGCTGCAATGATGTTGAAATGTGTTTTGGGGGATAAAGTTCATTTTCTAGCCAAATATTGACTTTGCAAGTAATTGCTGTAAAGCTGGTCACTCTTTATAACATTCTGGAGTATATGCAAATTGCCATTAGAAAAAGTGAAGCAGTAGACTTTGTAAAAATTAATATTTGTGTCATTCTCAAAACTTTTGGCCATGACTGTATACTATGAGTGCCATCTAGTGGCAGTTGCAGCAAAACTTTACTGTCAGAAAGCAGCAGCCGTGCTGCTCTGGGCCTTATGGCATTTGCGGGGTCAGCTTCCCTACACCCGACGCTATATTCTTTCTGATTATATTGAGAGGACACCAGGTAACACATTAGTAATGACACTGGAACTCGCTGATGGTTAAACTATTAACTATATTAATGTACCTTCGCTTCTTTGTCCACAAGTGCAGAGCTGAATAACAATGGTTAGTTACATTATCACTTATATAAGGAGCAACGGAGGAGACTTTTATGTAGTATTCCTCCATTGCTTTCCTTTATTCCTCCCTTTTATTTAGGATAAATTTGATATCATACGTGTGAACCTCTTGTATATCTCCTGACACATTGTATAATTAGTATTACTCTATGCAGATTCCAGACTATTTTTTTTTTTTTTTTATTATTATTATTTATAAACGGCACTTTACTTCTTGTCTGGATGGCCATAACCTAACTGTATAGCTTCTTGTATAAGACAGTCAGTGATGGAGACCCTTAAGTCAGGATTCTCACTTGAATTTCACGGCGCACATGAAAGCCTTATTGGTAACATGAAGTTTAACCTCCATCCATAAGACTCACGTAGATGTCCAATGTTACTCAGTGAGATAGTGTACATGTGTGAAAAATCTCGGCGTGCACTCGGATTTTCTTTTTTAATTCTCCACATCTGAGAAAAACTGATCCCATTCGGAGTTCTTCTGACTGAGAAAATACGGTCGTGTGAGCCCAGCCATAGTGTCAAAGGTCCATTCAGCGGTGGTGATCTAGGCCCACTTTTGACCTGATCGACTGTATACATGTCCATCAGACACTCATTTGTCGATTATCAGCACATCTAAATGCCCTTTTTAGTCTTTGCTGTTCACAAAATGCAAATAATATTGGAATCTAATTCTATGATTTAGATGAAAGCAGTTTGTGGCGCAGCAATACGCAAAGTGGCAACATGTAGAAAAGAAAGGCAAGGTGCTGATTTACCTTTCTGCATTACCCGGTGAGGCACCATCTCAGGTTATCGCACCTTATGCTGGATAGTGGATGTAGTGTAGTCATCTCGCTCCGTTTAGACGATCTGTAATGAATACTGCAAGAAAGGGCAGCAGTTAATTCACCAATTAAAAATGACAAAGCTCTCTGCAGCTGGTTCGTGTGGATCAGGGAACCGAGGAAAAGGTTGGGACTTTCACAATTCTGCATGCTAAGAATATAACTTTTTCTGAATGATTGTTTATTCCTGATGGCCATTAATGCTTTTGCTATTTGAGAAAGGAGAGGATGCATGTGCCCCAGATTTGCCTGCAGGGCTTCGGAGTCGTGGAGTAGGTGTCATGGAAATTGAGGAGTTGGAGTCGGAGGTTTGGCTTACCGACTCCACAGCCCTGCTTGCCTGACCTAGGGGATGCCACCCACTACTTACTTGGCTCTAAGGCGGAGTTCACACTTTGAACAGAACAGAATTGATATCATAGTACTAACAATTGGGTCCATTTGTTTCCATCAGTTTAATAGAAACGTTTGCTTTATCTGATCCCGCCAAATATGACGGGCTCCGTTCACATTGGTGTCGGAGGTTTTGTCAGAAACCTTATTTGCAGATTTCAAGATTGAAGGAGGATAGAATGAAACCGTGCCGGCTGCCTGCAGCTACTAGGTGGAAGTTGCCCCATTGCAAAAGCAGAAAATTAAAATTTGTTTTACTCATTAAGAAAACAGAACTGGGTGTGGTGACAGAAGGAGCCTCTATTTAACCCATTAGATGCTGCATGTAAAGGGTTAAATGGCTTGGGAACAGAGCATCAAAATTATTTCCAATCTGGTGCCAGCTGTACAATACAGCTGCCACTCCTGGTGGTATGAGCGCTCTGTCCTCACCATCACTGCGACCCCTGGGAGACTGCTCCCATGATCTACTTTGCGGTTAAATGGATGCTGCAGGCAGCCACTTTTGTCACCTCTGTGCTGGGAATTTGGAGCTCTCTGTCTGTTCAAGAAGTTATAAGAAGCAATTTATGGAAGAATGCAAAGGAAAAAAAGGTTTGATGTTGTAAGTGATATACAAGCTGCGGCCATGTAGCCTAATCAGAATTAATATCCTTGTACTATGTGAGACTTCCTGTCGGTGAGCACCATGGACAAAAACCTCCAGTAGACCCATCCCGTTTTGTTTTTTTTTTTATTTATGAGATAGATACTTTTCTATTAACATTACTGATTCAAGTTTATAACGTTTCTTCTGAACGCTCTGTACACTCCAGGTAATGATATCCCATGACATGCAGTCTATGCATCAATATAATGTCCACTTATCTGACACTAATACATTACCTTGGTCTTCTGACACGACGATGGACATCAAGTGGTTGTGCTGTAACAATCTCTGAATTGTTTTCCGTATAACATAATTTTGTAACTTATCTTTGTGTTTTGTATCTTTATTACTATAGTTTTGTATTGTAAATTCTCACCGGTTTAGACTGCAGGTAGATTGAGCTTATAAATTACTTTTTGTAATTTGCAGATCACCAAATTTATTATCCGGGTTTCTAAACTAAATGCATTAAAATGTATTTGTATGAAAGACTCGTGTTATGTATGCATATTCATTTATAAAATGGCAGGACTGCTGTCACCGTCCCATGCATGTGATGGCTGTGATCCTGTGTACATTAACTGACATTACATGTCATCTGCATATGAGATTACAGAGATTATTTGATAGGTAGTAATGCTGCACCAGATGACCAAAACCAGAATTAATAATGACATGCAGGACGAATGATTAATTAGTCCTGGAATTGGATAGCTTATGAGTGCTTTTTTTGCACATTTTTAGTCTTCTGTGCATGCTAGTTTGCTTTCCATTCCATTCCCTCTTCTTCTTTTTTTTTGTAATGACTTTACTTCTAGAGGTGATGATATGGTCCTTGAATCACATCCTAACATCAGGACTTATTAAAGTCACTTCCATCTTTCACAGTGGAAGCAGTAATGGGGCAGGTTCACTATCATAACCTATCAACGTATGATTTGCCCCACAAGTCTAATATAACTATAAAAGACACCACCAGATGTGGAGCCTGTAGCTTAAGGCTAAGTGCACACGTCAGGAATTTTCGCGTTTTTTCCCGCGGCAAAAACGATTAAAAAACGCAAGCATTAAGCATCCTATTCATTTAAATGGATTCCGCATTTTTTGTGCACATGCAGCGTTTTTTTCCGCAAAAAAAACGCTTCGCGGGAAAAAAAGCAACATGTTCATTAATTTTGCGTAATCGCGGCGATTCCACCGCCATAGGAATGCATTGAACCGCTTACTTTCCGCATGTGGCTGTGCCCACCATGCGCAATGTAAGCGGTTAATGTGCGGATGGTACCCAGGGTCTGGAGGAGAAGAGACTGGGTGCCATATCCCTGGTAAAACAATAATTAAAATAAAAAATAACATTCTCACCTTCCAGCAGCCCCCGCAGCCTTCCCGCCTCTCAGCGACGCTCCGGCCAATCCCGGTCCCAGTAATGCATTGCGAGAATCACCCCAGATGACGTAGCGGTCTCGCGTGATGCTACGTCATGGTGGTCATTGTCGCAATGCATCCTTGGGAACGGGATTGGCCGGGAGCGTCGCTGAGAGGCGGGAAGGCTGCGGGGGCTGCCGGAAGGTGAGAATATCCGATTTATTTATTTTTTTTACTATTTTTACATTAGATCTTTTTACTTTTGATGCGGCATAGGCAGAATCAATAGTAAAAAGTTGGTCACAATTGTCAAATGCTATGTTTGACTCGTGTGACCAACCTGTCAATCAGTTTTCCAAGCGATGCAACAGATCGCTTGGAAAACGCTAGCATTCTGCAAGCTAATTACGCTTGCAAAACGCTAGTTTCTGGCGGGAATACGCATACCAATAAAAATGCGTATTTCCAGCGGCAAAGAAGTGCGGGATTGCCGCGGAAATTCCGCAACGTGTGAACTTAGCCTAAAGGGTTTCTCAAAGAATGTAATAAAATTACTTCTCATCACATAATTCAAACGGCAACCTGTCCTAGTCACATGTCAGGATGGTCTGCAGTCTGTAGAAACCTGCTCCCGAGTCCTGTGCCTCAAATGACAGAGGAGCTATATCGTAAACAGACGTACCTCTTTGAAATGAAGGGCTGTGATATCAGAAGAAATTAATCTCCCCTTCTGACTGAGCATGGAGGACTGAGGCTGGAGAAAAAGTAAATCCTTTGTGCTCAGTCAGCCAAAGTGAAGATTTCTTCTCCTGTCTCAGCACTTCTGCAGCTCACCGGTTAAATTAAAACCCAAACTTTTGTCATCCCCTATTGCCGTGGTTTCTTTTGATGGCTCTCCCTTGAAGAATGTTACTCACAAGGTCTGTGAATTTCCCCTCACTATTAATGGTGTTCACCAAGAGAATTTGGATTTGGTAGTATTGAATAATTTGCCTTCTCCGGTGGTTTTGGGGTTACCCTGGTTAAAATTGCACAATCCTGTACTGGATTGGTTTACCAATGAAATTAAGTCCTGGAGCCCTAAGTGTTATGACAAGTGTTGTAACGGGCGTATTGCTGCTGTGGATAAAGGGGAATTACCTGTACCTATTCAGGATTTTTGGAAAGTTTTTTCTGAGAAGGAATCGCAGATTTTGCCTCCCCATAGAGACTATGATTGTACTATTGAATTTGTCCCTGGAGCGACTCTTCCTAAAAGTCGTTTATTTAATCTTACTATTCCTGAGAGAAAGGCTTTGGAGGAATACATACAGACAAGCTTGGCCGCCGGTCACATTAGGCCTTCCAAGTCTCCTGTGGCTGTTGGATTTTTTTTTTTGTTAAAAAAAAGGACTGCGGTTTACGTCCTTGTCTGGACTTTCGTGAGATTAATAAAATTACTGTACGCAATCCTTACCCACTGCCATTGATTCCTGATTTGCTTAACCAGTTAGTGGGGGGCCAAGTGGTTCTCTAAAATTGATCTTCGGGGGGCATACAATTTGTTGCGCATGAAGGAGGGTGACAAATGGAAGACTGCTTTTAACACTCCTGTGGGTCATTTTGAATCTGGTTATGCCTTTTGGTCTTACCAATGCTCCTCTATTTTTCAGAATCTTATTAATGACATTCTTAGACCTTTGATCGGCAAAAATGTGGTTGTGTATTTGGATGACATTTTGATTTATTCGCCGGATCTGGAATCTCATTGGCGGAGCGTACGTGAGGTATTAGTTATTAATTGACAATTCGCTTTTTGCTCAGCTAGAGAAATGTGAGTTCGCTGTACAGAGAATTAGTTTTTTGGGCTACATTATCTCCAGCGAAGGTTTTGAGATGGACCCGGTGAAAGTTCAAGCTGTGCAGGAATGGCCTAGGCCTATTGGTTTGAAATCGATACAGAGGTTTTTGGGTTTCGCCAATTATTATAGAAAATTCATTAAAAATTTTTCTATTATTGTCAAACCACTGACCGATCTCACCAGGAAAGGTGCTGATGCGGTTCAGTGGACTACTGAGGCAATTGAAGCTTTTGTGTTTCTAAAGGAGAGGTTCAGCTCTGCTCCCATCCTTATGCAGCCTGATGTGACTAAACCGTTTTTGGTTGAGGTTGATGCTTCTGTGGGGGTCGGCACGGTGTTGTCTCAGGAAAACAGGGATGGAGTACATCCCTGTGCCTTTTTTTCAAAAAAAATTTCTGAGACTGAACTGAATTACGATATTGGTAATAGGGAATTGTTGGCTATTAAACTCGCATTTGAACACTGGCGTCATCTCTTGGAAGGTGCTGAATTTCCCGTTCAGGTTTTCACTGTTTTTCTCGCGGTTTAAGTTTTCTGTTACTTACATCCCAGGTACTAAGAATGTTAAAGCTGATGCTTTGTCTCGCAGCTTTTCTCCCATGGTCGGTGCTGAGGAGGAGGAGAACATTTTACAAGAAGGGGTTGTGATTGCTGCTTTGGACTCTGTGTTGGAAGATGAGATTCTTAAAGCACAGGAGAATGCCCCATCTAACACTCCCCATGGGAGGTTGTTTGTGCCTGGGACCTTTAGGAGAGATTTGTTTGAGTGTCATGAGTCTCGGTTGGCAGGTCATCCTGGAATCTCTGAGACCAAGAGACTTGTGGGTCGCAGTTTTTGGTGGCCTGGATGGCGGAAGGAAGTCATTAAGTGGGTGCGTCAATGCACTGTGTGTGCTAGATCTAAGTCTTCACATACTCCTGCTGCGGGGTTGCTTTGACCTCTGGAGGTTCCTAGTGCACCTTGGACACATTTGGCTATGGACTTTATTACTGACCTTCCCTCCTCTGAGGGTTTCACTGTCATCTGGGTGGTCATGGACCGTTTTAGCAAGATGTGTCACTTGGTTCCTTTTCATCAAACTGCCCTGCGCTAAGACTCTCGCTAAGGCCTTTGTCAAGGAAATTGTCAGACTACATGGCGTTCCTACTAACATTGTTTCTGATAGGGGACCTCAGTTCGTGGCTCGTTTTTGGCGCGCCTTTTGTGACAGGTTGGGAGTTCATTTGTCGTTTTCATCCGGATATCATCCTGAGTCTAATGGCCAGACAGAAAGGAAAAACCAGGATGTTGAGCAGTTCTTGCGTTGTTTTGTGGCAGACAATCAAGAGGGGTGGTCTGAGTTTCTGCCACTTGCTGAATTTGCTCTTAACAACGATACATCCTCTTCTGCTGGTTGTTCGCCTTTTTTTTTGTTGTACTGGGAGACATCCGTCGTTTGGGTCATTCTCCAAATTGGTGTCAGCCGTCCTGAAGAGGAGAATTTTTCCGGTGATTTGGAGAGAGTTTGGACGGATGTGCTTGTTAATCTTCAGGAGGCTAACAGAAAATCTAAAAGGCACTTTGATAGGAAACGGCAAGAGGTTTTGTTTGCTATGGGTGACATGGTTTTGTTGTCCTCTAAGAATCTGCGGTTGAGGATTCCTTCTAAAAAATTGGGTCCCAAGTTTGTAGGGCCCTTTAAGGTGCTTCAGGTTGTTAATCAATCTGCTGTTGGGTTGGAGGTTCCTACCTCCTGGAAGATTAATCCGGTGTTTCATGTTTCTCTGTTGAAAAGAGCTGATGTGTCAGATGGTGACGCCTCAGCCACTGTTCCCCCGGTGGTGGAGGACAGGGAATATGAAATTTCCCGCATCCTAAATTCTAGACGGTATAGAGGGAGTTGGCAGTATCTCGTCGCTTGGAAGGGTTTCGGACCCGAGGATAACTCATGGGTGAGGGCGGATGATATTTCTGCGTCCAGACTTGTCAGAGCGTTTCACAAAAGGTTTCCGGATAAGCCTGGGCCTAGGGGATCTGGAGGATCCTCTTAGAAGCGGGGGTACTGTTAGAACTCTCCTGTTAGGTTTTTTTCTATCTTGCTGGTCACATGACATTTTTTGCCTATTTAATCCTGCTCCGCCCTTCTGGCTTTGCTGGACTTCATTGTAATTTCTACTCTTAAGCTCGCCAGGTGCTTTGTTACCTTACTCAGTCAGTTTTGCTTGGTCTTCAGACCTCTGTTTTTTTTTTTTTTTACTTTTACTGCTACAACTTCTGTTAGGAGGTGTCCATCTTTTTCCCTGTCCCTAGTTCTTGTAGGGATCCCTTCCTCGCATCTATAGGTCTTCGTACAGACTAGCTGAGGACTTTAGCGGGTCTGATCGCATGATCAGGTTCCCCGTTACATCGTAGGGATCTAGCTTAGTTCTATCGTAGGGACAGATCTCCCTTCTTTCCTTAGTGCTTGTAGCAGAACATAACATCTGAAGCCAAGTTGCTCATTTGCCTCAGCAATTCTGATAGAAAAATTGCCTCAGGTAACATCAGAGGCTCCGTGCGGCCCCACTGTATCGCCACTGCCCAAAAGTGGATGGTGACTAGAGGCTAACAAAACCTCTCCACCTCCCTATCAAAGGGATTGTGGATTGAGGAGATAATCGGTGCGGATGGCGAGTGGTTTTCAATCTCCTGTGACCTTTGTTACTCGTCTGTCACCGCTACGCGGTCTGCCGTCTCTGGCGGCACGGACATATGACCTGGGAGCACTGACTGATAGAACGCACGCTTACGCCTAGTGTACTGCGTGTAATGTCCCACTACCGCGAAGGCTCCGCACTGCAATCTGTGCAGTCTGCATCTTCTCACAGGAGCCCAACGAATGGGCAATACCTACGGCTTCAGTTTACCTTACGATGAAGGCCTTCTGCCATTCAAGTCTACAGACGGGCTGACAGCAGCAAAGAATGCCCAATTTCTAGCTAACATCTCAGTAGCTCGTCCCTCAAGCATTCTGCTGTTTTGGTGTACGTGTGCTCCGTTTCCAGTTCCCCCATCCTGGGGATAGCAGCAAACATGACTCGGGATATGAGTCTCATGTGGCCGTATATCTGACTACCAGAAGTCCTTAGATGCCCTCATCGAACCGGTTAATAGAGCTCTGAGAGCCGTACAGTGTCAAAACATTAGTCTTTATCTCACTGAGTCCTTCAAAGGGGCCTAACGTCTTCACAGGGTTTTTTATTAACCTCTCTGAGTTTTCTGACAGGTCAGAGATATGGCAGTTGCCGGACAAATGATTTTCTGAGCTAAAGCCGTTTAAATCACGGTACCCTTTTGTCTACACTCTAAAAACAGAGTGGACGGAGTCTCCTACAATGGATCCTATATTGCGGCTCACTTACTAACCTCTACTGTCTTTGATCGACGGCTTGTCTATTAAAATCCCCACTGACCGTCCAATTGGCTGCGGTCAGTCTTTTGAGGTTTCTGGGGCAACTCTCTTCCCTTCCGTCGCCTAGGTGGCCAGAGCCATGAGGGTCTGGACTAGGACCCTAGCCAAGAAGGTGGTTAGTCTGCCGGGGATTATGAGTACATGCATCCCTGGATATAGCAGACGGGGACGCTCTTATAGCTCCAACGACGTTACCATCAGCAGAGCCCTGTGGCTCCGAGAGTGGCGAGCAGATTCCGCTTCAAGAAATCTCTAACTTCCTTAAGCTCTTCCATTCCAGGAAGCGCAGACCCTCACGGGCCAAGTTTCTCTGTTCAACGACTCATTGCAGTTTCTGAAAAACTCGGACAGGGTAGGCATCTGTCTACTCCTGTTTGTCAGTTCTGGCTGGCGGTTATTCTCGACCATGTGTCGGATATCTAGTGGTTTCCAGATACCGACATAGAATTCCTGTTCCCCTCGCCAACCCGTTTCCTCCGGTCCCGTCTTTTAAAGACAAAAGGAACAAGCGGCCCCACCTTATTAGGCCATTCATGTACTCCGCATCAATGGAATTTTTCCTATGTTATCCTCTCGTTCCAATCCTTCTCAGCCCGACAAGGATTTCTCCGCTTCGCCATCGCAAACAACCATTTTCAGTTCACGGCTTTAACCCTCGATCTCGCCTCTGCTCCCAGGCTGTTCTCCAAGGTCATGGCAGTCGTTATTTCTATTCCGTACTCTCGGGGCATAGTGTTTCCACTCTACCCAGACGACCTCCTTCTCAAGAGATCGCCCCTTCAAGCCTGCGCAAAGAGGGTCGGCATCACCGTGGACACTCTCACTCGCCTAGGTTGGTTAGAGAACCTGCGCAATCCCTTTTCAGCCCCGTCTCAGAGGATCCTCATTTCAGGCCTGGACACTTCCCGAGTATTCCCCTTCACAAAGGATTTTCACTGAGCCACCAACCTCAGAAGTTTCCTCTCGGCCGTCCCCTTTTCCCTGCAGTCTGGAACGTAGGTCTAAAAGTGCAGACAATCCATCAGTACCATTCCCTCGACTACATCTCCGTCCTCTGTTGCAGACATTGCTCCCAGCGTCAGACAGATATCCATCCTCTCTGGACCGCTGTTTTTCGCCACCAGATCAGGCGGTCTCTGAGGTAGTGGACGTGGTTGTCCTCATTGATTCAGATAAAGTACTTTATTCCTGATCCCTTGCGGGTGTCGACCACTGACATCAGTCTCCTAGGTTGGAGAGTGTTCTCCCGCCTCCACAGGTCCAGGGACGCTTGCCCTTTGGGAATCCGGTCTCCTGATCACTTTTCTTGAGATTCGGGCAATCAGACTTTCTCGATGGTCATTCCCTCCGGATCCGATCAGTCCACGCCACGGCTGTGGCATACATCTGTAGTCAGGAAGGCTCACGAAGCACAGGAGCTATGCTTGACGTAGCTTGCATCCTGCAAGAGGCCGATACAAACCATTTACCTTTTTCTTGACGCACTTTCCTCACCCGCCAGGGCCTGACCTCAGGAAACTGGCTCATTTCCCTGGAAGCCTTTTAACACGGTTGGCAATGCTGGGTAACGCTACATATAGACCTCAATGGCCTCTACGCTAAACGCCAAAGCCCGGCATTTCTAGATCCGTTCTGTGACCCAATTGTCCTCGGGTCAGATGACCTGGTGCTTCCGTGGTATCCGTTTTGTTTCCATTACTTTTTCTCCATCTCTTCTGCTAATCCCAAGTGTCTTCCAGAAGTTCAAGGCGGAGGGATTCCCACTGTTTTTTTTTCGTCGCACCAGACTGAATACGCCGAGCGTGGTACGCAGTTCTAATGCAAGAAGTCCCCTACCCCTGCGGTTACCAAACTGTCCAGACCTTCTTTTTTCAAGAGTCCCAAACTGTCCAGACCTTCTTTTTTCAAGAGTCCATTTACCGCCAGGACTCGAGAGGGCTGTGCTTAACGACCTGCGCATTGAACGCCACACGTAGCGTTCACCGTTATAGTCAACGTCCAGAAATTTTACTCTCAAGCGTATTTACCATCATATTTGAGAAAGCTGTTTTCTCTTCGGTTTTTAACAACCACGTTTGTTTCCCACTTGTGTTTGCCATTTCGTTCATATTGGAGTTCCTCCAAGAGGTTTCCATTCAAGCCTGGCACTGCCTTCTCTCAAAGCTATCCATCCTGGTTCAAAGAATACCTTCCAAATCGCAGGTCAAGACCTTCTTACAGGGAGTGCTGCACCTTAATTCCTCCCTACAAGTGGCCTTTGGAGCCTTGGGGTTTTTTGATCTGATCTCAGGTGCTTTACAAGTGGCCTTTTTCAAACTCCTGTAAGATGTATCAATCACTCTTCCTTCTTGGAAAGCTCCCTTTCTTGGGGCTGTAACAGACATCACGCGGTTTTCAGAATTGACAGCTTTGTCTCGCAATCCTCCATTCTTGTCTTTCAACAGGGCAAGGTAGTGTTAAGGACTTCTCTGGCCTTCTTGCCTAACGTTGGTTCTTCCTTTCATCTGAATAAGAACATAGTCTTGCCCTCGTTCTGTCCACTTCCTGTTCATCATACTGCAAATGCTCTCCACACTTTGGATTCGGAGAGAGCACTCAGTCAATACACTTCCGGAACAGCGCCTTTTCTCCAAATCGGATCCCCTCTCTGTTTTCAGAGCGACACAGAAAAGGCCTACCGTCCTTTAAAAAAAAAAAAAAAAAAACTACAGTAGCCAGATATATCTGCTCTCCAATTTAAGAAGCTTTCAGAGTCTGAGGTCTCCTATCCCTGTGATCCTCAGAGTAACGCCACTAGGTCAGTGGAGGCATCCTGGGTCATTCGGCCCCAGATGTCGATACAGCAAGGTTGCAGGGCTGCAACTTGGTCCAGTCTTCTCACGTTAGTTAAGCATTACAGCATTCATCCTTAAGCCTTTTCAGAGGCTGCCCTTGGCAGATAAATTCTGCAATCGACAGTAGCGCATCTGTAGACCAGATTATCCGTTGCGTATATTACAGTTTCAGCTGTCGTGCTGTTTCCCACCCACGGACTGCTTTGGGACGTCCCATGGTCTGTGTCTCCCAATGAGGCGAAGGAGAAACAGGGATTTTTGTGTACTCACCGTAAAATCCTTTTCTCCGAGACGCTCATTGGGAGACACAGCACCCACCCTTTTAGTCTAACGACTTCTGCTTGTCTCTTTCAGTCGATATGGTGATCACTAATAATATGTGAATGATCATACCTTGATATGATGTTAATCTTCTCCTACTGCTTTTGCACCGAACTGGTTCAGGCTAGAGCCAGCAGAGGGTGTATACTGCGGAGGAGGAGCCAATTTCTTTGTGTATTAGCTTAGTGTCCTCCTAGTGGCAGCAGCATAACACCCATGGTCTGTGTCTCCCAATGAGCGTCTCGGAGAAAAGGATTTTACGGTGAGTACACAAAAATCCCTGTTTTTTGGAATTGTGGTTGTATTCTAGTCTTTGAAATCCCCTTCTCGTTCTGAGTTCAGTGGGGCCAAATATTTTCCCATCAAATGATAGGTCAATCTGTTTGGCTTTTCCTGCTTTACAACCTGATCCTGGCTTAATCAAAGCTGTTCAGTGTGTTCTAGTTTTATCTGAACAGACGAGAAATTACCTGGCTTGCACTCTGTGGGCTTGTGGCACATGGTTTCCTTATTTAGCTAACAACATGTTACACCAATTGCATGACCTTTGTGGTATTCAACCGCACTAGATACTAAAGTAATATCTTGCTCTAACCCGCACCTCCAAACCGAATACAGCTAGTATGACTGCTTAGTATACAAAAAAAAGAATACAGCAGCCTCTGTAAGCGCTGAGATGTATGCAACCATTGAATATATGAAATCTGAACTGCATTACTGCTATATTGAATATACTTATAAAAATGAAGGTACTTGGCACATAAATTGGAAAATTTGTGAGTGCCCATCAGCCATGACAAGGCAACGTTTGTTTGGTACAATAATATTTACCGTATCAAACATGTTTCTGCCTGGCTAAAAGCCTACAAATGTAAAGTAATATTTTACCTTGTGAAATAAGCTTCCACCTTTTGCCTATGAATTATAGATATGATATATTCTGTGTGATGCTCCTTTTTTCTTCCAAATGATGCCTGTCAATCAAATGACTGCATCCTGTCTCTAACCTTGGAGTCTCCTCTAACAGACCTAAAGTTGTCCGAACGAATAACATAGCGGTCAGTCGAAAGCTGGTTCATTCAACGGCTCTCTCCTGGTTTCCCCATACGTGTGAATGCTCGAATAAGGCCAGGGTCACACTTGTGACTGCAATGCGAGAAACTTGCGCAAGTCTCTCACCTCAATACCCGGCTCTCGGGATCAGAGAGTGCGGCTGCATGCAGCTGAACACTTCGGTCCGAGTCGTGCATAGGGGAATGTTCTGGAGTATTATGTTTTTGCATGAATACAAAATACCTTTACCAGCAAAGTAACTGATTTACTGGCTACCTGTATATAAGCTGAGGGTGCCCTAAGAGGCTTCATGTAATCTGTGTCCTTTAACATTTTCTTGGCGGTTATTGCCAATTTAAAGAACTTTTAACCCACAATCAAAAAGTCAGTAAAAGGCACGTTATGGTAATACATGCTGATTACAGTCGCAGCACTTCATTAGCTGTGCTGGAATGTGCATTCCTTCTCCGACCCTGCATACTGATGACCCGCCGCTTATTTCCCTTTGGATTTTGACCAAAAAGAGGGGGTAAAAAAAATGGTCTCCTCCAGTGCTTGGCTGCAATGTGAACCTCTAATGATGATGTCACTTATGGTAACTGGTATGAAAAGGTATCCTGAAAAAATAACTGACATTTCATTAGTGAATCAGGAGACACAGCAGATGGCTGGTTCTCCCGTGATACAGAGGTCTGGTACATAACAGTCTGCAAATTCCTCTGTAGGTCAATGAGGGCCTAACACAACCCTAGCCAAAGCTTGGCATGTGGCCGCCGCCACCAGGGTCTCGGTACATAACAGCCTGTATTCTGCTCATGGACTCACCGGATAGTGGCCTAGATTTGGTTTCACCTCTATTACTCAGTTGATTGATCTGTCGTTTTAAGAAGGACTCCGATATACAGTAGATATTACATTATTGCTTCATTGCTGTGTCACATTTGTCCATTATAAATCATGAGGTAGGATCGGTGGAGAACACTGACTTTGAAAAGGCCCGATGATACAACTTTATATGGGCCTCTTATAAAAAGCACCAGTCATTTTCCATAAATATGTTGTACCTGGTATAAATGTCGCTGTTCTGAATGTTCCTGCTCCTCTCCATTCCTGATATATGGCCCCTTTTAAACCATTTTTTTTTTTGTCCAAGTGGTAATGGTCCTCAACTCTTCTCCATGGGAGCCCAGTTAACTAAAAAGATTGGGTGGACGATTCATCAAGACTGACGAAGCGCAAACTCGAGCTCCACCAGTCTTCATGGAGTGCAAGAGGCGCTGAATTCATTAGGAGTGCACGCCAGTTAATGAATTTTCCACCCCTGCTGAGAGACGTGTGCCACGCCAGAAATGCTACTCCAGTGTGGGATTTCTAGGGTACAAAACGCTGTCATTTTTCATGAATCTGACGGGAGGAGGACGTTTCGTCCGGTGAGCTGATTAAAAAAACAACAAAATTACGTCAAAAGTTTTGCACAACTCTGCGTTGTGCGCAATTTTTGCAAATTTTTAAAGCTTTTACGCCACTTTTATGGCTTGAAAGCTTTGATGAATCAGAGTCTGGATTTATGTACATGCAGAACAGATGAGGAACACTAGATACAGGAGAACAGCGGTATTTATACCCGGTAAGAATTTTTTTAATATATGGCAATTGACAGGTCTTCTTTAATAGTTCAGCGTACAGCAAAATTCTCCACAAAGGATACAAAATTTGTACAAAAATTTGGAACTTTATGACCTTTTCGGAAAATAAGTGGGGCTTGCCACAGCTCAATAAAATTGCTATACGACTAGGTCTACCCTACGACTTTATCCATGACACGGGTCACACAGCCATAGTTCGCTGTGTAGCTGCTACTTTGCAGTGCAATACAAGTGAAAAAGGTAGTATTGCGACCCTTAGAGTTTCACGACAAGCAAGTCGCTAAAAAACAATGCAATTGGATTCTTTTTGTGACTTTCTTGCTGTAGTGTCCTAGGGAGCGCAATGCGGCCTCATTCACTTGTACTGCTCTGCTTTGTAGCAGCTACACATAGCAATTAATGGGCACGCGACCGATGTCTCGCTAAAGTAGACTTAATTTTTTTTGTGGCCCAGGCAGTCCAAAGACATGCCCAAATTATTAACCCCTTCATGACCCAGCCTATTTTGACCTTAAAGACCTTGCCATTTTTTGCAATTCTGACCAGTGTCCCTTTATGAGGTAATAACTCAGGAACACTTCAACGGATCCTAGCGATTCTGAGATTGTTTTTTCGTGACATATTGGGCTTCATGTTAGTGGTAAATTTAGGTCGATAATTTTTGCGTTTATTTGTGAAAAAAATGGAAATTTGGCGAAAATTCTGAAAATTTTGTAATTTTCAAATTTTTAATTTTTATTCTGTTAAACCAGAGAGTTATGTGACACAAAATAGTTAATAAATAACATTTCCCACATGTCTACTTTACATCAGCACAATTTTGGGAACAACATTTTTTTTGTTAGGAAGTTATAAGGGTTAAAAGTTGACCAGCGATTTCTCATTTTTACAGCAAAATTTACAAAACCATTTTTTTTAGGGACCACCTCACATTTGAAGTCACTTTGAGGGGTCTATATGGCAGAAAATACCCAAAAGTGACACCATTCTAAAAACTGCACCCCTCAAGCTACTCAAAACTACATTCAAGAAGATTATTAACCCTTCAGGTGCTTCACAGGAACTAAAGCAACGTGGAAGGAAAAAATGGACATTTTAATTTTTCCAACAAAAATTTTCTTTTAGCATCAATTTTCATTTTTACATGGGCATCAGGATAAAATGGATCCTAAAATTTGTTGGGCAATTTCTCCTGAGTACACAGATACCTCATATGTGGTCATAAACCACTGTGGGCTCAGAAGGGAAGGAGCGCCATTTGACTTTTTGAATGGAAAATATGCTGGAATATTTAGCGGTTGCCATGTCACATTTGGAGAGTCCCTGTGTGCCTAAACATTGGAGCTCCCCCACAAGTGACCCCATTTTGGAAACTAGACCCCCTAAGGAACTTATCTAGATGCATAGTGAGCACTTTAAACCCCCAGGTGCTTCACAAATTGATCCGTAAAAAAAAAAAAGTCCTTTTTTTTTCACAAAAATTTTCTTTATCCTCGGTTTTTTTCATTTTCACATGGGCAACAGTATAAATTGGATCCTAAAATTTGTTGGGCAATTTCTCCTGAGTACACAGATACCTAAATATGTGGTCATAAACCACTGTTTGGGCGCACGGCAGGGCTCAGAAGGGAAGGAGCGCCATTTGACTTTTTGAATAGAAAATATGCTGGAATATTTAGCGCTTGCCATGTCGCATTTGGAGAGTCCCTGTGTGCCTAAACATTGGAGCTCCCCCACAAGAGACCCCATTTTGGAAACTAGACCCCCTAAGGAACTTATCTAGATGCATAGTGAGCACTTTGAACCCCCAGGTGCTTCACAAATTGATCCGTAAAAAAAGAAAGTACTTTTTTTTTACAAAAATTTTCTTTTAGCCTCAGTTATTTTCATTTTCACATGGGCAACAGTATAAATTGGATCCTAAAATTTGTTGGGCAATTTTCTCATGAGTACACAGATACCTCATATGTGGTCATAAACCACTGTTTGGGCGCACGGCAGGGCTCAGAAGGGAAGGAGCGCCATTTGACTTTTTGAATGGAAAATATGCTGGAATATTTAGCGGTTGCCATGTCGCATTTGGAGAGTCCCTGTGTGCCTAAACATTGGAGCTCCCCCACAAGTGACCCCATTTTGGAAACTAGACCCCCTAAGGAACTTATCTAGATGCATAGTGAGCACTTTGAACCCCCAGGTGCTTCACAGAAGTTTATAACGCAGAGCCGTGAAAATAAAAAATCATTTTTTTTTCTCAAAAAATGATTTTTTAGCCCACTATTTTTTATTTTCACAATGGTTACAGGAGAAATTGGACCCCAAAAGTTGTTGTCCAGTTTGTCCTGAATACGCTAGTACCCCATATGTGGGGGGAACCACTGTTTGGGCACACGTCAGGGCTCGGAAGGGATGTAGTGACGCTTTGAAATGCCGACTTGATGGAATGGTCTGCGGGCATCTTGTTACGTTTGCAGAGCCCCTGATGTGCCTAAACAGTAGAAACTCCCCACAAGTGACCCCATTTTGGAAACTAGACCCTGCAAAGAACTTATCTAGATGTGTGGTGAGCACTTTGAACCCCCAAGGGCTACACAGAAGTTTATAACGCCCGAGCATGAAAATAAAAAAAATCATATTTTTTCGACAATCAGGATCTTTTAGTCCCCAATTTTTTTATTTTCCCAAGGGTAACATGAGAAATTAGACCCCAAAAGTTGTTGTCCAATTTGTCCTGAGTATGCTGATATCCCATATGTGGGAGAAAAGTACTGTATGGGCACACGTCGGGGCTCGGATGGGAAGTAGTGACGTTTTGAAATGCCCACTTGATGGAATGGTCTTCGGGCGTCATGTTACGTTTGCAGAGTCCCTGATGTGCCTAAACAGTAGAAACTCCCCACAAGTGACCCCATTTTGGAAACTAGATCCCCCAAGGAACTCCTATAGATGTGTGATAAGCACTTTGAATCTCCAAGTCCTTCACAGAAGTTTATAACGCAGAGCCGTGAAAATATAAAATCATTTTTTTTCCACAAAAATAATTTTTAGTCCCCAATTTTTTTTCCCAATGTTAACAGGAGAAATTAGAACCCCCAAAGTTGTTGTGCAATTTTTCCCGAGTACGCTGATACCTCATATGTTGGGATAAACCACTGTTTGGGCATACGTCGGGGCTTGGAATAAAGGGAGCACTGTTTGACTTTTTGAACGCAAAATTTGCAGGAATCAATGGTGGCGCCATGTCGCGTATGGAGACCCCCTGATGTGCCTAAATAGTGGAAACCCCTCAATTCTAACTCCAACCCTAACCCCAACACACCCCTAACCCCAACCCTAACCCCTACACACACCTAACCCTAATACAAACCCTAATCATAACCCTAACCCCAACACACCCCTAACCCTAATCCCAACTCTAACCATAAACCTAACTACAATTCCAACCCTAAGCCTAATTCCAACCCTAACCCAAATTCCAACCCTAACCGTAATTCTAACCTTAACCCTAATGCTAACCCTAGTTCTAACCCTAAGGCTGGGTTCATATTGCGTTTTACCAGCCCGTTCAACACGTAGCGTTGACCGGCTGGTAACGGTATAGCATAACGCGATCGCGTTATGCTATACCCGCTAGCGCAGATGAATCAACAGATAATCAGCCGCGGATCCGCAGCAAAATGAGTCGCGGATCAGCAGCAAAATCAGCCGCGGATCAGCAGCGAAATCCGCCGCGGATCAGCAGCGAAATCAGCCGCGGATCAGCAGCGATATCAGCCGCGGATCAGCAGCGATATCCGCCGCGGATCAGCAGCGATATCCGCCGCGGATCAGCAGCGATATCTGCCGCGGATCAGCAGCGATATCCGCCGCGGATCAGCAGCGAAATCCGCCGCGGATCCGCAGCAGATCAGCAGCTAAATCAGCCGCGGATCAGCAGCAAAATCCGCCGCGGATCCGCAGCGAAATCCGCCGCGGATCAGCAGCGAAATCAGCCGCGGATCCGCAGCGAAATCCGCCGCGGATCAGCAGCGAAATCCGCCGCGGATCAGCAGCGAAATCCGCCGCGGATCCGCAGCGAAATCCGCCGCGGATCCGCAGCGAAATCAGCCGCGGATCAGCAGCGATATCCGCCGCGGATCCGCAGCAAAATCAGCTGCGGATCAGCAGCAAAATCCACTAGGGAAAAAAAAAAATTCTTTATTTTATTATTTGTCCCTACCTATGACAGGGGGGGGTTCATTTACTTTTTTTTTATTTTGATCACTGTGACAGTTTATCACAGTGATCAAAATAAATTTTTGTACAATGGAGGGCGCACTGCGCATGCGCCGGCCGGCGGGCGCACTGCGTATGCGCCCGCCATTTTCCAAGATGGCGGCGCCCATGAAGAATCCCGGGCAGCCGCGGGGACGGTTCCAGGGACATCGGTGGACCGGGAGAGGTGAGTAGGGGACGTCGGAAGGTGAGGGGGGGGGATCGGAAGGTGAGGGGGGGTGATCGCAGGAGCAGGGGAGCAGACAGCGACGGCGGTGACCGATCGCTGCCATCTTTCGATGGCGGCGGCCGATCACCGCCGTGACATGGTGTGGGGGGGGTCTGATCGCGGTCTCCAGCCATGGCCGATGCTATTGCAGCATCGGCCATGGCTGGATTGTAATATTTCACCAGTTTCATTGGTGAAATATTACAAATCGCTCTGATTGGCTGTTTCACTTTTAACAGCCAATCAGAGCGATCGTGGCCACGTGGGGGTTAAGCCACCCCCACTGTGGTGATGCGCAAGGGGTCCTGTGCCTGCGGGTCGGATGACCTTTCAGTGATTTCGGTCCCCGGACCCGCAGGAACATGATTTATAGCATGACGCCTACGTCGGCGTCATGGGTCGGGATGGCACAGGTTTTCATGACGTCGGCGTCATGGGTCGGGAAGGGGTTAAAGCAATGATATTAACAGAAAATGAGCTACCGTTCAAATAAAGTTTTCCTACTAAATTTTATCTTTTTTTTTTTTTTCTGTATAATTGGGATTCAACAAGCCTAAATAGTCTTATCCTGTAGTAAAAAAATTATAGGAGATCGGAGACCTCACCTTCTGGGCTTGTGAATCCCACAACTGCAGCAACCGGGTTAAGGATAAATGGTCGTATCGATCAATGCTTGGAGAATGGGAGTGGTAATTATTGCCAGTGAATTCTACAGATCCCTATTTTCTCATAGTAAATTAATTATTTTACAGACATGTTTGAATTATTATTTATTTTTTATAAATAAAGTCATAAAGGTAATGCTGGTGCGGCTTCAGTCACTGTTCAGTAAAAAGTGAGCGACGGCGGCTGCCAGTGCTGGGCGTCTCTGTACTGATGCACATCTGAGCCGGCTGTCAGTCATTGTCGGGGCGTGGATACAGCTGCTGCTCATTATATACTGAGGGGTAACTGAAGCCACTCTATGACTGAAAGGGCCTATCATACTGAGTATTGGAGAGCAGAGGGCGCCATCATATTGCGTATAGGGGAGCAGTGGCCTACAAGGGGGCTTGGGTCATTATTAGATATCATGAGGGAAATCTGGTATAATGGGCAAAGGGTCACACAGACGGCATTATTACTTTTTAAAGGGCAAAATGTGGGCACTGTTTTCTAGGGCACTGTGGGCAAAAATGATGCATTTTACTATGTAAGGGACACAGTTGTGTCATTCCTATGTGGATCACTATGAGTAACACTGATTTCGTGCCACAGAGCAGGTGCAGTAATAGGGAGACATACGGGAGTGACCTAAGCATTGGGGTGACGGCAAGAGGAAGAGTTTGTACAGGTTGGGAATAGATGGTGATGGAATTGTGAGACGTCCAATGTGTCTTTGTTGTAATCTCTGCATCCGAGTCCTGGCTGGAAGAAGTTTTTCTGTCGGTCTGGGCCAGATGGAAAAGACAAGAAACCTGAACGACTGCATCAGAAAGAACGTCAGCAGTAAGTCACTGTAATTGTGCTGTACTCTCTTGCATGCTCTGCAGGACTGCAATCTACCACTGTCACCATATGGCAGTAATATTGGTCTCTATATAATGATTTATTTTCAGTAACAGCGTGGTCATCTCCTGAGGTTCTCCTATACTCACTTTTAGGCTGGAGTCAGACGGGCGTATAACTCGTGCGATAATCGCATCGCACTGCACGGACTGGCCTGACACCTCTCCTGACCTGAGCAACACAGCGTGATGGATTACTATGCAGAGGTCAAGCTCAGGTCAGGAGAGCCGACAACCAGGACGAGTTTTACGATGCGATTCTCGCACGTGAAATACGGCAGTGTGTCTCTGCCCTTAGGCTGAGCCACCATAGTTGTAAACCTGGTTAGGAACACACACTTGGAAGTACCCCCCCACCTCTCTCCTGTACTGAACCCCTGTCTACACCTCTGATTGAACAGTACAGTAAGTTCTGATGCGGTAAATACTTGATCTTGCCAGATTTTGCTGTCGATTTGATCTACTTGTTCACCATTGAATTCATCATGTATTGCAAAGACCGAAATCCACAGTGAAAATCTGCTGCATATACTATGATATCCATGTCGATTTCTTCCACTGTGTGAATGATATTTTGAAAACCTTGTCCCTCAAGGATTTGGAGCGAGCCCCACCTCGTCCAGTGCATCTTGTGCACTCCATCCCACCTGAGGAAGAGCTACCACCACCCCCACTAGAATGGACCACCGACCACGGCACCATATATACCCCTACTGGAGTGTACGGACTCCGGCCTTTGTCCTTTAGCTACCCAGAGCAACGGCAACGCCATCTGCAGGATGTCTTAATTGATGGATACAAAGTGTCAGGATTTAGAGACACGGGGCATTCCTGACTATCGCTGACCCTGTGTGGTTCGACCCGAGGCAATTCACCAGGGACAGGGAGTTCCCATTGTCCTGGCAAATATATACAGCGAGCTTCTGTGCGTTTGGATTATGGTTGTGGAGAAAAACTGTGTTGGATTGGAGTTATGGGAGGACTTCCTGCAGATATCCTCCTTGGGAACAACATTGGGGAGTTACTGTGCCAATTTGTGGGAGCAGTCACCTGACTACAGGCCCTTCAAGCACTACGACATCCGGACCTCACCGGGGGGCAACCACCACGAGCCGCATCAGAGTTGGTAAGCAACACGTTCCCTGCTACTACATTGGGAGAGCCTTGGAATAGAGAGGAGTTTCGGAGAGAAACAGAGGGTGACACGACCTTAGCAGCCCTTAGGTTAAGGGCAGAAACTGGGCGCGTGGGAGATAATGAGGATGCCTTCACTCAAGAGAGTGGACTGTATTATCGTGTAACAAAAGGCAGTGACAAGGGCAACCCTGACCCAACGACCAGGCAACTCATTGTCCCTCAGAAGTACAGGGCACAGCTAGTCCAACTGGCCCATGACATACCCTTGGCTGGGCATCAAGGGAAGAAAAGGACTGAAAAGAGACTCACCCAAAGTTTTTACTGGCCTGGCCTCTCGCAGTCAGTAGCTCATTATTGCCGCACCTGCGATGTGTGCCAGCGAATGCGGCATCCAGGAGCTCGACATAAGGTATCTCTGCAAACCCTGCCCATAATTGAGGAACCATTTCAACGTGTAGCTGTCAACATCATAGGTCCTCTGGCCCACCCCAGCGGTCGGGGAAAAAATATATCCTGACAGTGGTGGACTATGCTACTCGGTATCCTGAAGCTGTGGCCCTGTCCAGTATTACAGCAATAAAGGTAGCCGAGGCACTTGTCACGATCTTTACCTGGGTAGGGTTTCCTAGTGAAATATCGGATCAAGGCACTCAGTTCATGTCAGATCTGGTCCAGTCCCTATGGCATACCTGTGGTGTTTGAGCCATTCGCACCACCCCATACCACCCGCAAACCAACGGACTGTGTGAACACTTTAATGGAACCCTAAAAAATATGCTGAGGACTTTTGCTGACGTTGAAAAAGATTGGGAAAAATACCTGCCACATTTCCTCTTGCCTATCGGGAGGTTCCCCAAGAGTCCACAGGGTTCTCTCCCTTCGAACTACTGTTTAGCCGGAAGGTACGTGAGCCTCTCACTCTTCTGAAAGAACATTTGAAGGGAGATATCTCAGACACCGGAATGCCCATCATTCCCTATGTTCTTAAGTTCAGAGACCGTCTCACCCAGCTAGAGACCTTGACTAGAGAACATCAGCGGATGGCCCAGTCCAGACAAAAAACCTGGTATGACCGTAATGCCAGGACCCGGGAATTTATGGAATGACAAGTGCTCATGATTACTACTTCCCCTGCCAACAAGTTTCAAGCTGTGTGGGAAGGCCCTTATCAGGTTGTCAAGAAAATTAATGACACTAAAGGGTATGCCACACTAAACAAGATCGCAAACGAGATCGCAAACGGGATCACTATTTTGCGATCTCGTTAGCGACTTAGCTGTGTGTGGCATGTAGCAACTATGTGGCCCCTGCTGTGATCTCGTTGATCGTTCACTAGAGTTCTGGACCGTTTTTTGATCGTTGGCGTCCCGCTGGTGAGCCTATATCGCTGTGTTTGGCACCTTTTGCGAACTACCTCGTTTGTGACGCATATGGGTTTAGCGTCACGGAATGGATCGCAATATCTGTAAGTTCTCTTTTGCGTCACAGAAAGGATCGCAGAAGTTGCAAAGCAGGCTAGCAGGACGCAGAGAGCAGGAGCGATGCTGGAAATTCCTATGAATCAGAAGCGCTCAGTACATGCTAATGACAGATCCTAACGACCGCCAAAGTCGTTAAAGAGATCGCTGACCGCTGATGTGTCGTTTATGAGATCTCCTGTTTGGCAGCTACTAGCGACCTAAAAGAGATCTCACAAACGATCTCATTAGTTTGCGTCGTTATTGAGATCGCTAACTAGATCACTAAGTGTGGCAGTACCTTAACTACGTGATTGCCCTGGACTGTAGTGGTCGACGACAGAAAACCGTTCACATTAACATGCTGAAAGAATACCATGACCGATCTCTGCCTGTTCTAGCCGTCTGCCACCCCCCAGTGATGCCGCCAATGACGAGTATCTCCCCGATCTTCTCCAGGTCGCCCAAGCGGGAGGATCACTGGAACAAGTGCCCCTGGGCTCCCATTTATCGGATATACAAAAGGACGATATTCTCACCGTACTAAGGCCAAGGGCTGCTGCTTTCTCCTCCAAGCCAAGGAAGACTACTCTCACCAGCCACCATGTGGAAACCCCCGGACAACGACCCATCCAGCAGGCTGCTTACCGGGTTCCAGAGGCTGTTCAAGGCATGATAAAGAACGAACTGGAGGAGATGAAACGACTGGGAGTTGTTCAGCCATCTCACAATTCTTGGGCCTCTCCTGTTGTCCTGGTCCCCAAGAAGGATGGTACAACACGATTCTGCATTGATTACAGACGATTAAATGATACCACCAAGAGTGACACTTACCTCATGCCCAGGATTGATTATTTATTGGATCGTCTGGCCAGTGCCCAATTTGTGACCACGTTAGACTTGAGCAAGGGGTACTGGCAGATACCCCTAACGGAGGACGCTCAGGAGCGCTCGGCCTTCATTACTCCATTTGGGCTTTTTAAGTTCCTGAGAATGCCCTTTGGGATGAAAAATGCCCCCGCTACTTTCCAGAGAGTGGTAGATCGACTGTTCGCACAATGTCAGGACTTTGCCTGTGCTTACTTGGATGACATTGCCATTTTTAGCACAACCTGGGAGGAACATCTTAAACACTTGGGCATAGTGCTAGACTGTATCCTTACTGCAGGACAGACCATTCTCCCTGATAAATGCCAAATAGGGATGGCTGAGGTGCAGTACCTCGGGCACAGAGTAAGGGTGGGACCCTAAGGCCTGAACCTGCCAAGGTGGAAGCCATTAGCAATTGGTGTAGACCCCAGACTAAAAGCAGGTACTTGCATTTTTAGGAACTGCTGGTTACTATCGGAAATTTGTTCCTAATTTCAGCACCTTGGCCAAGCCCCTAACCAACCTGACCCGCAAGAACATGCCTAGGAATGTGACGTGGACGACTGCATGCGAGGATGCCTTTTCAGCGCTAAAAACCACCCTCATCACTGCTCTTGTCTTGGCTGCCCCTGATTATAAGTGCAGGTTTCTTGTGCAGACAGATGCATCCACCTTTGGGATTGGGGCAGTACTAAAGGGTATGCCACACTAAACGAAGATCGCTAGCGAGATGCTACTGCGTCACCATTTATGACGCAGTAGCGATCTCATTAGCGACTTAGCTGTGTGTGACATGTAGCAGTGATGTGGCCCCTGCTGCGATGTCGCTGATCACTAATGAACGTTCTGAGCCGTTTTTTGGTCGTTGGTGTCCCGCTGTGAGTGGTGAGAATGAATCGCTGAGTGTGACACCCTTTATGAACGACTTCACCAGCGTCGCAGGTGGGACTAGGTTTTCCCAACGACCACAGAGGTCGTTATACAGATCGCTGATGAGTTGTGTTTGGAATCTAACTAGCGATCACATAGCGATTGCACTAGCGATCTCGCCAGGTTAAGTCGTTGTCGTGATCGCTGGTGAGATCGCTAAGTGTGGCAGTGTCTTTAGCCAAGTGAACGCCGCTGGAGAAGAACATTCTGTTGCTTTTGCCAGTCAGAAACTACTGGATCGGGAAGTTGCCTATGCCACTATTGAAAAGGAGTGCCTTGCCAATGTATGGACGCTTAAGAAATTGCAGCCATACTTGTATGGCAGAGACTTTACAATTGTTACAGACCACAACCCCCTCACATGGCTGAACCGCGTATCAGGAGACAATAAAAGATTGCTGCGATGGAGCTTGTCCCTACAACCCTACAGCTTCTCCATCCAATACAAGCGGGGCAGCCAGCACCAGAATGCCGATGGACTGTCTCGACAAGAAGAAAAATAGACCCCTCAGGCCGACCTAACCTTGCCACTGTACAAGGGACTATTCCAGTTGAGCAATGTGGACTAACGTGAGCAGGCCAGAGGTCTGTGTAGACCTCATACCTCATAGCGTGCTCACTTATTATGAGGGGGGAGAGGTTGTGATGGTGTGATATGTTCTGTGGGTATCATTTATATTTTACTGATTAACATGGTGTTCTCTTGCTGCCTGATATCATTCTGTGTATTCCACATATTGCCTAGAGTCTCAATTGTCAGCCTTTTGGCTGAAACCCCTGCTGACATCTCCTGATTGTCCATTCATGACCCCTCCCTCTATCCAAATGCAGTGAGTCATCCCCTGTAGTGCTTTAATCCCTGAGGCACCTTTCCCAGGTCAGAAGTGGGATGAAAGCCATCAAACCGGTCTGACTGCCCTGGAGATAAGTAGGGAGTCTGAGGACAACAGAGAGGTAGAAGTGACTTCCTGTGTGAAAGCATGGTCAGAAGCCTCAGAGAGAAGAAGGAGTGATTTCTTCTGTTTTATCCTCTGTCGTCTGGATTATTGGACTGATCTCATGGGACATTTATCCTGTTACTGAACTGCATTCATGTTCTGGACTATTGTATCCTAGGTGTGGTGGATTGTTTATGGACCTTTTTCGTTTTGCCTATAATAATGGTCTTGGGATTGTTCGCACTCCTCTTGCTCTGTTGATTGTGTGATACCGGTGTAAGGTTCTTTGTCTCTGTTGACATGTTCCTTGAAACTCAGTTTTCCGTCGGCCATTTTGCTTTCTGTCTTTCTGCAGCTCTTGCCCTCAGTTAATATGGAGTTTCCAGTTTTCATGTTCCCGCCCTGATTCTTCCCTCTTGCTTCTTAAGCAGCCTCAGCTGAACAATCAGTGCTCCTGAATCAAGCCTCAGTCAGTCTGTGACCTGACTTCTGGAAACCTTGGACTTGTACTCCAGCTATTCCCTACTGAGGAGCCTTGGAACACTTTTGGACTCTGGAAACCTGCTGTTTGGTGAATCCATGTTTGCAGAGGAATTACGGAACAGAGAAGAGATCCTGAACCTGCTTTGGAGATTTATTGTAGTGCTTGAAGTTACTCTGGCCTGCTGTGTCTCCTGTCACTGTTCCTGCAAACTGTGTGAACTTTTCAGCATGCTTGTATGAAGTAATACAAGTCATTTCATATCAACCTGTGTCTCCTGTGTTTTCCTCGCACCCAAGCACAAGACGCTATAGGAACTGTACACTATACATGACAAGATTCAGGAGCCAATGTTTAGTGTCTGCTGGGTCTGGGAAAGCCGTGTCTGCTGTGACTGTGGATATCAGATGTCCGTTTAATACCTTATGTGATGACAGTGGTTGTGACTTCTCACAACCATTCCAGGTTAGCGCATTCCCTTAAAATTTTACTCTGGAGTGTTACCACAGGTAAACACTATTGTTTTTTTTTTTTCCTTTCCTCTTCTCCTTCCAGCACTTCTGCCTTAAAAGATCTGGAAGATGGAGGCCCGCATAAAGGAACTTTGCGGAGTGACTGATACAATCCTTTCAGATGTACAGACTTTAAAAACCCGTTTTGCAAGCCTACAGGACCTCACTAATCATAATTTGCAAGTGTTTGGACAGACTACCCAGGAATTGCGAGCCAGGATTGAGGCTCTAGAGCAGGGGTGGGCAATTAATTTTGCCAGGGGGCCGCATGAGAAATTGGGATGGTTTTAGAGGGCCGGACTAATATAATTAACTCCGTTCTACCCAATACTGTATATATACTACATATATATATATATATATATATATATATATATTATATATACATATCCATTATACTGTATATATACATACCTGCCCATTATCATCATCATCTTCTCACCATCATCAATGCCTGCCCATTATCATCAATGCCTGCCCATTATCATCTTCTCCCCATCATCATCAATGCCTCCCCATTATCAGCAATGCCTGCCCATCATCATCTTCTCCCCATCATCAATGCCTGCCCATTATCATCAATACCTGCCCATTATCATCATCTTCTCCCCATCATCATCAATGCCTGCCCATCATCATCATCATCTTCTCCCCATCATCAATGCCTGCCCATTATCATCAATACCTGCCCATTATCATCATCTTCTCCCCATCATCATCAATGCCTGCCCATCATCATCATCATCTTCTCCCCATCATCAATGCCTGCCCATTATCATCAATACCTGCCCATTATCATCATCTCCCCATCATCATCAATGCCTGCCCATTATCATCATCATCATCTTCTCCCCATCATCAATGCCTGCCCATTATCATCAATACCTGCCCATTATCATGATCTTCTCCCCATCATCATCAATGCCTCCCCATTATCAGCAATGCCTGCCCATCATCATCTTCTCCCCATCATCATAATGCCTCCCCATTATCAGCAATGCCTGCCCATCATCATCTTCTCCCCATCATCAATGCCTGCCCATTATCATCAATGCCTGCCCATTATCATCATCTTCTCTCCATCATCATCAATGCCTCCCCATTATCAGCAATGCCTGCCCATCATCACACACAGACAGCACATAAGCACTCTCTCACATACATACACACACACACAAAGCACCGCACTACATAGACACAGACACACAGAGACACGTCTTACCTGTCCAGCGTCCCCGCTCTCTGACACAGCCGGCCGCTGAATGATGACGTCATTCAGCGGCCGGCTGTGAGAGGAAGCGCCGGTGGAGCCCGGAGCTGCAGCAGCGGAGGCACGGGAGAGGTAAGTATTGTGCCAGCTGATGCCGGGGCCCTGAGACTGCCGGAGCGCCTCCGCGGGCCGGTCACTGACAGCCGGCGGGCCGGATGCGGCCCGCGGGCCGCCCCTTGCCCGGGTCTGCTCTAGAGGAACGAGCCCAGGCTCCTGCCATAACCCCGAGTTTGGGATCCCCAAATTACCTCCTTTTCGTTTTGGCGGTGAACGTGAGAAATTCAGGGATTTATTAATCAATGCAATTTATTTTTCTCTGCACATGCTTCACAATTTCCCACTGAACGATCCAAAGTGCTTACTATAATCATGTTGCTTACCAATAAGGCTTTGATGTGGGCAAACCCTCTGATTGAGACTGAGGATGATTGTTTGAATCACCTTGATGCTTTTATTTCAGCCATGGGGCAGGTGTTTGATGACCCCAATCGAGGTGCAACAGCTGAAGCAGCCATGTTAACTTTGCGCCAAGGTAAGCGTTCAGTAGCCAATATGCCCTGGATTTCAGGAGATGGGCTCTTGATACCACTTGGGACACTTCCGCTAAAAAATCTATTTTTCGGAAAGGGTTGTCTCCACTGATTAAGGATGAACTTGCTCGTGCCGACCCTCCCACTGCGTTAGGTGACTTTATTAACTATTGTATCCGTATTGATGCTCGTCTGACTGAACGCAGACAAGAGAGATGGTTCGAAAATAATCGCACTAACCTTTTACTACCTCCCTCCTCAGCTAAGGAACCTTTGAGTAGGATCACAAGGGAACCAGAACCTGAACCCATGCAGGTGGACTCTTTACAAAGACGGGTTAGTGATGCACGCAAAGAACATCGTATAAAGGAAAATCTATGTTTCTACTGTGGTAAGTCAGGGCACTTCATTATAAACTGCCCCAGCCGTTCTCGTAAGACTACTGCAGCAGTCATTCACTGTGAGTGTTGCGAGAGGAGCTCTGTCATGTCCGAGCCTCAGGCTCCAGAGAGATCTGCTGCAAGAGATCTTGATTTCTCGGACTTAAACTCTGTTAGTTCTGGGGACGATGACGGTATAAACGCTGCAATTTTTCAAGTTTCCTCAGCGGTGTCCCAGCTGAGTTGTAAAAGAAACAGTTCTCATTGCTTCCTTTCCATCAAACTCTGGGTTGACTCAGTCTGGGTGTCTAGCTCTGCTATGATCGACTCAGGAGCAAGTGGAAATTTAATGGATATCTCCTTTGCTCTGAAACAGGGGATACGTTCAGTGAAGAAGGCTACTCCAGTACAGATGGAGACTGTGGATGGCTCTCTACTGACTTCTGGACCAGTGGATCAAGAAACAGAGCCTTTGAGGGTCCTTATGGGTAAAGATCATCAGGAGAAAATGTCTTTTTTGCTTATCTCTTCTCCCCACTTTCCCATTATTCTAGGGCTACCATGGCTGCAGGCGCAGAATCCTACGATTAACTGGGAGACCAAGGAATTACACTTTCCGGAGAAACAGATGAGTCAAGGAGTTTCAGCTTGCTCTGTTCCTAAAGGAACCATGTCAGTCCCTGAACTACCAGCTGTATACCAGGACTATGTGGATTTATGTGACAAGAAGAACGCTGATCAGCTTCCTCCTCACCGTCCATATGATTGTCCAATTGAATTATTGCCTGGAGCCGAGATACCTTTTGGTAAGATCTACCCTCTAGCGGGGTCCGAGCTAAAAGCTTTGAAGGATTATATAGACGAAAATTTAGCCAAGGGCTTCATACGCCCTCTTCATCTCCCGCAGGTGCACCCATCTTCTTTGTGAAGAAAGATGGATCTCTGAGACCCTGCATAGACTATAGGGAACTCAATAAGGTTACTATTAGAAACCGTTATCCATTGCCTTTAATCCCTGAGTTGTTGGAGAGAGTGCGGCATGCCAAAATTTTCTCTAAACTGGATCTCCGTGGGGCCTATAACTTGGTCCGTATTAGACCTGGGGATGAATGGAAGACTGCTTTCAGGTCACGCTATGGACACTTTGAATATCTAGTTATGCCTTTTGGTCTGAGTACCGCCCCAGCCACTTTCCAACACTTCGTGAATGATATCTTCAGGGATCTCCTAGATACATTTGTGGTGATTTATCTGGATGATATTCTAATTTTTTCTAACTCCACAGAGGAACATCATGGACATGTGAGAATGGTCTTAGAACGCCTAAGACAAAACCATCTCTACATCAAACTTGAAAAATGTGAATTCCATAGGACCGAAATTCAATTTCTGGGGTATGTACTATCTACGCAAGGGATTAGTATGGATGGAAGCAAGACCCAAGCCATCAAGGATTGGCCAATTCCTAGAAATGTGAAGGAGGTGCAGCGTTTCATCGGGTTTGCCAACTTCTATAGACGTTTCATTAAGAAATTTTCTGAGGTAGTGTCACCTATCACCCAACTTACCCGGAAACAGTCTAGGTTCTCCTGGACCCCGCAAGCTCAGGAAGCATTTTCCTGTTTAAAGGATAAATTTACCACCGCACCTATCTTAGTACATCCCAACCCCGAGCTTGCCTTCATAATAGAGGTGGATGCTTCAGACTGTGCCGTTGGAGCTATACTCTCTCAGAGAACAGGTGAGAAGAATGTCTTGCATCCCTGTGCCTTCTTTTCCCAGCAGTTGTCTTCGGCTGAGAGGAACTACGATGTGGGCAATAGAGAATTGTTGGCCATTATTGCCGCCTTCAAGGAATGGAGACACCTTCTTCAGGGAGCTGCACAGCAAATAGTCGTCCTGACAGACCATCGTAACCTTTATCAGGTCGGCTAAGTGCCTGACTCCTCGCCAGGCTCGCTGGAATCTTTTCCTAAACCAATTTAATTTTGTCATTTCTTATAGACCAGGATCGCGCAATGGAAAGGCTGATGCACTCTCTAGGATTCATTCAGCAGAGACACGTCCACTTACTCCTCCTAAGACTATTCTTCCCGACTCTAGATTCCTGGGAGTGATTCATAATCAAGACCTACTTAAGGACATCAAGGAAGCATACCATGCGGATTCTTTGTTGGCTCAACCCCCAAGGGACGTAAGTCTTGTCTTTAAGAATGGTGTGTGGATTCAGGGACAACGTCTGTATATACCTGAAACAGTCAGATTGAGAGTATTGCAACTCATCCACGATTCCAAGATAGCCGGGCATAGGGGAATTCTAAAGACACAAGAATTTCTTTCTCGTTTCTTTTGGTGGCCCACTTACAGGAAAGATGTCTTAAACTATGTCACTTCATGTGAAGTCTGTGCAAGATGCAAAACACCTCGCTCCTCACCAACTGGTCTGTTGCAACCTCTTCCCACCCCGTCCCGCCCGTGGGGATCCATTTCTATGGACTTCATTGTGGAGTTACCAACCTCTCAGGGGAAGAACACCATTCTAGTGGTGGTTGACCGTCTAACAAAGGCAGCTCATTTTATCCCTTGTGTCGGCTTACCCACTGCAAAACAGACATCAGACTTGATGATTAAGAATGTGTTTCGCTTACATGGAGTACCGGATGAGGTCATTTCGGATTGAGGGGTGCAATTCACTTCAAGGTTTTGGCAAAATTTCTGTGCAGCATTGGACATTAAAGTAAACCTTTCTTCTGCTTTTCATCCCCAGACTAATGGACAGACAGAACGAACCAATCAGACCCTGGAGCAGTATCTCCGCTGTTTTATCTGCCACCTACAGGATGATTGGGTGGATCTACTTCCATGGCTGAGTTCTCTTATAACAACTCTCAGAGCGCCTCCACTAAGCAGTCTCCTTTTACTCCAATCTAGGTTATCATCCTAACATTCTTCCTCGATTTCCCATAGATACGCCCTTGCCGGCAGTGGCTGAAAGAATCACTTCTTTACAAAAGAATATGGATCTTCTAAAGGAAAATCTAGAATTGGCTCAGGAAAGGTACAAGAAAGCAGCAGATAAATTTCGTAAACCTGCACCAGCTTTCAAGGTAGGAGATTTGGTCTGGCTGTCAACCAGAAATCTTAAATTAAAGATTCCATCGTCTAAATTGGGACATAAGTACATTGGACCTTATAAGATCAATAAGATTATAAGTGCTGTTGCTTGTCGTCTTCAACTGCCCAGAACTATGAGAATCCACCCTGTCTTTCATGTATCCCTACTAAAGGCTGCAACACCCAATACGTTTCCTGGACGTTCTTCTCCTTGCCCTGACCCAGTGCTGGTCGATGGTCAGGAAGAATTTATGGTGGAAAGGATTCTAGATTCCAGGTTGTACAGAAATCAGTTGCAATATTTGATTAAATGGCAGGGCTACCCAGTGGAGGACAACTCATGGGAACCAGTCAATAATGTAAATGCTCCTCGCCTGCTCCCCAGTTTCATCAGAGGTACCCTGACAAGCCTGGTCTGAGGTCATCCGGAGGTTGTCCCTAAGGGGGAGTAATGTAAGGTTCTTTGTCTCTGTTGACATGTTCCTTGAAACTCAGTTTTCCGTCGGCCATTTTGCTTTCTGTCTTTCTGCAGCTCTTGCCCTCAGTTAATATGGAGTTTCCAGTTTTCATGTTCCCGCCCTGATTCTTCCCTCTTGCTTCTTAAGCAGCCTCAGCTGAACAATCAGTGCTCCTGAATCAAGCCTCAGTCAGTCTGTGACCTGACTCCTGGAAGCCTTGGACTTGTACTCCAGCTATTCCCTACTGAGGAGCCTTGGAACACTTTTGGACTCTGGAAACCTGCTGTTTGGTGAATCCATGTTTGCAGAGGAATTACGGTACAGAGAAGAGATCCTGAACCTGCTTTGGAGATTTATTGTAGTGCTTGAAGTTACTCTGACCTGCTGTGTCTCCTGTCACTGTTCCTGCAAACTGTGTGAACTTTTCAGCATGCTTGTATCAAGTAATACAAGTCATTTCATATCAACCTGTGTCTCCTGTGTTTTCCTCGCACCCAAGCACAAGACGCTATAGGAACTGTACACTATACATGACAACCGGAGAAGGACCCCGTGACACCTGCCGTAGGGGTCACTTTATCGATAAGTGTTAACCCGATAAGTTTGCCCTTGAGATGTTAGCAGGAGAGGTCAATGAGACCATAACAATACCGGAGCTGGAAGTATCCCAGGTGACTTTTGGGACAGCTCATCTCCAGGATCCCTCACAGGCACGGGAAAGGGTGGTAGAGATAAATGGGGTTGGTCAGCAACCTTGGGGAGAGGCTTTTTTTTTCGCGTATGGCCATCAACCAGGAGTTGCTATATCGCGTAGACAAAATCCGTCATGAAGTAGTGGAACAACTGCTAGCAACCTAATTGTACCACCGGGCAGTGCTCGAGAGAGCCCACGAACCTGACAAGGGCTTTTATTTTTGGAGAAACCTGTAGGAAGATAGTGGGATGTATCTCTCCCTCCAGTCTGGGATCTTGGAAGTGGCCAATGTCCACGATTCACATTTCAGGCAAGGATTGGGTGTGTCAGTTGTTGGTTTGCAAGTAGCAGAGCAGGCGCTTTCTGTTTATGCTTGTATTTTGTCTGTGTGAGATTAACCCCTTAATGACCGCCGATATGCCTTTTAACGACGGCAGTTAAGGATACTTATTCCTCAGCGCCACTTTTTAACGGCACTGAGAAATAAGGGTATTGCACCCCCCCAGTGTCGAAAAATCTCTGGGGTCTCGGCTACCGGGAGTAGCTGAAACCCCGGAGAACATGATTCAGGTAGTTTTTTACTGTCCCCTGTCATGTGATCACCGCTATTCACAGAATGGCGATCACAAAAAAAAAATCAAATTTTCCATTCATTTCTCTCTCTCTGATATGATCTAGCTCATCAGAGGAGAGAGAAATGGGGTCCCCCCATCCCGGGTACCTCCATAATCCCCAGATTCTCCTGCTCTATTCCCCGGTCCTCAACATCATCTTCCTGGAAGAAAATGGCAGGCACATGCGCAGTCCACCCTCCGAGATCTGTGAGCCGGTACCCGGCACCAACAGGAAATTTTTCCTATTGGTTCATTTTGTTCACTGTGATAAACCCTATCACCGTGATTAAAATAATAATAAAAAAAAAGTAACACCCCCTTAGATAAAAATAATAAAATCAAAAATTTTTATTTTTTTCCATTCTTTGCAGTTAGGGTTGTGGCTAGGGTTAGTGCTGTGTTGGGGTTAGGTTTGGGGTTAGGGATGTGTTAGGGTTGGAGTTAGAATTGGGTGGTTTCCACTGTTTAAGCACATCAGGACGTCTCCAAACACAACATGGCGTCTGCCATTGATTCCAGCCAAAAAGTTAAACGGTGCTCCCTCCCTTCTGCGCCCTGCTATGCGCCCATACAGGTTATCTGTGTACTCAGGAGAAATTGCACAACAAATGTTGTGGTCCATCTTCTCCTGAAATTCTTGTGAAAATAAAAAAGTTTGGGTCTAAAGTACATTTTTTTTGTGAAAAAAGAAAAATGTTCATTTTTTTTCCTTCCACATTGCTTTAGTTCTCGTGAAGCACCAGAAAGGTTAATAAACTTCTTGAATGTGGTTTTGAGCACCTTGAGGGGTACAGTTTTTAGAATGGTGTCACTTTTGGGTATTTTCTGTTATATTTACCCCTCAAAGTCACTTCAAATGGGATGTGGTCCCTACATTTTTGTAAAATTTGTTGGAAAAAAGGAGAAATCACTGGTCAACTTTTGACCATTGTAACTTCCTAAAAAATTGTGCTGATGTAAAATAGACATGTGGGAAGTGTTATTTATTAACTATTTTGTGTGACACCACTCTGATTTAATGGCGCAAAAATTAAAAGTTTGAAAATTGCAAAAATGTTTAATTTTTTGCCAAATTTCAGTTTTTTTCATAAATGAACACAAGTCTTATCGAATAAATTTCACCACTAACATGAAGTACAATATGTCACGAAAAAACATTCTCAGAATCAGTGGGATCTGTTGAAATGTTCCAAGCTATAACCTCATAAAGTGGCAGTGGTCAGAATTGTAAGGCTAAGTGCACACGTCAGGAATTTGTGCAGAATTTTCCTGAGCAAAACCTTACTTTTTCCGCGGTAAAAACACGCGTTTTTTTTTGCGTTTTTTTTTTCGTGGGAAAAAACGCGTCAAAATTCATGAATTAAGCATCCTATCATTTAGAATGAATTCTGCAATTTTTGTGCACATGGTGCGTTTTTTTCCGCAAAAAAACGCATCTCGGAAAAAGAACCAACATGTTCATTAACTTCGCGGAATTCTAGCGTTTTTCCCGCTATATTATTGACCTAGAAAGTTCAGGAAAAAATCGCGGTAAAACGCGCAAAATCCGTACTAAAAACGCGGGGAAAAACGGGCGTTTGTACCGCGGAAAAAGTCAGTTTTTGCTCAGGAAAATTCTGCACACATTCCTGAACGTGTGCACTTAGCCTCAGCATTTTTTTTTTGCTGGACAAGTTTTGAACGACACCATTGGTTTTAACATATCATGTACTGGAAAATGGAGAAAAAAAATTCCAAATGCGGTGAAATTGCGAAAAAAGTGCAATCCCACAGTTGTCTTTTGTTTTTTGTTTTTTTTACAGTGTTCACTAATTGCTAAACTGACCTGCCATTATGATTCTCCAGGTCATTTCGAGTTCATAGACCTCAAACATGTTTAGGTTCTTTGGAAAAAGAAAAAAATTGTGCCATTTTCAGATAATCCTAGCGTCTCCATTTTTCATGATCTCGAGTTGGGTGAGGGTTATTTTATGCGTGCCGAGCTGACGTTTTTAATGATACAATATTGGTGCAGATATGATCTTTTGATCCCCCGTTATTGCATTTAAAGCAATGTTGCGGCAACAAAAAAAAAGTAATTCTGGCGTTTGACTTTTTTTCTTGTTACGCCGTTTAACGATCGGGTTAATTTTTTTTTATATTGATAGGGCGATTCTGAACGCGGCTGTACCAAATATGTGTATGTTTTAATTTTTTTTTATTTTGTTTTATTTTTGAATGGGGCGAAAGGGGGGGGATTTGAACGTTTAACATTTTTTCTATTTTTTAAACATTTTAAAAACCTTTTTTTTTTTTTTTACTTTTGGCATGCTTTAATAGTCTCCATGCAAGAGTAGAAGCTGCCATAATTCGATCGGCTCTGCTACATACACGCGATGATCAGATCGCCTGTACAGTCATGGCCAAAAGTTTTGAGAATGACACAAATATTATCCTGGCGGTCCTGGCGCTTGCTGGTCTTTCTTGGGCGCCCTGGAGCCTTTTTGGCAACAATGGAACCTCTCTCCTTGAAGTTCTTGATGATGAGATAGATTGTTGACTGAGGTGCAATCTTACTAGCTGCGATTCTCTTCCCTGTTAAGGTACTGCCACACTAAACAATCCCGCTAGCGATCACGATAACGACGCATACTAATGCGATCGCTAGCGGGATTGTTTCTATATCGCTAAGTGCAGCCACATTTAGCGATATAGTTAACGGCGCTATCGCCGTTAGCGATCTTCTTAACGACTTTAGCGGTACAAAAGTACCGCTAAATCGCTAAGAAAAGGTGCCACACTAGCGATATATACTTACCCAGCGGGAGCGCCGACGAGAAAATAGGGTCCGGAACGATTCCAGCGACGAGCGAGATCACAGCAGGAAGCTCGTCGCTGGAAGCTGCCGCACTGAACAATATCGCTAACGGGATCGCTAAATAGTGACGTTTTTTAGCGATCCCGTTAGCGATATTGTTTAGTGTGGCATACCCTTTAGGCCATTTTTGTGCATTGCAATGATGACTGCACGTGTTTCTTTAGAGATAACCATGGTTAACAGAAGAGAAACAATGATGCCAAGCACCAGCCTCCTTTTAAAGTGTCCAGTGGTGTCATTCTTACTTAATCATGACAGATTAATCTCCAGCCATGTCCTCATCAACACCCACACCTGTGTTAATGGAGCAATCACTGAAAAGAGGTTAGCTGGTCCTTTTAAGGCAGGGCTGCAATGATGTTGAAATGTGTTTTGGGGGATAAAGTTCATTTTCTAGCCAAATATTGACTTTGCAAGTAATTGCTGTTAAGCTGATCACTCTTTATAACATTCTGGAGTATATGCAAATTGCCATTAGAAAAAGTGAAGCAGTAGACTTTGTAAAAATTAATATTTGTGTCATTCTCAAAACTTTTGTCCATGACTGTATATAGCAGAATTACTCACTTGTCATGCAAACCCATCTGTGACCCGTGATCACGTGACGGGGTCACCAATGGGCAGGATTTCCGATGCGCTTGCTGGAAGCCCGAGTTAAATGTCGCTCTGAGAAATTGACAGCGGCATTTAACGGGTTAACAGCCGCCGGTGAATCACGATTCCACCCGTGGCTGTTGTGGACACATGTCAGCTGTATAGATCAACTGACATGTGCAAGGAAAGGTGTGGGCTCAGCGCCGGAGTCCGCACCAAACGGAGGAGTCCGACATCGTCGGAAAGGGGCTACGGTTCAAATTGGCTCAGTCACTAAACGGATAAGCACAGACCAGAGACTTGAGCAAAGCCATTACTGCACCCACATGATGGTGCAGTCGTCAATGGCGCGAACCGGAAGATACATTTTTGGATTTATTTTGTAAGTTGGCAAGTAAAAACGTTTAAGTTGAACTTTCTTGAGTTGGTGCCGCATTACCGAACTGTAAAAGCCGCTGCATTACAAGGTCTGCATAATAGCTGTATCCTCAACTGTAGGATATTTTATATCATGATTATTTACAAAATTACTTTTTTTTTACATTTTATTTTACATTGGAACAATAGAATATTGGATGCAAAAGTACATATATCCCCCTATACCATCAAGGACTAATACCAAATGTCGGGAAATCAACTTTTAATCATTCGTCATTTTTACAAGTGTTAGAATGAGAAGCATTTCCCTTTAAATATTAAGTTGTATACAGACAGTAAAATTAATCTGGCATGGATGGTACAAAAATCTGCTATTCCTCACGGATTTAGCATAGTTACGCAGTTCAAGTGCCGGATTATCAGACTTTCTGGATTATTTAGTAGAAATTAAAGTCATTTTACTGTGCTTTAAAGCAACATAAATCTGAATCAGCAAGGGAGATAATGCAACTGTGTTGTAACGTAGGAGCTAAAAATAAAGTCACTTTTGACCTGAATTGTCCTCCTGTTTCCTACAGATAGCTGTAGTGAATTAATAACATATAATGCCGTACTGTACTACCACCCCCATTGTGGCCAATTACAGAAGATTGAACTTCCTGGGAGTAACTTCCTGTGTTTTGTCTGTCGGTGAATTCATCCAGACAATCTGCATTTGAAGTGAGTGAAAAGATAAAGAAAAACATCTTGTACAGAGTATAGTATAATGGGAGGAACAGATGGTGGCTTAATTATTATCTCTATCTATCTACTATCTATCTATCTATCTATCTATCTATTATCTATCATCTATCTTATCTATCTATCTATCTATCTATCTATCTATCTATCTATCATATCTATCTATTATCGCAGTATCGCTTATGGCCACTGGAGGGCAGTGTCCATCTAACTACTAATTCTGGGTTGTTCCCTCCTTGTGGCCTATACATTATGTATATTTAGATTCTTTTCTAAACTTCTAACATAGTGTGATGCTGCTGTACTTGAATTACATAAACGTATAAAAAGATGAATATTATTAACGTGGCATACCATATTGGACAAAGTGTATTATAGCCAGTTTTCGGGTTTTATTTTTGCCATGTAAACAATGGATTGGAAAGAAGTGTGTGAGTGGATACGCTAACAAACTAGACTTATTATTTATGCAGGAATAACTCTCGAACAACTATCCAGGTGTTTTTAATATACAAAATATTAAAAGTGTAAGGCCTCTTTCACACTTCAGTCGTGCGACGTCAGTTAAAATCCGCCAAAGTGTGAAAATAGTGGATCTGCCCGAAAATTGCAAAAAGAGATGCAAACGGATCGTTTTCTGACGGATCCGCCATGAACTTTTCAACCCAGAAAATGCATGGTACGCATCTCTGGCATGGAGGAAAGAGAGAGAAAAACAGATCCGCCACCTATAGGCGCCCATTATAAAAAATGGCGGACGCGGCGGATCAGTCATAGTCTGCCATTTTGGCGGACAGAAAAAACGTTGCATTGGACGTTTTTCAAAAATGGCGGACGCCAAATTTTGGATGGATCCGCCAAAAAACGGACCTAACGGACGACCATCCGTCAAAATTCGTCACTAATGCGAGTCAATGGGATAAAAGCGGATCCGCCAAAAAACAATGGCGGATCCGTTTTTTTTCACACTTTCGCGGATTATGACTGACCTCGCACGACTGAAGTGTGAAAGAGGCCTATGGCAACACTCCACAATAAATGCAAAAAAAAAAAGTGTTGACTTTATTAAGCCCAAATAGCGATGTTTCGGTTTTCACAAGCACACACCCTTATTCAAGATGAAACTGACCTCCAATACTAGTCTGTCCCTATGCACAACAGTGGCGCTGTTTCTTTGTGGGGGAATAGCCTTTTTTTTCCAGTTTAATACCAACCCCTTTTTTGTATTCATAGTTCTGAAACATGCCTTAAGTCCGGGGTCGGCATTAGCCCCTGATAAACTCAGGCAAATTTCGGGTCTCAGTCAGCCCAACTAAGTGACATTCGCCATACACGTAGAGCAGATGTGCGCGCTGCATGTATGGAGCCGTGCCCACTCCATGCAGCGAGGGTGACAGCTGTGTTTATACAGCCGGTGCTGAGTCTTACTGCTGCGATCAGAGCCAACGCCGATCACAGCCATATAAACCCGGCATCAGCATTTAAGTCTATATGCACACGTTGAGGATTTTTCACATTTTTTTCGCGTTTTTGCAGCAGTTTTCCACTGCAAAAATGCTGAAAAACGCATCCATTAAAACATCCTATCATTAGAATGCATTCCGCATTTTTTGTGCACATGCTGCTTTTTTTTTTCCGCGAAAAAAACGCAGCATGTTCATTCTTTTTCCGGAATCGCAGCGATTCCGCCGCCATAGGAATGCATTGAACCGCTTACTTTCCGCATGTGGCTTTGCCCACCATGCGCAAAGTAAGCGGTTCATGTGCGGATGGTAGCCAGGGTCTGGAGAAGAGGAGACTCTCCTCCAGGCCCTGGGTACCATATCCCTGGTAAAACAATAATTAAAATAAAAAATATTGATATTCTCACCTTCCGGCGGCCCCCGCAGCTTTCCCGCCTCTCAGCGACGCTCCCGGTCAATCCCATTCCCAGGCGTCCTTAGCGACAATGACCCAGATGACGTGGCGGTCTCGCGTGATTCTACGTCATCTGGGGTCATTGTCGCTAAGCATCCTTGGGAACGGGAGTTGCCGGGAGCATCGCGAGGACCCGAAAGGCTGCGGGGGCCGCCGGAAGGTGAGAATAGCACGATTTATTTATTTTTTTAATTATTTTTACATTAGATCTTTTTACTATTGATGCCGCCTATGCTGCTGTAGTCACACGAGTAAAACACTGTTTGACTCGTGTGACCAACCTGTCAATCAGTTTTCCAAGCGATGCTACAGATCATTTGGAAAACGCTAGCATTCTGCAAGCTAATTACGCCTGCAAAACGCTAGTTTTTAGTGGGAATACGCATACCTATAAAATGCGTATTTCCCGCAGCAGGGAGGTGCGGGATGGCCACGGAAATTTCCGAACGTGTGCACATAGTCTAAGAGGTTGGATGTAAGAGAGGTCATGGCTACCAGTAATTGTTTCAGCCACGTTCATGGGAGATCGGTGATCTTACAATACACTGCAATATTTCAGTAAAAAAAAAAATAGTAAAATAAAAATGTAAAATAAATTTTCAAATTACTCCCCGTTTCCTGGAACTTTACAAACGATTTTTTTTTTTTACATATTTTATATGCCATGTACATAACTGTCTGAACTAATGAAATAATAATAGTTCCAGATGTTGAACGCCGCAATGAAAAACAAAAAGTCTAAAAATGACAGGATTGCTGTTTTGTTTGGTCACTTTGCCTCCCCAAAAAATGGAATCAAAAGAGATCAGAAAGTCGTGTGAACCCCAAAATGGTGCCAACAAAAATGACGTCTCGCACTGCAAAAATCAAGTCCTTATTTAACTCATCGCCGAAAAAAATGTAAAAGTCAGCGCTCTTAAAATATGAAGAGGAAAAATCGAAAGCAAAGTGGGGCTCGTTGGGACTGTGTCGCTCAAGGGTCCACAGAGACCTATAGACGGCCCTGCTCAAACCCATGCAGATTTTTAGAAATAAAAACAAAACAAAAAAAACAAACATTATTTCGATTTTACTGGCAGATTTTTAGAAATTCTAAAAACCATCGTTATCTCAATATCTCAATTTTACTGCGCTGTTGTTGTGGGTCCTGAATAGACCGTGTAATCCAGCAGCCTTTCTGAAGTGATGCCTGAAAATAAAGAATACAGAAAGTACATAGATTATTGAAGTACAACTTCAATTGAGATATCAAGGAATTGCTCTTTGATGAGTTTTCCTAAAAATCTGTTAATGACCAACTTCCTTCCACTGTAAATGGCGGTGACTACAGCCCTGTGCCGGCATTGTGGGTCTTTCACAGTCTCTGCAGCAGAGCCTACTAGTGAGTTACAG